>CAWUPB010001182.1:248883-587136 GCA_963924115.1 Dovyalis caffra
TCTTCTTAAAAAACTATGACGCCGATTTTGAGGGCCTAAACTACATTTTTTCACCAAAATAACTCATAAGTCGTGGCTTATAGCTATGAGTTTTGGTCGTTGGCCCGTTTCGGATAGACCTAGTTCCAAACGAGCTCAAACCTAGCTCGAGAGTTTTTCCATCGGCTTTTATCACACTCATACCGTTTCACGTATTCCAACTCTAGTTGGCTCCGTATCTTCTTGACAAATTATGAAGGCGGATTTTGAGAGTCCAAACTACGTTTTTTCACCAAAATAACTCACAAGTCATGGCTTATAGCTATGAGTTTTGGTTGTTGGACCGTTTTCGGTAGAACTAGGTCCAAAGAGCTCAAACCTAGCCTTATCGTTTTTTCATCGCTTTTATCACACTCATATCGGTTCACGTATCCAACTCCACTTAGCCCGTATCTTCGACAAACTATGAAGACCGATTTTGAGAGCCCAAACTACCTTTTTTCACCAAAATAACTCGTGAGTCACGGCTTAGAGCGATGAGGTTTTGTCGTTGGCCCGTTTCGTATCGAATTAGGTTCAAACTCGCTCCAACCTAGCCCGAGAGTGTTTATCGCTCTCATATTGTTTCACGTATTCCAAGTTCGGTTGGCCCATATCTTCTTAAAAAACTATGAAGGCCGATTTTGAGGGCCCAAACTACATTTTTTCACCAAAATAACTCATAAGTCGTGGCTTATAGCTATGAGTTTTGGTTGTTGGCCCATTTCGGATAGACATAAGTCCAAACAGTCTCAAACTAGCCTCGACAGCTTTTCTATCAGCTTTTATCACACTCATACCGTTTCATGTATTCCAACTCCATTTAGCCCATATCTTCTGACAAACTATAAAGACTAATTTTGAGAGCCCAAACAACCTTTTTTAACTAAAATAACTCGTAAGTCATGGCTTAGAGCGATGAGCTTTTGTTGTTGGCCCGTTTCGCATCGAACTAGGTCTAAACTACTCCAACCTAGCCCTATAATGTTTCGTCGGTTTTTATCGCTCTCATACCGTTTCACGTATTCCAAGTCCAAGTTGGCCCATATCTTCTTAAAAAACTATTAAGGCTAATTTTGAGAGCCCAAACTACATTTTTTCACCAAAATAACTCATAAGTCGTGGCTTATAGCTATGAGTTTTGCTTGTTGGCCCGTTTTAGATAGACCTAGGTCCAAACAGACTCAAACCTAGCCCGAAAGTTTTTCCATCAATTTTTATCACACTCATACCGTTTCACGTATTCCAACTCTCGTTGGCTCCGTATCTAGTTGACAAACTATGAAGGCAGATTTTAAGAGCCCAAACTATGTTTTTTCACCAAAATAACTCATAAGTCATGGCTTATAGCTATGAGTTTTGGTCGTTGGCCCGTTTCCGGTAGAACTAGGTCCAAACAGACTCAAACCTAGCCTTATCGTTTTTTCATCAGCTTTTATCACACTCATATCGTTTCACGTATCCAACTCCAGTTAGGCCGTATCTTCTGACAAACTATAAAGACCGATTTTGAGAACACAAACAATCTTTTTTCACCAAAATAACTCGTAAGTCAAGGCTTAGAGCGATGAGCTTTTGTCGTTGGCCCGTTTCGCATCGAACAAGGTCCAAACTCGCTCTAACCTAACCCGACAGTTGTTTCATCGCTTTTATCGCTCTCATACCGTTTCACGTATTCTAAGTCCAGAGTTACCCACATCTTCTAAAAACTATGAAGGTCGATTTTGAGGGCCCAAAATACATTTTTTTTACCAAAATAACTTATAAGTCGTGGCTTATAGCTATGAGTTTTGGTTGTTGGCCCGTTTCGGATAGACTTAGGTCCAAACAGACTCAAACCTAGCTCGACAGCTTTTCCATCGGCTTTTATCACACCGATACCGTTTCATGTATTCCAACTCCATTTAGCCCGTATCTTCTGACAAACTATGAAGACTAATTTTGAGAGCCCAAACTATGTTTTTTCACCAAAATAACTCATAAGTCGTGGCTTATAGCTATGAGTTTCGATTGTTGGCCCGTTTCGGATAGACCTAGGTCCAAACGACTCGAACCTAGCTCGACAGCTTTATCATCGGCTTTTATCACACTCATACCGTTTCACGTATTCCAACTCTAGTTGGCCCGTATCTTCTTGACAAACTATGAAGGCGCATTTTGAGAGCCCAAACTATGTTTTTTCACGAAAATAACTCATAAGTCATGGCTTATAGCTATGAGTTTTGGTCGTTGGCCCGTTTCCGGTAGAACTAGGTCCAAACAGACTCAAACCTAGCCTTATCGTTTTTTCATCGGCTTTTATCACACTCATATCGTTTCACGTATCCAACTCCAGTTAGCCCGTATCTTCGACAAACTATAAAGACCGATTTTGAGAACACAAACAATCTTTTTTCACCAAAATAACTCGTAAGTCAAGGCTTAGAGCGATGAGCTTTTGTCGTTGGCCCGTTTCGCATCGAAATAGGTCCAAACCGCTCCAACCTAGCCCTACACTGTTTCGTCGGCTTTTATCGCTCTCATACCGTTTCACGTATTCCAAGTCCAGATTGGCCCATATCTTCTTAAAAAACTATGAACGCCGATTTTGAGGGCCCAAACTACATATTTTCACCAAAATAACTCATAAGTCGTGGCTTATAGCTATGAGTTTTGGTTGTTGGCTCGTTTTAGATAGACTTAGGTCCAAACAGACTCAAACCTAGCCCGACAGTTTTTCCATCAGCTTTTATCACACTCATACCGTTTCACGTATTCCAACTCCATTTAGCCCGTATCTTCTTGACAAACTATAAAGACTAATTTTGAGAGGCCAAACAACCTTTTCACACCAAAATAACTCCTAAGTCACGGCTTAGAGCGATGAGCTTTTGTCGTTGTCCCGTTTCGCATCGAACTAGGTCTAAACTACTCCAACCTAGCCCTACAATGTTTCGTCAATTTTTATCGCTCTTATACCGTTTCACGTATTCCAAGTCCAAGTTGGCCCATATCTTCTTAAAAACTATGAAGGCTGATTTTGAGATCCCAAACAACCTTTTTTCACCAAAATAACTCTTAAGTCACGGCTTAGAGCGATGAGCTTTTGTCGTTGGCCCGTTTCGCATCGAACTAGGTCTAAACTACTCCAACCTAGCCCTACAATGTTTCGTCAATTTTTATCGCTCTTATACCGTTTCACGTATTCCAAGTCCAGCTTGGCCCATATCTTCTTAAAAAACTATGAAGGCCGATTTTGAGAGCCCAAACTACATTTTTTCACCAAAATAACTCATAAGTCGTGGCTTATAGCTATGAGTTTTGCTTGTTGGCCCGTTTCGGATAGACCTAGGTCCAAACGAGCTCAAACCTAGCCTCGACGAGTTTTCCATCAATTTTTATCACACTCATACCGTTTCACGTATTCCAACTCTAGTTGGCCCGTATCTTCTTGACAAACTATGAAGGCAGCATTTTGAGAGCCCAAACTATGTTTTTTCACCAAAATAACTCATAAATCATGGCTTATAGCTATAAATTTTGGTCTTTGACCGGTTCCCGCAGAACTAGGTCCAAACAGACTCAAACCTAGCCTTCTAGTTTTTTCATTAGTTTTTATCACAATCATATCGTTTCACGTATTCCAACTCCAGTTAGCCCGTATCTTCTTGACAAACTATGAAGACCGATTTTGAGATCCCAAACAACCTTTTTTCATAAAAATAACTCGTAAGTCATAGCTTAGAGCGATGAGGTTTTGTCGTTGGCCCGTTTCGCATCGAACTAGGTCCAAACCGCTCCAACCTAGCCTTATAGTGTTTCTTCGGCTTTTATCGCTCTCATACCGTTTCACGTATTCCAAGTCCGATCGGCCCATATCTTCTTAAAAAATATGAACGCCGATTTTGAGGGCCCAAACTACATTTTTTCACCAAAATAACTCATAAGTTGTGGCTTATAGCTATGAGTTTTGGTTGTTGGCCCGTTTTAGATAGACTTAGGTCCTAACGGCTCAAACCTAGCTCGATAGTTTTTCCATCGGCTTTTATCACACTCATACCGTTTCACGTATTCCAACTCTAGTTGGCCCGTATCTTCTTGACAAACTATGAAGGCGGATTTTGAGAGCCCAAACTACGTTTTTTCACCAAAATAACTCACAACTCATGGCTTATAGCTATGAGTTTTGGTGATTGGCCCGTTTTGGGTAGAACTAGGTCCAAACAGACTCAAGCCTAACCTTATCGTTTTTTCATCGGCTTTTATTACACTCATATCGTTTCACGTATCCAACTCCGGTTAGCCCGTATCTTCGACAAACTATAAAGACCGATTTTGAGAACACAAACAATCTTTTTTCACCAAAATAACTCGTAAGTAAAGGCTTAGAGCGATGAGCTTTTGTCGTTGGCCCGTTTCGCATCGAACTAGGTCCAAACCGCTCCAACCTAGCCCTATAGTGTTTCGTCGGCTTTTATCGCTCTCATACCGTTTCACGTATTCCAAGTCCAGTTGGCCCATATCTTCTTAAAAAACTATGAACGCCGATTTTGAGGGCCCAAAATACATATTTTCACAAAAATAACTCATAAGTCGTGGCTTATAGCTATGAGTTTTTGTTGTTGGCGCGCTTTACATAGACTTAGGTCCAAACGACTCCAACCTAACCCGACGGTGTTTCATCGGCTTTTATCGCTCTCTTACCGTTTCACGTATTCTAAGTCCAGAGTTACCCACATCTTCTAAAAACTATGAAGGCTGATTTTGAGGGCCCAAAATACATTTTTTTACCAAAATAACTTATAAGTCGTGGCTTATAGCTATGAGTTTTGGTTGTTGGCCCGTTTCGGATAGACTTAGGTCCAAACAGACTCAAACCTAGCCCGACAGCTTTTCCATCGGCTTTTATCACACCGATACCGTTTCATGTATTCTAACTCCATTTAGCCCGTATCTTCTTGACAAACTATGAAGACTAATTTTGAGAGCCCAAACTATGTTTTTTCACCAAAATAACTCATAAGTCGTGGCTTATAGCTATGAGTTTCGATTGTTGGCCCGTTTCGGATAGACCTAGGTCCAAACGGACTCGAACCTAGCCCGACAGCTTTATCATCGGCTTTTATCACACTCATACCGTTTCACGTATTTCAACTCTAGTTGGCCCGTATCTTCTGACAAACTATGAAGGCGGATTTTGAGAGCCCAAACTACGTTTTTTCACCAAAATAACTCATAAGTCATGGCTTATAGCTATGAGTTTTGGTCGTTGGCCCGTTTCCGGTAGAACTAGGTCCAAACAGACTCAAACCTAGCCTTATCGTTTTTTCATCGGCTTTTATCACACTCATATCGTTTCACGTATCCAACTCCAGTTAGCCCGTATCTTCGACAAACTATAAAGACCGATTTGGAGAACACAAACAATCTTTTTTCACCAAAATAACTCGTAAGTCAAGGCTTAGAGCGATGAGCTTTTGTCGTTGGCCCGTTTCGCATCGAACTAGGTCCAAACTCGCTCCAACCTAGCCCTACGAGTGTTTCGTCGGTTTTATCGCTCTCATACCGTTTCACGTATTCCAAGTCCAGTCGGCCCATATCTTCTTAAAAAACTATGAACGCCGATTTTGAGGGCCCAAACTACATTTTTTCACCAAAATAACTCATAAGTCGTGGCTTATAGCTATGAGTTTTGGTTGTTGGCTCGTTTTAGATAGACTTAGGTCCAAACGGACTCAAACCTAGCCCGACAGCTTTTCCATCGGCTTTTATCACACTCATACCGTTTCACGTATTCCAACTCTAGTTGGCCCGTATCTTCTTGACAAACTATGAAGGCGGATTTTGAGAGCCCAAACTACGTTTTTTCAAAAAAATAACTCATAAGTCATGGCTTATAGCTATGAGTTTTGGTCGTTGGCCCGTTTCCGGTAGAACTAGGTCCAAACGACTCAAACCTAGGCTTACGGTTTTTCATCGGCTTTTATCACACTCATACCGTTCACGTATTCCAACTCCATTTAGCCCGTATCTTCTTGACAAACTATAAAGACTAATTTTGAGAGCCCAAACAACCTTTTTTAACCAAAATAACTCCTAAGTCACGGCTTAGAGCGATGAGCTTTTGTCGTTGGCCCGTTTCGCATCGAACTAAGTCTAAACTACTCTAACCTAGCCCTACAATGTTTCATCGGCTTTTATCGCTCTCATACCGTTTCACGTATTCCAAGTCCAGTTGGCCCATATCTTCTTAAAAACTATGAAGGCTGATTTTGAGAGCCCAAACTACATTTTTTCACCGAATAACTCATAAGTCGTGGCTTATAGCTATGAGTTTTGGTTGTTGGCCTGTTTCGGATAGACCTAGGTCCAAACAGACTCAAACCTAGCTCGAAAGTTTTTCCATTAGTTTTTATCACACTCATACCGTTTCACGTATTCCAACTCTCGTTGGCCCGTATCTACTTAACAAACTATGAAGGCGGATTTTAAGAGCCCAAACTATGTTTTTTCATCAAAATAAATCATAAGTCATGGCTTATAGCTATGAGTTTTGGTCGTTGGCCCGTTTCCGGTAGAACTAGGTCCAAACAGACTCAAACCTAGGCTTACGGCTTTTTCATCGGCTTTTATCAAACTCATATCGTTCCACGTATTCCAACTCCGGTTAACCCGTATCTTCTTGACAAACTATGAAGAGAGATTTTGAGAACCCAAACAACCTTTTTTCACCAAAATAACTCGTAAGTCATAGCTTAGAGCGATGAGGTTTTGTCGTTGGCCCGTTTAGCATCAAACTAGGTCCAAACCGCTCCAACCTAGCCTTATAGTGTTTCTTCAATTTTTATCGCTCTCATACCGTATCACGTATTCCAAGTCCGAGTCGGCCCATATCTTCTTAAAAAACTATGAACGCCGATTTTGAGGGCCCAAACTACATTTTTTCACCAAAATAACTCATAAGTCGTGGCTTATAGCTATGAGTTTTGGTTGTTGGCCCGTTTTACATAGACTTAGGTCCAAACAGACTCAAACCTAGCTCGACGGGTTTTCCATCAATTTTTATCACACTCATACCGTTTCACGTATTCCAACTCTAGTTGGCCCGTATCTTCTTGACAAACTATGAAGGCGGATTTTGAGAGCCCAAACTATGTTTTTTCACCAAAATAACTCATAAGTCATGGCTTATAGCTATGAGTTTTGGTCGTTGACCCGTTTCCGGTAGAACTAGGTCCAAACAGACTCAAACCTAAGCTTACGGTTTTTCATCGGCTTTTATCAAACTCATATCGTTTCACGTATTCCAACTCCAGTTAACCCGTATCTTCTTGACAAACTATGAAGACCGATTTTGAGAACCCAAACAACCTTTTTTCACCAAAATAACTCGTAAGTCATAGCTTAGAGCGATGAGGTTTTGTCGTTGGCTCGTTTAGCATCGAACTAGGTCCAAACTCGCTCCAACCGAGCCTTATAGTGTTTCTTCGCTTTTATCGCTCTCATACCGTTTCACGTATTCCAAGTCCGGTCGGCCCATATCTTCTTAAAAAACTATGAACGATGATTTTGAGGGCCCAAACTACATTTTTTCACCAAAATAACTCATAAGTCGTGGCTTATAGCTATGAGTTTTGGTTGTTGGCCCGTTTTACATAGACTTAGGTCCAAACAGACTCAAACCTAGCCCGACGGGTTTTCCATCAATTTTTATCACACTCATACCGTTTCACGTATTCCAACTCTAGTTGGCCCGTATCTTCGACAAACTATGAAGGCGGATTTTGAGAGCCCAAACTATGTTTTTTCACCAAAATAACTCATAAGTCATGGCTTATAGCTATGAGTTTTGGTCGTTGGCCCGTTTTCGATAGAACTAGGTCCAAACAGACTCAAACCTAAGCTTACAGCTTTTTCATCAGCTTTTATCAAACTCATATCGTTTCACGTATTCCAACTCCAGTTAACCCGTATCTTCTTGACAAACTATGAAGATAGATTTTGAGAACCCAAACAACCTTTTTTCACCAAAATAACTCGTAAGTCATAGCTTAGAGCGATGAGGTTTTGTCGTTGGCCCGTTTAGCATCAAACTAGGTCCAAACGGCTCCAACCTAGCCTTATAGTGTTTCTTCAATTTTTATCGCTCTCATACCGTATCACGTATTCCAAGTCCAGTCGGCCCATATCTTCTTAAAAAACTATGAATGCCGATTTTGAGGGCCCAAACTACATTTTTTCACCAAAATAACTCATAAGTCATGGCTTATAGCTATGAGTTTTGGTCGTTGGCCCGTTTCCGATAGAACTAGGTCCAAACGAGCTCAAACCTAACCTTATCGTTTTTTCATCGGCTTTTATCACACTCATATCGTTTCACGTATTCCAACTCCAGTTAGCCCGTATCTTCGACAAACTATGAAGACCGATTTTGAGAACACAAATAATCTTTTTTCACCAAAATAACTCGTAAGTCAAGGCTTAGAGCGATGAGCTTTTGTCGTTGGCCCGTTTCGCATCGAACTAGGTCCAAGCCGCTCCAACCTAGCCCTACGGTGTTTCGTCGGTTTTATCGCTCTCATACCGTTTCACGTATTCCAAGTCCAGCTTGGCCCATATCTTCTTAAAAAACTATGAACGCCGATTTTGAGTGCCCAAACTACATATTTTCACCAAAATAACTCATAAGTCGTGGCTTATAGCTATGAGTTTTGGTTGTTGGCTCGTTTTAGATAGACTTAGGTCCAAACAGACTCAAACCTAGCCCGACATTTTTTCCATCGGCTTTTATCACACTCATACCGTTTCACGTATTCCAACTCCATTTAGCCCGTATCTTCTTGACAAACTATAAAGACTAATTTTGAGAGCCCAAACAACCTTTTTTCACCAAAATAACTCATAAGTCATGGCTTATAGCTATGAGTTTTGGTCGTTGGCCCGTTTCCGGTAGAACTAGGTCCAAACAGACTCAAACCTAGCCTTATCGTTTTTTCATCGGCTTTTATCACACTCATATCGTTTCACGTATCCAACTCCAAGTAAGCCCGTATCTTCGACAAACTATAAAGACCGATTTTGAGAACACAAACAATCTTTTTTCACCAAAATAACTCGTAAGTCAAGGCTTAGAGCGATGAGCTTTTGTCGGATGCTCGTTTCGCATCGAACTAGGTCCAAACTCGCTCCAACCTAGCCCTACGAGTGTTTCGTCGCTTTTATCGCTCTCATACCGTTTCACGTATTCCAAGTCCAAGTTGGCCCATATCTTCTTAAAAACTATGAACGCCGATTTTGAGTGCCCAAACTACATATTTTCACCAAAATAACTCATAAGTCGTGGCTTATAGCTATGAGTTTTGGTTGTTGGCTCGTTTTACATAGACTTAGGTCCAAACAGACTCAAACCTAGCCCGACATTTTTTCCATCGGCTTTTATCACACTCATACCATTTCACGTATTCCAACTCCATTTAGCCCGTATCTTCTTGACAAACTATAAAGACTAATTTTGAGAGCCCAAACAACCTTTTTTCACCAAAATAACTTATAAGTCGTGGCTTATAGCTATGAGTTTTGGTTGTTGGTCCGTTTCGTATAGACTTAGGTCCAAACAGACTCAAACCTAGCTCGACAGCTTTTCCATCGCTTTTATCACACCGATACCGTTACATGTATTCCAACTCCATTTAGCCCGTATCTTCTTGACAAACTATGAAGGCTAATTTTGAGAGCCCAAACTATGTTTTTTCACCAAAATAACTCATAAGTCGTGGCTTATAGCTATGAGTTTCGATTGTTGGTCCGTTTCGTATAGACCTAGGTCCAAACAGACTCGAACCTAGCCTCGACAGCTTTATCATCGCTTTTATCACACTCATACCGTTTCACGTATTCCAACTCTAGTTGGCCCGTATCTTCTGACAAACTATGAAGGCAGCATTTTGAGAGCCCAAACTACGTTTTTTCACCAAAATAACTCATAAGTGATGGCTTATAGCTATGAGTTTTGGTCGTTGGCCCGTTTCCGTAGAACTAGGTCCAAACAGACTCAAACCTAGCCTTATCGTTTTTTCATCGGCTTTTATCACACTCATATCGTTTCACGTATCCAACTCCAAGCTAGCCCGTATCTTCGACAAACTATAAAGACCGATTTTGAGAACACAAACAATCTTTTTTCACCAAAATAACTCGTAAGTCAAGGCTTAGAGCGATGAGCTTCGTCGTTGGCCCGTTTCGCATCGAACTAGGTCCAAACCGCTCCAACCTAGCCCTACAGGTGTTTCGTCGCTTTTATCGCTCTCATACCGTTTCACGTATTCCAAGTCCAAGTTGGCCCATATCTTCTTAAAAAACTATGAACGCCGATTTTGAGGGCCCAAACTACATATTTTCACCAAAATAACTCATAAGTCGTGGCTTATAGCTATGAGTTTTGGTTGTTGGCTCGTTTTAGATAGACTTAGGTCCAAACAAGTCTCAAACCTAGTCCGACATTTTTTCCATCGGCTTTTATCACACTCATACCGTTTCACGTATTCCAACTCCATTTAGCCCGTATCTTCGACAAACTATAAAGACTAATTTTGAGAGCCCAAACAACCTTTTTTCACCAAAATAACTCCTAAGTCACGGCTTAGAGCGATGAGCTTTTGTCGTTGGCCCGTTTCGCATCGAACTAGGTCTAAACTACTCCAACCTAGCCCTACAATGTTTCGTCGCTTTTATCGCTCTCATACCGTTTCACGTATTCCAAGTCCAAGCTTGGCCCATATCTTCTTAAAAAACTATGAAGGCCGATTTTGAGAGCCCAAACTACATTTTTTCACCGAATAACTCATAAGTCGTGGCTTATAGCTATGAGTTTTGGTTGTTGGCCCGTTTCGTATAGACCTAGGTCAAAACAAACTCAAACCTAGCCTCGAAAGTTTTTCCATCAGCTTTTATCACACTCATACCGTTTCACGTATTCCAACTCTCGTTGGCCCGTATCTACTTAACAAACTATGAAGGCAGCATTTTAAGAGCCCAAACTATGTTTTTTCATCAAAATAAATCATAAGTCATGGCTTATAGCTATGAGTTTTGGTCGTTGGCCCGTTTACTGTAGAACTAGGTCCAAACAGACTCAAACCTAGGCTTATAGTTTTTTCATCAGCTTTTATCAAACTCATATCGTTTCACGTATTCCAACTCCAGCTTAGCCCGTTTCTTCGACAAACTATGAAGACAGATTTTGAGAACCCAAACAACCTTTTTTCACCAAAATAACTCGTAAGTCATAGCTTAGAGCGATGAGGTTTTGTCGTTGGCCCGTTTAGCATCAAACTAGGTCCAAACTCGCTCCAACCTAGCCTTATAGTGTTTCTTCGCTTTTATCGCTCTCATACCGTTTCACGTATTCCAAGTCCAAATCGGCCCATATCTTCTTAAAAAACTATGAACGCCGATTTTAAGGGCCCAAACTACATTTTTTAACCAAAATAACTCATAAGTCGTGGCTTATAGCTATGAGTTTTGGTTGTTGGCCCGTTTTAGATAGACTTAGGTCCAAACGAGCTCAAACCTAGCCCGACAGCTTTTCCATCAGCTTTTATGACACTCATACCGTTTCACGTATTCCAACTCTAGTTGGCCCGTATCTTCTTGACAAACTATGAAGGCAGCATTTTGAGAGCCCAAACTATGTTTTTTCACCAAAATAACTCATAAGTCATGGCTTATAGCTATGAGTTTTGGTCGTTGGCCCGTTTCCGATAGAACTAGGTCCAAACAGACTCAAACCTAAGCTTACAGCTTTTTCATCGGCTTTTATCAAACTCATATCGTTTCACGTATTCCAACTCCAGCTAGCCCGTATCTTCTGACAAACTATGAAGACCGATTTTGACAACCCAAACAACCTTTTTTCACCAAAATAACTCGTAAGTCATAGCTTAGAGCGATGAGGTTTTGTCGTTGGCCCGTTTAGCATCGAACTAGGTCCAAACTCGCTCCAACCGAGCCTTATAGTGTTTCTTCGCTTTTATCGCTCTCATACCGTTTCACGTATTCCAAGTCCCATTGGCTCATATCTTCTTAAAAAACTATGAACGATGATTTTGAGGGCCCAAACTACATTTTTTCACCAAAATAACTCATAGGTCGTGGCTTATAGCTATGAGTTTTGGTTGTTGGCCCGCTTTAGATAGACTTAGGTCCAAACTCGCTCCATCCTAACCCGACAAGTTGTTTCATCGCTTTTATCGCTCTCATACCGTTTCACGTATTCTAAGTCCAGGTTACCCACATCTTCTAAAAACTATGAAGGCCGATTTCGAGGGCCCAAAATACATTTTTTTACCAAAATAACTTATAAGTCGTGGCTTATAGCTATGAGTTTTGGTTGTTGGCCCGTTTCGTATAGACTTAGGTCCAAACAGTCTCAAACCTAGCTCGACAGCTTTTCCATCAGCTTTTATCACACCGATACCGTTTCATGTATTCCAACTCCATTTAGCCCGTATCTTCTTGACAAACTATGAAGACTAATTTTGAGAGCCCAAACAATGTTTTTTCACCAAAATAACTCATAAGTCGTGGCTTATAGCTATGAGTTTCGATTGTTGGCCCGTTTCGTATAGACCTAGGTCCAAACGACTCGAACCTAGCCCGACAGCTTTATCATCGGCTTTTATCACACTCATACCGTTTTATGTATTCCAATTCTAGTTGGCCCGTATCTTCGACAAACTATGAAGGCATATTTTGAGAGCCCAAACTACGTTTTTTCACCAAAATAACTCATAAGTCATGGCTTATAGCTATGAGTTTTGGTCGTTGGCCCGTTTCCGTAGAACTAGGTCCAAACAGACTCAAACCTAGCCTTATCGTTTTTTCATCAGCTTTTATCACACTCATATCGTTTCACGTATCCAACTCCAGCTAGCCCGTATCTTCGACAAACTATAAAGACCGATTTTGAGAACACAAACAATCTTTTTTCACCAAAATAACTCGTAAGTCAAGGCTTAGAGCGATGAGCTTTTGTCGTTGGCCCGTTTCGCATCGAACTAGGTCCAAACTCGCTCCAACCTAGCCCTACGGTGTTTCGTCGCTTTTATCGCTCTCATACCGTTTCACGTATTCCAAGTCCAAGTTGGCCCATATCTTCTTAAAAAACTATGAACGCCGATTTTGAGGGCCCAAACTACATATTTTCACCAAAATAACTCATAAGTCGTGGCTTATAGCTATGAGTTTTGGTTGTTGGCGCGCTTTAGATAGACTTAGGTCCAAACAGCCTCCAACCTAACCCGACGAGTGTTTCATCGCTTTTATCGCTCTCATACCGTTTCACGTATTCTAAGTCCAGAGTTACCCACATCTTCTAAAAACTATGAAGGCCGATTTTGAGGGCCCAAAATACATTTTTTTACCAAAATAACTTATAAGTCGTGGCTTATAGCTATGAGTTTTGGTTGTTGGCCCGTTTCGTATAGACTTAGGTCCAAACAAACTTCAAAACTAGCTCGACAGCTTTTCCATCGCTTTTATCACACCGATACCGTTTCATGTATTCCAACTCCATTTAGCCCGTATCTTCTGACAAACTATGAAGACTAATTTTGAGAGCCCAAACTATGTTTTTTCACCAAAATAACTCATAAGTCGTGGCTTATAGCTATGAGTTTCGATTGTTGGCCCGTTTCGTATAGACCTAGGTCCAAACAGACTTCGAAACTAGCTCGACAGCTTTATCATCGCTTTTATCACACTCATACCGTTTCACGTATTCCAACTCTAGTTGGCCCGTATCTTCTTGACAAACTATGAAGGCGATTTTGAGAGCCCAAACTACGTTTTTTCACCAAAATAACTCATAAGTGATGGCTTATAGCTATGAGTTTTGGTCGTTGGCCCGTTTCCGTAGAACTAGGTCCAAACGAACTCAAACCTAGCCTTATCGTTTTTTCATCAGCTTTTATCACACTCATATCGTTTCATGTATCCAACTCCAGCTAGTCCGTATCTTCGACAAACTATAAAGACCGATTTCGAGAACACAAACAATCTTTTTTCACCAAAATAACTCGTAAGTCAAGGCTTAGAGCGATGAGCTTTTGTCGTTGGCCCGTTTCGCATCGAACTAGGTCCAAACTCGCTCCAACCTAGCCCTACGGTGTTTCGTCGCTTTTATCGCTCTCATACCGTTTCACGTATTCCAAGTCCAAGCTTGGCCCATATCTTCTTAAAAACTATGAACGCCGATTTCGAGGGCCCAAACTACATATTTTCACCAAAATAACTCATAAGTCGTGGCTTATAGCTATGAGTTTTGGTTGTTGGCTCGTTTTAGATAGACTTAGGTCCAAACAGATCTCAAACCTAGCCCGACATTTTTTCCATCAGCTTTTATCACACTCATACCGTTTCACGTATTCTAACTCCATTTAGCCCGTATCTTCTTGACAAACTATAAAGACTAATTTTGAGAGCCCAAACAACCTTTTTTCACCAAAATAACTCCTAAGTCATGGCTTAGAGCGATGAGCTTTTGTCGTTGGCCCGTTTCGCATCGAACTAGGTCTAAACCACTCCAAACTAGCCCTACAATGTTTCGTCAATTTTTATCGCTCTTATACCGTTTCACGTATTCCAAGTCCAAGCTTGGCCCATATCTTCTTAAAAACTACGAAGGCTAATTTGAGAGCCCAAACTACATTTTTTCACCAAAATAACTCATAAGTCGTGGCTTATAGCTATGAGTTTTGGTTGTTGGCCCGTTTCGGATAGACCTAGGTCCAAACAGACTCAAACCTAGCCCGAAAGTTTTTCCATCAGCTTTTATCACACTCATACCTTTTCACGTATTCCAACTCCAGGTTGGCCCGTATCTTCATAACAAACTATGAAGGCGCATTTTGAGAGCCCAAACTATGTTTTTTCACCAAAATAACTCATAAATCATGGCTTATAGCTATAAATTTTGGTCTTTGACCCGTTCCCAGTAGAACTAGGTCCAAACAAGTCTCAAACCTAGCCTTCTAGTTTTTTCATTAGTTTTTATCACAATCATATCGTTTCACGTATTCCAACTCCAGCTAGCCCGTATCTTCGACAAACTATGAAGATTGATTTTGAGATCCCAAACAACCTTTTTTCATAAAAATAACTCGTAAGTCATAGCTTAGAGCGATGAGCTTTTGTCGTTGGCCCGTTTCGCATCGAACTAGGTCCAAACTCGCTCCAACCTAGCCTTATAGTGTTTCTTCGCTTTTATCGCTCTCATACCGTTTCACGTATTCCAAGTCCAAGTCGGCCCATATCTTCTTAAAAAATATGAACGCCGATTTTGAGGGCCCAAACTACATTTTTTCACCAAAATAACTCATAAGTCGTGGCTTATAGCTATGAGTTTTGGTTGTTGGCCGCTTTTAGATAGACTTAGGTCCAAACATGTCTCAAACCTAGCCTCGATAGTTTTTCCATCGCTTTTATCACACTCATACCGTTTCACGTATTCCAACTCTAGTTGGCCCTTATCTTCTTGACAAACTATGAAGGCGCATTTTGAGAGCCCAAACTACGTTTTTTCACCAAAATAACTCATAAGTCATGGCTTATAGCTATGAGTTTTGGTCGTTGGCCCGTTTCCGATAGAACTAGGTCCAAACAGACTCAAACCTAACCTTATCGTTTTTTCATCAGCTTTTATCACACTCATATCGTTTCACGTATCCAACTCCAGCTAGCCCGTATCTTCGACAAACTATAAAGACCGATTTTGAGAACACAAACAATCTTTTTTCACCAAAATAACTCGTAAGTCAAGGCTTAGAGCGATGAGCTTTTGTCGTTGGCCCGTTTCGCATCGAACTAGGTCCAAACCGCTCCAACCTAGCCCTACAGGTGTTTCGTCGGCTTTTATCGCTCTCATACCGTTTCACGTATTCCAAGTCCAAGCTTGGCCCATATCTTCTTAAAAACTATGAACGCCGATTTTGAGGGCCCAAACTACATATTTTCACCAAAATAACTCATAAGTCGTGGCTTATAGCTATGAGTTTTGGTTGTTGGCTCGTTTTAGATAGACATAGGTCCAAACAGACTCAAACCTAGCCCGACATTTTTTCCATCAGCTTTTATCACACTCATACCGTTTCACGTATTCCAACTCCATTTAGCCCGTATCTTCTGACAAACTATAAAGACTAATTTTGAGAGCCCAAACAACCTTTTTTCACCAAAATAACTCCTAAGTCACGGCTTAGAGCGATGAGCTTTTGTCGTTGGCCCGTTTCGCATCGAACTAGGTCTAAACTACTCTAACCTAGCCCTACAATGTTTCGTCAATTTTTATCGCTCTCATACCGTTTCACGTATTCTAAGTCCAACTTGGCCACTATCTTCTTAAAAAACTATGAATGCCGATTTTGAGGGCCCAAACTACATTTTTTCACCAAAATAACTCATAAGTCGTGGCTTATAGCTATGAGTTTTGGTTGTTGGCCCGTTTCGGATAGACTTAGGTCCAAACAGACTCAAACCTAGCCTAACAGCTTTTCCATCGGCTTTTATCACACTCATACCGTTTCACGTATTCCAACTCTAGTTGGCCCGTATCTTCGACAAACTATGAAGGCGCATTTTGAGAGCCCAAACTATGTTTTTTCACCAAAATAACTCATAAGTTATGGCTTATAGCTATGAGTTTTGGTCGCCGGCCCGTTTCCGGTAGAACTAGGTCCAAACAGACTCAAACCTAAGCTTACAGCTTTTTCATCGGCTTTTATCAAACTCATATCGTTTCACGTATTCCAACTCCAGCTTAGCCCGTATCTTCGACAAACTATGAAGACCGATTTTGAGAACCCAAACAACCTTTTTTCACCAAAATAACTCGTAAGTCATAGCTTAGAGCGATGAGGTTTTGTCGTTGGCCCGTTTAGCATCGAACTAGGTCCAAACTCGCTCCCACCGAGCCTTATAGTGTTTCTTCGCTTTTATCGCTCTCATACCGTTTCACGTATTCCAAGTCCCAGTCGGCCCATATCTTCTTAAAAAACTATGAACGATGATTTTGAGGGCCCAAACTACATTTTTTCACCAAAATAACTCATAAGTCGTGGCTTATAGCTATGAGTTTTGGTTGTTGGCCCGCTTTAGATAGACTTAGGTCCAAACTCGCTCCATCTTAACCCGACAGGTGTTTCATCGCTTTTATCGCTCTCATACCGTTTCACGTATTCTAAGTCCAGAGTTACCCACATCTTCTAAAAACTATGAATGCCGATTTTGAGAGCCCAAAATACATTTTTTTACCAAAATAACTTATAAGTCGTGGCTTATAGCTATGAGTTTTGGTTGTTGGCCCGTTTCGTATAGACTTAGGTCCAAACAGACTCAAACCTAGCTCGACAGCTTTTTCCATCGGCTTTTATCACACCGATACCGTTTCATGTATTCCAACTCCATTTAGCCCGTATCTTCTTGACAAACTATGAAGACCGATTTTGAGAACCCAAATAACCTTTTTTTACCAAAATAACTCGTAAGTCATAGCTTAGAGCGATGAGGTTTTGTCGTTGGCCCGTTTAGCATCGAACTAGGTCCAAACTCGCTCCAACCGAGCCTTATAGTGTTTCTTCGCTTTTATCGCTTTCATACCGTTTCACGTATTCCAAGTCCGGTCGGCCCATATCTTCTTAAAAAACTATGAACGATGATTTTGAGGGCCCAAACTACATTGTTTCACCAAAATAACTCATAAGTCGTGGCTTATAGCTATGAGTTTAGGTTGTTGGCCCGTTTCGGATAGACCTAGGTCCAAACAGACTCAAACCTAGCCCGAAAGTTTTTCCATCAGCTTTTATCACACTCATACCTTTTCACGTATTTCAACTCTAGTTGGCCCGTATCTTCATAACAAACTATGAAGGTAGATTTTGAGAGCCCAAACTATGTTTTTTCACCAAAATAACTCATAAATCATGGCTTATAGCTATAAATTTTGGTCTTTGACCCGTTCCCGTAGAATTAGATCCAAACAAACTTCAATCCTAGCCTTCTAGTTTTTTCATTAGTTTTTATCACAATCATATCGTTTCACGTATTCCAACTCCAAGTTAGCCCGTATCTTCGACAAACTATGAAGACCGATTTTGAGATCCCAAACAACCTTTTTTCATAAAAATAACTCGTAAGTCATAGCTTAGAGCGATGAGGTTTTGTCGTTGGCCCGTTTCGCATCGAACTAGGTCCAAACTCGCTCCAACCTAGCCTTATAGTGTTTCTTCGACTTTTATCGTTCTCATACCGTTTCACGTATTCCAAGTCCAAGTCGGCCCATATCTTCTTAAAAAATATGAACGCTCATTTCGAGGGCCCAAACTACATTTTTTCACCAAGATAACTCATAAGTCATGGCTTATAGCTATGAGTTTTGGTCGTTGGCCCGTTTCCGTAGAACTAGGTCCAAACAGACTCAAACCTAGCCTTATCGTTTTTTCATCGGCTTTTATCACACTCATATCGTTTCACGTATCCAACTCCAGCTAGCCCGTATCTTCGACAAACTATAAAGACCGATTTTGAGAACACAAACAATCTTTTTTCACCTAAATAACTCATAAGTCAAGGCTTAGAGCGATGAGCTTTTGTTGTTGGCCCGTTTCGCATCGAACTAGGTCCAAACCGCTCCAACCTAGCCCTACAAGTATTTCGTCGCTTTTATCGCTCTCATACCGTTTCACGTATTCCAAGTCCAGCTTGGCCCATATCTCGCTTAAAAACTATAAACGCCGATTTTGAGGGCCCAAACTACATATTTTCACCAAAATAACTCATAAGTCGTGGCTTATAGCTATGAGTTTTGGTTGTTGGCTCGTTTTAGATAGACTTAGGTCCAAACAGACTCAAACCTAGCCTCGACATTTTTTCCATCAGCTTTTATCACACTCATACCGTTTCACGTATTCCAACTCCATTTAGCCCGTATCTTCTTGAAAAACTATAAAGACTAATTTTGAGAGCCCAAACAACCTTTTTTCACCAAAATAACTCCTAAGTCACGGCTTAGAGCGATGAGCTTTTGTCGTTGGCCCGTTTCGCATCGAACTAGGTCCAAACTCGCTCCAACCTAGCCCTACGAGTGTTTCGTCGCTTTTATCGCTCTCATACCGTTTCACGTATTCCAAGTCCAGTTGGCCCATATCTTCTTCAAAAACTATGAACGCCGATTTCGAGGGCCCAAACTACATACTTTCACCAAAATAACTCATAAGTCGTGGCTTATAGCTATGAGTTTTGGTTGTTGGCGCGCTTTAGATAGACTTAGGTCCAAACGACTCCAACCTAACCCGACAGTTGTTTCATCGCTTTTATCGCTCTCATACCGTTTCACGTATTCTAAGTCCAGGTTACCCACATCTTCTAAAAACTATGAAGGCCGATTTCGAGGGCCCAAAATACATTTTTTTACCAAAATAACTTATAAGTCGTGGCTTATAGCTATGAGTTTTGGTTGTTGGCCCGTTTCGTATAGACTTAGGTCCAAACAGACTCAAACCTAGCCCGACAGCTTTTCCATCAGCTTTTATCACACCGATACCGTTTCATGTATTCCAACTCCATTTAGCCCGTATCTTCGACAAACTATGAAGACTAATTTTGAGAGCCCAAACTATGTTTTTTCACCAAAATAACTCATAAGTCGTGGCTTGTAGCTATGAGTTTCGATTGTTGGCCCGTTTCGTATAGACCTAGGTCCAAACAAGTCTCGAACCTAGCTCGACAGCTTTATCATCGGCTTTTATCACACTCATACCGTTTCACGTATTCCAACTCTAGTTGGCCCGTATCTTCTTGACAAACTATGAAGGCGCATTTTGAGAGCCCAAACTACGTTTTTTCACCAAAATAACTCATAAGTGATGGCTTATAGCTATGAGTTTTGGTCGTTGGCCCGTTTTCGGTAGAACTAGGTCCAAACAGACTTCAAACCTAGCCTTATCGTTTTTTCATCGGCTTTTATCACACTCATATCGTTTCATGTATCCAACTCCAGCTAGTCCGTATCTTCTGACAAACTATAAAGACCGATTTTGAGAACACAAACAATCTTTTTTCACCAAAATAACTCGTAAGTCAAGGCTTAGAGCGATGAGCTTTTGTCGTTGGCCCGTTTCGCATCGAACTAGGTCCAAACAGCTCCAACCTAGCCCTACGAGTGTTTCGTCGCTTTTATCGCTCTCATACCGTTTCACGTATTCCAAGTCCAAGCTTGGCCCATATCTTCTTAAAAAACTATGAACGCCGATTTTGAGGGCCCAAACTACATATTTTCACCAAAATAACTCATAAGTCGTGGCTTATAGCTATGAGTTTTGGTTGTTGGCTCGTTTTAGATAGACTTAGGTCCAAACAAGTCTCAAACCTAGCCCGACATTTTTTCCATCAGCTTTTATCACACTCATACCGTTTCACGTATTCCAACTCCATTTAGCCCGTATCTTCTTGAAAAACTATAAAGACTAATTTTGAGAGCCCAAACAACCTTTTTTCACCAAAATAACTCCTAAGTCACGGCTTAGAGCGATGAGCTTTTGTCGTTGGCCCGTTTCGCATCGAACTAGGTCCAAACTCGCTCCAACCTAGCCCTACGAGTGTTTCGTCGCTTTTATCGCTCTCATACCGTTTCACGTATTCCAAGTCCAGCTTGGCCCATATCTTCTTCAAAAACTATGAACGCCGATTTTGAGGGCCCAAACTACATACTTTCACCAAAATAACTCATAAGTCGTGGCTTATAGCTATGAGTTTTGGTTGTTGGCGCGCTTTAGATAGACTTAGGTCCAAACGGCTCCAACCTAACCCGACAGTTGTTTCATCGCTTTTATCGCTCTCATACCGTTTCACGTATTCTAAGTCCAGGTTACCCACATCTTCTAAAAACTATGAAGGCCGATTTTGAGGGCCCAAAATACATTTTTTTACCAAAATAACTTATAAGTCGTGGCTTATAGCTATGAGTTTTGGTTGTTGGCCCGTTTCGGATAGACTTAGGTCCAAACAGACTCAAACCTAGCTCGACAGCTTTTCCATCGGCTTTTATCACACCGATACCGTTTCATGTATTCCAACTCCATTTAGCCCGTATCTTCGACAAACTATGAAGACTAATTTTGAGAGCCCAAACTATGTTTTTTCACCAAAATAACTCATAAGTCGTGGCTTGTAGCTATGAGTTTCGATTGTTGGCCCGTTTCGGATAGACCTAGGTCCAAACGAGCTCGAACCTAGCTCGACGAGCTTTATCATCGGCTTTTATCACACTCATACCGTTTCACGTATTCGGACTCTAGTTGGCCCGTATCTTCTTGACAAACTATGAAGGCGGATTTTGAGAGCCCAAACTACGTTTTTTCACCAAAATAACTCATAAGTGATGGCTTATAGCTATGAGTTTTGGTCGTTGGCCCGTTTTCGGTAGAACTAGGTCCAAACAGACTCAAACCTAGCCTTATCGTTTTTTCATCGGCTTTTATCACACTCATATCGTTTCATGTATCCAACTCCGGTTAGTCCGTATCTTCGACAAACTATAAAGACCGATTTTGAGAACACAAACAATCTTTTTTCACCAAAATAACTCGTAAGTCAAGGCTTAGAGCGATGAGCTTTTGTCGTTGGCCCGTTTCGCATCGAACTAGGTCCAAACAGCTCCAACCTAGCCCTACAGGTGTTTCGTCGGCTTTTATCGCTCTCATACCGTTTGACGTATTCCAAGTCCAAGTTGGCCCATATCTTCTTAAAAAACTATGAACGCCGATTTTGAGGGCCCAAACTACATATTTTCACCAAAATAACTCATAAGTCGTGGCTTATAGCTATGAGTTTTGGTTGTTGGCTCGTTTTAGATAGACTTAGGTCCAAACAGACTCAAACCTAGCCCGACATTTTTTCCATCGGCTTTTATCACACTCATACCGTTTCACGTATTCCAACTCCATTTAGCCCGTATCTTCTTGAAAAACTATAAAGACTAATTTTGAGAGCCCAAACAACCTTTTTTCACCAAAATAACTCCTAAGTCACGGCTTAGAGCGATGAGCTTTTGTCGTTGGCCCGTTTCGCATCGAACTAGGTCCAAACTGCTCCAACCTAGCCCTACAGGTGTTTCGTCGGCTTTTATCGCTCTCATACCGTTTCACGTATTCCAAGTCCAAGTTGGCCCATATCTTCTTCAAAAACTATGAACGCCGATTTTGAGGGCCCAAACTACATACTTTCACCAAAATAACTCATAAGTCGTGGCTTATAGCTATGAGTTTTGGTTGTTGGCGCGCTTTAGATAGACTTAGGTCCAAACGGCTCCAACCTAACCCGACAGGTGTTTCATCGGTTTTTATCGCTCTCATACCGTTTCACGTATTCTAAGTCCAGAGTTACCCACATCTTCTAAAAACTATGAAGGCTGATTTTGAGGGCCCAAAATACATTTTTTTACCAAAATAACTTATAAGTCGTGGCTTATAGCTATGAGTTTTGGTTGTTGGCCGTTTCGGATAGACTTAGGTCCAAACAGACTCAAACCTAGCTCGACGGTTTTTCCATCGGCTTTTATCACACCGATACCGTTTCATGTATTCCAACTCCATTTAGCCCGTATCTTCTTGACAAACTATGAAGACTAATTTTGAGAGCCCAAACTATGTTTTTTCACCAAAATAACTCATAAGTCGTGGCTTGTAGCTATGAGTTTCGATTGTTGGCCCGTTTCGGATAGACCTAGGTCCAAACGGCTCGAACCTAGCTCGACGGTTTTATCATCGGCTTTTATCACACTCATACCGTTTCACGTATTCCAACTCTAGTTGGCCCGTATCTTCTTGACAAACTATGAAGGCGGATTTTGAGAGCCCAAACTACGTTTTTTCACCAAAATAACTCATAAGTGATGGCTTATAGCTATGAGTTTTGGTCGTTGGCCCGTTTTCGGTAGAACTAGGTCCAAACGGCTCAAACCTAGCCTTATCGTTTTTTCATCGAGTTTTTATCACACTCATATCGTTTCATGTATCCAACTCCGGTTAGTCCGTATCTTCGACAAACTATAAAGGCGATTTTGAGAACACAAACAATCTTTTTTCACCAAAATAACTCGTAAGTCAAGGCTTAGAGCGATGAGCTTTTGTCGTTGGCCCGTTTCGCATCGAACTAGGTCCAAACGGCTCCAACCTAGCCCTACGGTGTTTCGTCGGTTTTTATCGCTCTCATACCGTTTCACGTATTCCAAGTCCAGTTGGCCAATATCTTCTTAAAAAACTATGAACGCCGATTTTGAGGGCCCAAACTACATATTTTCACCAAAATAACTCATAAGTCGTGGCTTATAGCTATGAGTTTTGGTTTTTGGCTCGTTTTAGATAGACTTAGGTCCAAACGGCTCAAACCTAGCTCGACATTTTTTCCATCGGTTTTTATCACACTCATACCGTTTCACGTATTCCAACTCCATTTAGCCCGTATCTTCTCGAGAAACTATAAAGACTAATTTTGAGAGCCCAAACAACCTTTTTCCACCAAAATAACTCCTAAGTCACGGCTTAGAGCGATGAGCTTTTGTCGTTGGCCCGTTTCGCATCGAACTAGGTCTAAACTACTCCAACCTAGCCCTACGATGTTTCGTCGGTTTTATCGCTCTCATACCGTTTCACGTATTCCAAGTCCAGTTGGCCCATATCTTCTTAAAAAACTATGAAGGCTGATTTTGAGAGCCCAAACAACCTTTTTTCACCAAAATAACTCTTAAGTCACGGCTTAGAGCGATGAGCTTTTGTCGTTGGCCCGTTTCGCATCGAACTAGGTCTAAACTACTCCAACCTAGCCCTACAATGTTTCGTCAATTTTTATCGCTCTTATACCGTTTCACGTATTCGAAGTCCAGTTGGCCCATATCTTCTTAAAAAACTATGAAGGCCGATTTGAGAGCCCAAACTACATTTTTTCACCAAAATAACTCATAAGTCGTGGCTTATAGCTATGAGTTTTGGTTGTTGGCCCATTTCGGATAGACCTAGGTCCAAACGACTCAAACCTAGCCCGAAAGTTTTTCCATCGGCTTTTATCACACTCATACCTTTTCACGTATTCCAACTCTAGTTGGCCCGTATCTTCATAACAAACTATGAAGGCGGATTTTGAGAGCCCAAACTATGTTTTTTCACCAAAATAACTCATAAATCATGGCTTATAGCTATAAATTTTGGTCTTTGACCCGTTCCCGATAGAACTAGGTCCAAACAGACTCAAACCTAGCCTTCTAGTTTTTTCATTAGTTTTTATCACAATCATATCGTTTCACGTATTCCAACTCCGGTTAGCCCGTATCTTCTCGACAAACTATGAAGATTGATTTTGAGATCCCAAACAACCTTTTTTCATAAAAATAACTCGTAAGTCATAGCTTAGAGCGATGAGCTTTTGTCGTTGGCCCGTTTCGCATCGAACTAGGTCCAAGCTCGCTCCAACCTAGCCCTACGGTGTTTCGTCGGTTTTATCGCTCTCATACCGTTTCACGTATTCCAAGTCCGAGTCGGCCCATATCTTCTTAAAAAAATATGAACGCCGATTTTGAGGGCCCAAACTACATTTTTTCACCAAAATAACTCATAAGTTGTGGCTTATAGCTATGAGTTTTGGTTGTTGGCCGATTTTAGATAGACTTAGGTCCAAACGGCTCAAACCTAGCACGACGGTTTTCCATCGGCTTTTATCACACTCATACCGTTTCACGTATTCCAACTCTAGTTGGCCCTTATCTTCTTGACAAACTATGAAGGCGATTTTGAGAGCCCAAACTACGTTTTTTCACCATAATAACTCATAAGTCATGGCTTATAGCTATGAGTTTTGGTCATTGGCCGTTTCGCATCGAACTAGGTCCAAGCTCGCTCCAACCTAGCCTACGGTGTTTCGTCGGTTTTATCGCTCTCATACCGTTTCACGTATTCCAAGTCCGGTTGGCCCATATCTTCTTAAAAAACTATGAACGTCGATTTTGAGGGCCCAAACTACATATTTTCACCAAAATAACTCATAAGTCGTGGCTTATAGCTATGAGTTTTGGTTGTTGGCTCGTTTTAGATAGACTTAGGTCCAAACGGACTCAAACCTAGCCCGACATTTTTTCCATCGGCTTTTATCACACTCATACCGTTTCACGTATTCCAACTCCATTTAGCCCGTATCTTCTTGACAAACTATAAAGACTAATTTTGAGAGCCCAAACAACCTTTTTTCACCAAAATAACTCCTAAGTCACGGCTTAGAGCGATGAGCTTTTGTCGTTGGCCCGTTTCGCATCGAACTAGGTCTAAACTACTCTAACCTAGCCCTACAATGTTTCGTCAATTTTTATCGCTCTCATACCGTTTCACGTATTCCAAGTCCGGTTGGCCACTATCTTCTTAAAAAACTATGAATGCTGATTTTGAGGGCCCAAACTACATTTTTTCACCAAAATAACTCATAAGTCGTGGCTTATAGCTATGAGTTTTGGTTGTTGGCCCGTTTCGGATAGACTTAGGTCCAATCAGCTCAAACCTAGCTTGACGGTTTTTCCATCGGTTTTTATCACTCATACCGTTTCACGTATTCCAACTCTAGTTGGCCGTATCTTCTTGACAAACTATGAAGGCGGATTTTGAGAGCCCAAACTATGTTTTTTCACCAAAATAACTCATAAGTTATGGCTTATAGCTATGAGTTTTGGTCGTTGGCCCGTTTCCGGTAGAACTAGGTCCAAACGGCTCAAACCTAAGCTTACGGTTTTTCATCGGTTTTTATCAAACTCATTTCGTTTCACGTATTCCAACTCCGGTTAGCCCGTATCTTCTGACAAACTATGAAGGCCGATTTTGAGAACCCAAACAACCTTTTTTCACCAAAATAACTCGTAAGTCGAGCTTAGAGCGATGAGGTTTTGTCGTTGGCCCGTTTAGCATCGAACTAGGTCCAAGCTCGCTCCCACCGAGCCTTATAGTGTTTCTTCGGTTTTTATCGCTCTCATACCATTTCACGTATTCCAAGTCCGGTCGGCCCATATCTTCTTAAAAAACTATGAACGATGATTTTGAGGGCCCAAACTACATTTCTTCACCAAAATAACTCATAAGTCGTGGCTTATAGCTATGAGTTTTGGTTGTTGGCCCGCTTTAGATAGACTTAGGTCCAAGCTTGCTCCATCCTAACCCGACGGTGTTTCATCGGTTTTATCGCTCTCATACCGTTTCACGTATTCTAAGTCCAGGTTACCCACATCTTCTAAAAAACTATGAATGCCGATTTTCGAGCCCAAAATACATTTTTTTACCAAAATAACTTATAAGTCGTGGCTTATAGCTATGAGTTTTGGTTGTTGGCCCGTTTCGGATAGACTTAGGTCCAAACGGACTCAAACCTAGCTCGACGGTTTTTCCATTAGTTTTTATCACACCGATACCGTTTCATGTATTCCAACTCCATTTAGCCCGTATCTTCTTGACAAACTATGAAGACCGATTTTGAGAACCCAAATAACCTTTTTTACCAAAATAACTCGTAAGTCATAGCTTAGAGCGATGAGGTTTTGTCGTTGGCCCGTTTAGCATCGAACTAGGTCCAAACCTGCTCCAACCGAGCCTTATAGTGTTTCTTCGGCTTTTATCGCTCTCATACCGTTTCACGTATTCCAAGTCCGGTCGGCCCATATCTTCTTAAAAAACAATGAACGATGATTTTGAGGGCCCAAACTACATTGTTTCACCAAAATAACTCATAAGTTGTGGCTTATAGCTATGAGTTTAGGTTGTTGGCCCGTTTCGGATAAACCTAGGTCCAAACAGACTCAAACCTAGCTCGAAAGTTTTTCCATCGGCTTTTATCACACTCATACCTTTTCACGTATTTCAACTCTAGTTGGCCCGTATCTTCATAACAAACTATGAAGGTAGATTTTGAGAGCCCAAACTATGTTTTTTCACCAAAATAACTCATAAATCATGGCTTATAGCTATAAATTTTGGTCTTTGACCCGTTCCCAATAGAATTAGATCCAAACGGACTCAATCCTAGCCTTCTAGTTTTTTCATTAGTTTTTATCACAATCATATCGTTTCACGTATTCCAACTCCGGTTAGCCCGTATCTTCTTGACAAACTATGAAGACCGATTTTGAGATCCCAAACAACCTTTTTTCATAAAAATAACTCGTAAGTCATAGCTTAGAGCGATCGAGGTTTTGTCGTTGGCCGTTTCGCATCGAACTAGGTCCAAGCTCGCTCCAACCTAGCCTTATAGTGTTTCTTCGGCTTTTATCGCTCTCATACCGTTTCACGTATTCCAAGTCCAGTCGGCCCATATCTTCTTAAAAAATATGAACGCTCATTTTGAGGGCCCAAACTACATTTTTTCACCAAAATAACTCATAAGTTATGGCTTATAGCTATGAGTTTTGGTCGTTGGCCCGTTCCGGTAGAACTAGGTCCAAACAGACTCAAACCTAGCCTTATCGTTTTTTCATCGGCTTTTATCACACTCATATCGTTTCACGTATCCAACTCCGGTTAGCTCGTATCTTCGACAAACTATAAAGGCCGATTTTGAGAACACAAACAATCTTTTTTCACCTAAATAACTCATAAGTCAAGGCTTAGAGCGATGAGCTTTTGTCGTTGGCCCGTTTCGCATCAAACTAGGTCCAAGCTGCTCCAACCTAGCCCTACGGTGTTTCGTCGGTTTTATCGCTCTCATACCGTTTCACGTATTCCAAGTCCAGTTGGCCCATATCTGCTTAAAAAACTATGAACGCCGATTTTGAGGGCCCAAACTACATATTTTCACCAAAATAACTCATAAGTCGTGGCTTATAGCTATGAGTTTTGGTTGTTGGCTCGTTTTAGATAGACTTAGGTCCAAACGACTCAAACCTAGCTCGACATTTTTTCCATCGGCTTTTATCACACTCATACCGTTTCACGTATTCCAAATCCATTTAGCCCGTATCTTCTTGACAAACTATAAAGACTAATTTTGAGAGCCCAAACAACCTTTTTTCACCAAAATAACTCCTAAGTCACGGCTTAGAGCGATGAGCTTTTGTCGTTGGCCCGTTTCGCATCGAACTAGGTCCAAGCCGCTCCAACCTAGCCCTACGGTGTTTCGTCGGCTTTTATCGCTCTCATACCGTTTCACGTATTCCAAGTCCAGTTGGCCCATATCTTCTTAAAAAACTATGAACGCTAATTTTGAGGGCCCAAACTACATATTTTCACCAAAATAACTCATAAGTCGTGGCTTATAGCTATGAGTTTTGGTTGTTGGCGCGCTTTAGATAGACTTAGGTCCAAACAGCTCCAACCTAACCCGATAGTGTTTCATCGGCTTTTATCGCTCTCATACCGTTTCACGTATTCTAAGTCCAGAGTTACCCACATCTTCTAAAAAACTATGAAGGCTGATTTTGAGGGCCCAAAATACATTTTTTTACCAAAATAACTTATAAGTCGTGGCTTATAGCTATGAGTTTTGGTTGTTGGCCGTTTCGGATAGACTTAGGTCCAAACGACTCAAACCTAGCTCGACAGCTTTTCCATCGGTTTTTATCACACCGATACCGTTTCATGTATTCCAACTCCATTTAGCCCGTATCTTCTTGACAAACTATGAAGACTAATTTTGAGAGCCCAAACTATGTTTTTTCACCAAAATAACTCATAAGTCGTGGCTTATAGCTATGAGTTTCGATTGTTGGCCCGTTTCGGATAGGCCTAGGTCCAAACTGACTCGAACCTAGCTCGACGGTTTATCATCGGCTTTTATCACACTCATACCGTTTCACGTATTACAACTCTAGTTGGCCCGTATCTTCTTGACAAACTATGAAGGCGGATTTTGAGAGCCCAAACTACGTTTTTTCACCAAAATCACTCATAAGTCATGGCTTATAGCTATGAGTTTTGGTCGTTGGCCCGTTTTCGATAGAACTAGGTCCAAACGACTCAAACCTAGCCTTATCGTTTTTTCATCGGTTTTATCACACTCATATCGTTTCACGTATCCAACTCCGGTTAGTCCGTATCTTCGACAAACTATAAAGATCGATTTTGAGAACACAAACAATCTTTTTTCACCAAAATAACTCGTAAGTCAAGGCTTAGAGCGATGAGCTTTTGTCGTTGGCCCGTTTCGCATCGAACTAGGTCGAAGTCGCTCCAACCTAGCCCTACGGTGTTTCGTCGGTTTTTATCGCTCTCATACCGTTTCACGTATTCCAAGTCCAGTTGGCCCATATCTTCTTAAAAAACTATGAACGGCGATTTTGAGGGCCCAAACTATATATTTTCACCAAAATAACTCATAAGTCGTGGCTTATAGCTATGAGTTTTGGTTGTTGGCTCGTTTTAGATAGACTTAGGTACAAACGACTCAAACCTAGCTCGATATTTTTTCCATCGGTTTTTATCACACTCATACCGTTTCACGTATTCCAACTCCATTTATCCCGTATCTTCTTGACAAACAATAAAGACTAATTTTGAGAGCCCAAACAACCTTTTTTCACCAAAATAACTCCTAAGTCACGGCTTAGAGCGATGAGCTTTTGTCGTTGGCCCGTTTCGCATCGAACTAGGTCTAAAGTACTCCAACCTAGCCCTACAATGTTTCGTCGGTTTTATCGCTCTCATACCGTTTCACGTATTCCAAGTCCAGTTGGCCCATATCTTCTTAAAAAACTATGAAGGTTGATTTTGAGAGCCCAAACTACATTTTTTCACCGGAATAACTCATAAGTCGTGGCTTATAGCTATGAGTTTTGGTTGTTCACCCGTTTAAGATAGACCTAGAGTCCAAACATGACTCAAACCTAGCTCGAAAGTTTTTCCATCGGCTTTTATCACACTCATACTCGTTTCACGTATTCCAACTCTCGTTGGCCCGTATCTACTTAACAAAGTATGAAGGCGGATTTTAAGAGCCCAAACTATGTTTTTTCATCAAAATAAATCCTAAGTCATGGCTTATAGCTATGAGTTTTGGTCGTTGGCCCGTTTTCGGTAGAACTAGGTCCAAACGGCTCAAACCTAGGCTTACGGTTTTTCATCGGTTTTTATCAAACTCATATCGTTTCACGTATTCCAACTCCGGTTAGCCCGTATCTTCTGACAAACTATGAAGACAGATTTTGAGAACTCAAACAACCTTTTTTCACCAAAATAACTCGTAAGTCATAGCTTAGAGCGATGAGGTTTTGTTGTTGGCCCGTTTCGCATCGAACTAGGTCTAAGCTGCTCCAACCTAGCCTTATAGTGTTTCTTCGGTTTTTATCACTCTCATACCGTTTCACGTATTCCAAGTCCGATCGGCCCATATCTTCTTAAAAAAATATAAACGCCGATTTTGAGGGCCCAAACTACATTTTTTCACAAAACTAACTCATAAGTCGTGGCTTATAGCTATGAGTTTCGATTGTTGGCTCGTTTCGGATAGACTTAGGTCCAAACATCTCGAACCTAGCTCGACGGTTTATCATCGGCTTTTATCACACTCATACCGTTTCACGTATTCCAACTCTAGTTGGCCCGTATCTTCTTGATAAACTATGAAGGCGGATTTTGAGAGCCCAAACTACGTTTTTTCACCAAAATAACTCATAAGTCATGGCTTATAGCTATGAGTTTTGGTCGTTGGCCCGTTTTCGGTAGAACTAGGTACAAACGAGCTCAAACCTAGCCTTATCGTTTTTTCATCGGTTTTTATCACACTCATATCGTTTCACGTATCCAACTCCGGTTAGCCGTATCTTCGACAAACTATAAAGGCCGATTTTGAGAACACAAACAATCTTTTTTCACCAAAATAACTCGTAAGTCAAGGCTTAGAGCGATGAGCTTTTGTCGTTGGCCCGTTTCGCATCGAACTAGGTCCAAGCCGCTCCAACCTAGCCTACAGGTGTTTCGTCGGTTTTATCGCTCTCATACCGTTTCACGTATTCCAAGTCCAGTTGGCCCATATCTTCTTAAAAAACTATGAACGCTGATTTTGAGGGCCCAAACTACATATTTTCACCAAAATAACTCATAAGTCGTGGCTTATAGCTATGAGTTTTGGTTGTTGGCGCGCTTTAGATAGACTTAGGTCCAAACTGACTCCAACCTAGCTCGACATTTTTTCTATCGGTTTTATCACACTCATACCGTTTCACGTATTCCAACTCCATTTAGCCCGTATCTTCTTGACAAACTATAAAGACTAATTTTGAGAGCCCAAACAACCTTTTTTCACCAAAATAACTCCTAAGTCACGGCTTAGAGCGATGAGCTTTTGTCGTTGGCCCGTTTCGCATCGAACTAGGTCTAAACTACTCCAACCTAGCCCTACGATGTTTCGTCGGTTTTATCGCTCTCATACCGTTTCACGTATTCCAAGTCCGAGTTGGCCCATATCTTCTTAAAAAACTATGGAGGCTGATTTTGAGAGCCCAAACAACCTTTTTTCACCAAAATAACTCTTAAGTCACGGCTTAGAGCGATGAGCTTTTGTCGTTGGCCCGTTTCGCATCAAACTAGGTCTAAACTACTCCAACCTAGCCCTACGATGTTTCGTCCATTTTTATCGCTCTTATACCGTTTCACGTATTCCAAGTCCGAGTTGGCCCATATCTTCTTAAAAAACTATGAAGGCTGATTTTGAGAGCCCAAACTACATTTTTTCACCAAAATAACTCATACGTCGTGGCTTATAGCTATGAGTTTTGGTTGTTGGCCCGTTTCGGATAGACCTAGGTCCAAACAGCTCAAACCTAGCTCGAAAGTTTTTCCATCGGTTTTATCACACTCATACCTTTTCACGTATTCCAACTCTAGTTGGCCCGTATCTTCATAACAAACTATGAAGGCGGATTTTGAGAGCCCAAACTATGTTTTTTCACCAAAATAACTCATAAATCATGGCTTATAGCTATAAATTTTGGTCTTTGACCCGTTCCCGATAGAACTAGGTCCAAACGGCTCAAACCTAGCCTTCTAGTTTTTTCATTAGTTTTTATCACAATCATATCGTTTCACGTATTCCAACTCCGAGTTAGCCCGTATCTTCGACAAACTATGAAGACAGATTTTGAGAACCCAAACAACCTTTTTTCACCAAAATAACTCGTAAGTCATAGCTTAGAGCGATGAGGTTTTGTCGTTGGCCCGTTTAGCATCAAACTAGGTCCAAGCTTGCTCCAACCTAGCCTTATAGTGTTTCTTCGGTTTTTATCGCTCCGATACCGTTTCACGTATTCCAAGTCCAGTCGGCCCATATCTTCTTAAAAAATATGAACGGCGATTTTGAGGGCCCAAACTACATTTTTTCACCAAAATAACTCATAAGTTGTGGCTTATAGCTATGAGTTTTGGTTGTTGGCCGATTTTAGATAGACTTAGGTCCAAACGGCTCAAACCTAGCACTGACGGTTTTTCCATTAGTTTTTATCACACTCATACCGTTTCACGTATTCCAACTCTAGTTGGCCCGTATCTTCGACAAACTATGAAGGCGGATTTTGAGAGCCCAAACTACGTTTTTTCACCAAAATAACTCATAAGTCATGGCTTATAGCTATGAGTTACGGTCGTTGGCCCGTTTCCGGTAAAACTAGGTCCAAACGAGTTCAAACCTAACCTTATCGTTTTTTCATCGGTTTTTATCACACTCATATCGTTTCATGTATCCAACTCTAGTTAGCCCGTATCTTCTGACAAACTATAAAGGCCGATTTTGAGAACACAAACAATCTTTTTTCACCAAAATAACTCGTAAGTCAAGGCTTCGAGCGATGAGCTTTTGTCGTTGGCCCTTTTCGCATCGAACTAGGTCCAAGCTGCTCCAACCTAGCCCTACAGGTGTTTCGTCGGTTTTTATCGCTCTCATACCGTTTCACGTATTCCAAGTCCGAGTTGGCCCATATCTTCTTAAAAAACTATGAACGCCGATTTTGAGGGCCCAAACTACATATTTTCACCAAAATAACTCATAAGTCGTGGCTTATAGCTATGAGTTTTGGTTGTTGGCTCGTTTTAGATAGACTTAGGTCCAAACAGCTCAAACCTAGCTCGACATTTCTTCCATCGGTTTTATCACACTCATACCGTTTCACGTATTCCAACTCCATTTAGCCCGTATCTTCTTGAAAAACTATAAAGACTAATTTTGAGAGCCCAAACAACCTTTTTTCACCAAAATAACTCCTAAGTCAAGGCTTAGAGCGATGAGCTTTTGTCGTTGGCCCGTTTCGCATCGAACTAGGTCTAAACTACTCCAACCTAGCCCTATAATGTTTTGTCGGTTTTATCGCTCTCATACCGTTTCACGTATTCCAAGTCCGGTCGGCCAATATCTTCTTAAAAAACTATGAACGGCGATTTTGAGGGCCCAAACTACATTTTTTCACCAAAATAACTCATAAGTCGTGGCTTATAGCTATGAGTTTTGGTTGTTGGCCCGTTTTAGATAGACTTAGGTCCAAACGGCTCAAACCTAGCTCGACGGTTTTTCCATCGGTTTTTATCACACTCATACCGTTTCACGTATTGCAACTCTAGTTGGCCCGTATCTTCTTGACAAACTATGAAGGCGATTTTGAGAGCCTAAACTATGTTTTTTCACGAAAATAACTCATAAGTCATGGCTTATAGCTATGAGTTTTGGTCGTTGGCCCGTTTCGGTAGAACTAGGTCCAAACGACTCAAACCTAAGCTTACGGTTTTTCATCGGCTTTTATCAAACTCATATCGTTTCACGTATTCCAACTCCGGTTAGCCCGTATCTTCTTGACAAACTATGAAGGCCGATTTTGAGAACCCAAACAACCTTTTTTCACCAAAATAACTAGTAAGTCATAGCTTAGAGCGATGAGGTTTTGTCGTTGGCCCGTTTAGCATCGAACTAGGTCCAAGCTTGCTCCAACCTAGCCCTACGAGTGTTTCGTCGGTTTTATCGCTCTCATACCGTTTCACGTATTCCAAGTCCAGTTGGCCCATATCTTCTTAAAAAACTATGAACGCCGATTTTGAGGGCCCAAACTACATATTTTCACCAAAATAACTCATAAGTCGTGGCTTATAGCTATGAGTTTTGGTTGTTGGCCCGCTTTAGATAGACTTAGGTCCAAAGCTGCTCCAACCTAACCCGATAGTGTTTCATCGGTTTTTATCGCTCTCATACCGTTTCACGTATTCTAAGTCCAGAGTTACCCACATCTTCTAAAAAACTATGAATGCTGATTTTGAGGGCCCAAAATACATTTTTTTACCAAAATAACTTATAAGTCGTGGCTTATAGCTATGAGTTTTGGTTGTTGGCCGTTTCGGATAGACTTAGGTCCAAACGACTCAAACCTAGCTCGACGGTTTTTCCATCGGTTTTATCACACCGATACCGTTTCATGTATTCCAACTCCATTTAGCCCGTATCTTCTTGACAAACTATGAAGACTAATTTTGAGAGCCCAAACTATGTTTTTTCACCAAAATAACTCATAAGTCGTGGGTTATAGCTATGAGTTTCGATTGTTGGCCCGTTTCGGATAGACCTAGGTCCAAACGGCTCAAACCTAGCACGACGGTTTTATCATCGGTTTTTATCACACTCATACCGTTTCACGTATTCCAACTCTAGTTGGCCGTATCTTCTTGATAAACTATGAAGGCGGATTTTGAGAGCCCAAACTACGTTTTTTCACCAAAATAACTCATAAGTCATGGCTTATAGCTATGAGTTTTGGTCGTTGGCCCGTTTCGGTAGAACTAGGTCCAAACTGACTCAAACCTAGCCTTATCGTTTTTTCATCGGTTTTATCACACTCATATCGTTTCACGTATCCAACTCCGGTTAGCCCGTATCTTCGACAAACTATAAAGGCCGATTTTGAGAACACAAACAATCTTTTTTCACCTAAATAACTCGTAAGTCAAGGCTTAGAGCGATGAGCTTTTGTCGTTGGCCGTTTCGCATCGAACTAGGTCCAAACTGCTCCAACCTAGCCCTACGGTGTTTTGTCGGTTTTATCGCTCTCATACCGTTTCACGTATTCCAAGTCCGAGTTGACCCATATCTGCTTAAAAAACTATGAACGCCGATTTTAAGGGCCCAAACTACATATTTTCACCAAAATAACTCATAAGTCGTGGCTTATAGCTATAAGTTTTGGTTGTTCGCTCGTTTTAGATAGACTTAGGTCCAAACGGACTCAAACCTAGCTCGACATTTTTTCCATCGGTTTTTATCACACTCATACCGTTTCACGTATTCTAACTCCATTTAGCCCGTATCTTCTTGACAAACTATAAAGACTAATTTTGAGAACCCAAACAACCTTTTTTCACCAAAATAACTCCTAAGTCACGGCTTAGAGCGATGAGCTTTTGTCGTTGGCCCGTTTCGCATCGAACTAGGTCTAAACTACTCCAACCTAGCCCTACAATGTTTCGTCGGTTTTTATCACTCTCATACCGTTTCACCTATTCCAAGTCCAGTTGGCCCATATCTTCTTAAAAAGCTATGAAGGCTGATTTTGAGAGCCCAAACTACATTTTTTCACCGGAATAACTCATAAGTCGTGGCTTATAGCTATGAGTTTTGGTTGTTGGCCGTTTCGGATAGACCTAGGTCCAAACGACTCAAACCTAGCTCGAAAGTTTTTCCATCGGTTTTTATCACACTCATACCGTTTCACATATTCCAACTCTCGTTGGCCCGTATCTACTTAACAAACTATGAAGGCAGATTTTTAGAGCCCAAACTATGTTTTTTCATCAAAATAAATCATAAGTCATGGCTTATAGCTATGAGTTTTGGTCGTTGGCCCGTTTTCGGTAGAACTAGGTCCAAACGGCTCAAACCTAGGCTTACGGTTTTTCATCGGTTTTTATCAAACTCATAACGTTTCATGTATTCCAACTCCGGTTAGCCGTATCTTCTGACAAACTATGAAGACAGATTTTGAGAACCCAAACAACCTTTTTTCACCAAAATAACTCGTAAGTCATAGCTTAGAGCGATGAGGTTTTGTCGTTGGCCCGTTTAGCATCAAACTAGGTCCAAGCTGCTCCAACCTAGCCTTATAGTGTTTCTTCGGTTTTTATCGCTCTCATACCGTTTCACGTATTCCAAGTCCGATCGGCCCATATCTTCTTAAAAAACTATGAACGCCGATTTTGAGGGCCTAAACTACATTTTTTCACCAAAATAACTCATAAGTCGTGGCTTATAGCTATCGAGTTTTGGTTGTTGGCCCGTTTTAGATAGACTTAGGTCCAAACGAGCTCAAACCTAGCTCGACAGTTTTTCCATCGGTTTTTATCACACTCATACCGTTTCACGTATTCCAACTCTAGTTGACCCGTATCTTCTTGACAAACTATGAAGGCAGATTTTGAGAGCCCAAACTATGTTTTTTCACGAAAATAACTAATAAGTCATGGCTTATAGCTATGAGTTTTGGTCGTTGGCCCGTTTCCGGTAGAACTAGGTCCAAACGGACTCAAACCTAACCTTATCGTTTTTTCATCGGTTTTTATCACACTCATATCGTTTCACGTATCCAACTCCGGTTAGCCGTATCTTCTGACAAACTATAAAGGCCGATTTTGAGAACACAAACAACCTTTTTTCACCAAAATAACTCGTAAGTCAAGGCTTAGAGCGATGAGCTTTTGTCGTTGGCCCGTTTCGCATCGAACTAGGTCCGAGCTCGCTCAAACCTAGCCCTACGGTGTTTCGTCGGTTTTATTGCTCTCATACCGTTTCACGTATTCCAAGTCCAGTTGGCCCATATCTTCTTAAAAAACTATGAACGCCGATTTTGAGGGCCCAACTGCATATTTTTACCAAAATAACTCATAAGTCGTGGCTTATAGCTATGAGTTTTGGTTGTTGGCCCGTTTTAGATAGACTTAGGTCCAAACGGCTCAAACCTAGCTCGACAGCTTTTCCATCGGTTTTTATCACACTCATACCGTTTCACGTATTCCAACTCCATTTAGCGGTATCTTCGACAAACTATAAAGACTAATTTTGAGAGCCTAAACAACCTTTTTTCACCAAAATAACTCCTAAGTCACGGCTTAGAGCGATGAGCTTTTGTCGTTGGCCCGTTTCGCATCGAACTAGGTCCAAGCTGCTCCAACCTAACCCGACGAGTGTTTCATCGGTTTTATCGCTCTCATACCGTTTCACGTATTCTAAGTCCAGGTTACCCATATCTTCAAAAAACTATGAAGGCTGATTTTGAGGGCTCAAAATACATTTTTTTACCAAAATAACTTATAAGTCGTGGCTTATAGCTACGAGTTTTGGTTGTTGGCTCGTTTCGGATAGACTTAGGTCCAAACGAGCTCAAACCTAGCCTCGACGGTTTTTCCATCGGTTTTTATTACACTCATACCGTTTCACGTATTCCAACTCCATTTAGCCCGTATCTTCTTGACAAACTATGAAGACTAATTTTGAGAGCCCAAACTATGTTTTTTCACCAAAATAACTCATAACTCGTGGCTTATAGCTATGAGTTTTGGTTGTTGGCTCGTTTTAGATAGACTTAGGTCCAAACTTGCTCAAACCTAGCTCGACATTTTTTCCATCGGTTTTTATCACACTCATACCGTTTCACGTATTCCAACTCCATTTAGCTCGTATCTTCTTGACAAACTATAAAGACTAATTTTGAGAGCCCAAACAACCTTTTTTCACCAAAATAACTCCTAAGTCACGGCTTAGAGCGATGAGCTTTTGTCGTTGGCCCGTTTCGCATCGAACTAGGTCTAAACTACTCTAACCTAGCCCTACAATGTTTCGTCGGTTTTTAACGCTCTCATACCGTTTCACGTATTCCAAGTCCAGTTGGCCCATATCTTCTTAAAAAACTATGAAGGCTGATTTTGAGAGCCCAAACTACATTTTTTCACCGGAATAACTCATAAGTCGTGGCTTATAGCTATGAGTTTTGGTTGTTGGCCCATTTCGGATAGACCTGAGGTCCAAACGGCTCAAACCTAGCTCGAAAGGTTTTCCATCGGTTTTATCACACTCATACCGTTTCACGTATTCCAACTCTCGTCGGCCCGTATCTACTTAACAAACTATGAAGGCGGATTTTAAGAGCCCAAACTATGTTTTTTCATCAAAATAAATCATAAGTCATGGCTTATAGCTATGAGTTTTGGTCGTTGGCCCGTTTCCGGTAGAACTAGGTCCAAACGGCTCAAACCTAGGCTTACGGTTTTTCATCGGTTTTTATCAAACTCATATCGTTTCACGTATTCCAACTCCGGTTAGCTCGTATCTTCTTGACAAACTATGAAGACAGATTTTGAGAACCCAAACAACCTTTTTTCACCAAAATAACTCGTAAGTCATAGCTTAGAGCGATGAGGTTTTGTCGTTGGCCCGTTTAGCATCAAACTAGGTCCAAGCTTGCTCCAACCTAGCCTTATAGTGTTTCTTCGGTTTTTATCGCTCTCATACCGTTTCACGTATTCCAAGTCCGAGTCGGCCCATATCTTCTTAAAATACTATGAACGGCGATTTTGAGGGCCCAAACTACATTTTTTCACCAAAATAACTCATAAGTCGTGGCTTATAGCTATGAGTTTCGATTGTTGGCACTGTTTCGGATAGACCTAGGTCCAAACGGCTCGAACCTAGCTCGACGGTTTTATCATCGGTTTTTATCACACTCATACCGTTTCACGTATTCCAACTCTAGTTGGACCGTATCTTCTTGACAAACTATGAAGGCGGATTTTGAGAGCCCAAACTATGTTTTTTAACCAAAATAACTCATAAGTCATGGCTTATAGCTATGAGTTTTGGTCTTTGGCCCGTTTACGGTAGAACTAGGTCCAAACGACTCAAACCTAGCCTTATCGTTTTTTCATCGGTTTTTATCACACTCATATCGTTTCACGTATCCAACTCCAGTTAGCCGTATCTTCGACAAACTATAAAGGCTGATTTTGAGAACAAAAACAACCTTTTTTCACCAAAATAACTCGTAAGTCAAGGCTTAGAGCGATGAGCTTTTGTCGTTGGCCCGTTTCGCATCGAACTAGGTACAAGCTGCTCCAACCTAGCCCTACGAGTGCTTCGTCGGTTTTTATCGCTCTCATACCGTTTCGGGTATTCCAAGTCCAGTTGGCCCATATCTTCTTAAAAAACTATGAACGCCGATTTTGAGGGCCCAAACTACATATTTTCACCAAAATAACTCATAAGTCGTGGCTTATAGCTATGAGTTTTGGTTGTTGGCCCGTTTTAGATAAACTTAGGTCCAAACGGCTCAAACCTAGCTCGACGGTTTTCCATCGGTTTTTATCACACTCATATCGTTTCACGTATTCCAACTCTAGTTAGCCCGCATCTTCTTGACAAACTATGAAGGTAGATTTTGAGAGCTCGAACTACGTTTTTCACGAAAATAACTCATAAGTCATGGCTTATAGCTATGAGTTTTGGTCGTTGGCCCATTTTCGGTAGAACTAGGTCTAAACGGCTCAAACCTAGCCTTACGGTATTTTCATCGGTTTTATCGGACTCATATCGTTTCACGTATTCCAACTCCGGTTAGCCGTATCTTCGACAACCTATGAAGGCTGATTTTGAGAGCCCAAATAACCTTTTTTCACCAAAATAACTCGTAAGTCACGGCTTAGAGCGATGAGGTTTTGTCGTTGCCTCGTTTCGCATCGACCTAGGTCCAAGCTTGCTCCAACCTAGCCCTATAGTGTTTCGTCGGTTTTTATCGCTCTTATACCGTTTCACGTATTCCAAGTCCAATTGGCCCCTATCTTCTTAAAAAATTATGAATGATGATTTAGAGGGCGTAAACTATATTTTTTGACCAAAATAACTCACAAGTCGTGGCTTATAGCTATGAGTTTTGGTTGTTGGCCGTTTCGGATAGACCTAGAGTCCAAACGGCTCAAACCTTGCTCGACGGTTTTTCCATCGGTTTTTATGACACTCTACCATTTCACGTATTCCAACTCTAGTTGGCTCGTATCTTCTTGACAAACTATGAAGGCGGATTTTGAGATCCCAAACAACCTTTTTTCTCAAAAATAACTCATAAGTCACGGCTTGGAGCGATGAGGTTTTGTCGTTGGCTCGTTTCGCATCGACCTTGGTCCAAGCCTGCTCCAACCTAGCCCCACGGTGTTTTGTCGGTTTTTATCGCTCTTATACCGTTTCACGTATTCCAAGTCCGAGTTGGCCACTATCTTCTTAAAAAACTATGAATGCTGATTTTGAGCGCCCAAACTCGTATTTTTTCACCAAAATAACTCATAAGTCGTGGCTTATAGCTATGAGTTTTGGTTGTTGGCCGTTTCGGATAGACTTAGGTCCAAACGGCTCAAACCTAGCTCGACGAGCTTTTTCATCGGTTTTATCACACTCATACCGTTTCACGTATTCTAACCGTAGTTGGCCGTATCTTCTTGACAAACTATAAAGGCAGATTTTGAATGCCCAAACTACGTTTTTTCACCAAAATAACTCATAAGTCATGGCTTATAGCTATGAGTTTTGGTCGTTGGCCCGTTTTCGGTAGAACTAGGTCCAAACGGCTCAAACCTAGCCTTATAGTTTTTTCATCGGTTTTTATCACATTCATATCGTTCCACATATTCCAACTCCGGTTAGCCCATATCTTCTGACAAACTATGAAGGCCGATTTTGAGATCCCAAACAACCTTTTTTCATAAAAATAACTCGTAAGTCACGGCTTAAAGCGATGAGGTTTTATCGTTGGCTCGTTTCGCATCGAACTAGGTCCAAGCTTGCTCCAACCTAGCCATCCAATGTTTCGTCGGTTTTTATCGCTCTCATACCGTTTCACGTATTCCAAGTCCAGTTGGCCCCTATCTTCTTAAAAAACAATGAATGATGATTTTAAGGGCCCAAACTATATTTTTTGACTAAAATAACTCATAAGTCGTGGCTTATAGCTATGAGTTTTGGTTGTTGGCCCGTTTCGGATATACCTAGGTCCAAACGGCTCAAACCTAGCACGACAGTTTTTCCATCGGTTTTTATCACACTTATACCGTTTCGGGTATTCTAACTCTAGTTGGCCCGTATCTTCTTGACAAACTATGAAGGCGGATTTTGAGAGCCCGAACTACGTTTTTTCACAAAAATAACTTATAAGTCATGGCTTATAGCTATGGTTTTGGTCGTTGGCCCGTTTTCGGTAGAACTAGGTCCAAACGGACTCAAACCTAGCCTTACGGTTTTTCATCGGTTTTATTACACTCATATCGTTTCACGTATTTCAACTCCGGTTGGCCGCATCTTCTTGACAAACTATTAAGACTAATTTTGAGATCCCAATCAACCTTTTTTCACAAAAATAACTCGTAAGTCACGGCTTAGAGCGATGAGGTTTTGTCGTTGGCCCATTTCACATCGAACTAGCTCCAAACTTGCTCCAACCTAGCCCTACGGTGTTTGATCACTTTTTATCGCTCTTATACCGTTTCACGTATTCCAAGTCCAGTTGGCCCATATCTTCTAAAAAAACTATGAAGGCTGATTTTGAGGGCCCAAGCTGTATTTTTTCCCCAAAATAACTCATAAGTCGTGGCTTATAGCTATGAGTTTTTGTTGTTGGCCGTTTCGGATAGACATAGGTCCAAACGGCTCAAACCTAGCTCGACGGTTTTCCATCGGCTTTTATCACACTCATACCGTTTCACGTATTCTAACCGTAGTTGGCCCGTATCTTCTTGACAAACTATAAAGGCGGATTTTGAGAGCCCAAACTACTTTTTTCACCAAAATAACTCATAAGTCATGGCTTATAGCTATGAGTTTTGGTCGTTGGCCCGTTTTCGGTAGAACTAGGTCCAAACGACTCAAACCTAGCCTTATAGTTTTTTCATCGGTTTTTATCACATTCATATCGTTTCACGTACTTCAACTCCGGTTAGCCGTATCTTCGACAAACTACAAAGGCCGATTTTGAGATCCCAAAAAACCTTTTTTCACAAAAATAACTCGTAAGTCACGGCTTAAAGCGATGAGGTTTTATCTTTGGCCCGCTTCGCATCGAACTAGGTCCAAGCTGCTCCAACCTAGCCCTACAATGTTTCGTCGGTTTTATCGCTCTCATACCGTTTCACGTATTCCAACTCCGGTTAGCTCGTATCTTCTCGACAAACTATGAAGGCCGATTTTGAGATCCCAAACAACCTTTTTTTCACAAAAATAACTCTTAAGTCACGGCTTAAAGCGATGAGGCTTTATCGTTGGCCCGTTTCGCATCGAAGTAGGTCCAAGCTGCTCTAACCTAGCCCTACAATGTTTCGTCGGTTTTTATCGCTCTCATACCGTTTCACGTATTCCAAGTCTAGTTGTCCCATATCGTCTTAAAAAACTATGAAGGCTGATTTTGAGGTCCCAAACTATATTTTTTGACCAAAATAACTCATAAGTCGTGGCTTATAGCTATGAGTTTTGGTTGTCGGCCCGTTTCGGATAGACTAGAGTCCAAACGGCTCAAACCTAGCTCGACGGTTTTCCATCGGTTTTTATCACACTCATATCGTTTCACGTATTCCAACTCCAGTTAGCTTGTATCTTCTTGACAAACTATGAAGGCTGATTTTGAGATCCCAAACAACCTTTTTTCACAAAAATAACTCTTAAGTCACGGCTTAAAGCGATGAGGCTTTATCGTTGCCCGTTTCGCATCGAAGTAAGTCCAAACTCGCTCTAACCTAGCCCTACAATGTTTCGTCGGTTTTATCGCTCTCATACCGTTTCACGTATTCCAAGTCCGAGTTGGCCCCTATCTTCTTAAAAAATTATGAATGATGATTTTGAGGGCCCAAACTATATTTTTTGACCAAAATAACTCACAAGTCGTGGGTTATAGCTATGAGTTTGGGTTGTTGGCCCGTTTCGGATATACCTAGGTCCAAACGGCTCAAACCTAGCTCGACGGTTTTTCCATCGGTTTTTATGACACTCTACCGTTTCACGTATTCCAACTCTAGTTGGCTCGTATCTTCTCGACAAACTATGAAGGTAGATTTTGAGATCCCAAACAACCTTTTTTCACAAAAATAACTCGTAAGTCACGGCTTAGAGCGATGAGGTTTTGTCGTTGGCTCGTTTCACATCGACCTAGGTCTAAAGCTGCTCCAACCTAGCCGAGAGTTTTTCGTCCGTTTTTATCGCTCTAATACCGTTTCACGTATTCCAAGTCCAGATTGGCCCATATCTTCTTAAAAAACTATGAAGGCTGATTTTGAGGGCCCAAATTGTATTTTTTTCACCAAAATAACTCATAAGTCGTGGCTTATAGCTATGAGTTTTGGTTGTTGGCCGTTTCGGATAGACCTAGGTCGAAACGGCTCAAACCTAGCCTTATAGTTTTTTCATCGATTTTATCACATTCATATCGTTTCACGTACTTCGACTCCGGTTAGCCGTATCTTCTTGACAAACTACGAAGGCCGATTTTGAGATCCCAAACAACCTTTTTTCACAAAAATAACTCGTAAGTCACGACTTAAAGCGATGAGGTTTTATCGTTGGCCGTTTCGCATCGAACTAGGTCCAAGCTTGCTCCAACCTAGCCCTACAATGTTTCGTTAGTTTTTATCGCTCTCATACCGTTTCACATATTCCAAGTCCGGTTGGCCCTATCTTCTTAAAAAACTATGAATGATAATTTTGAGGGCCCAAACTATATTTTTTTACCAAAATAACTCACAAGTCGTGGGTTATAGCTATGAGTTTTGGTTGTTGGCCCGTTTCGGATATACCTAGGTCCAAACGGCTCAAGCCTAACTCGACGGTTTTTCATCGGTTTTATGACACTCTACCGTTTCACGTATTCCAACTCTAGTTGGCTCGTATCTTCTTGAAAAACTATGAAGGCGGATTTTGAGATCCCAAACAACCTTTTTTCACAAAAATAACTCGTAAGTCACGGCTTAGAGCGATGAGGTTTTTTCGTTGGCTCGTTTCGCATCGACCTAGGTCCAAGCTTGCTCCAACCTAGCCCTACGGTGTTTCGTCGGTTTTTATCACTCTTATACCGTTTCACGTATTCCAAGTCGAGTTGGCCCATATCTTCTTAAAAAACTATAAATGCTGATTTTGAGGGCCAAAATTGTATTTTTTCACCAAAATAACTCATAAGTCGTGGCTTATAGCTATGAGTTTTGGTTGTTGGCCGTTTCGGATAGACCTAGGTCGAAACGACTCAAACCTAGCTCGATAGTTTTTCCATCGGTTTTATCACACCGATACCGTTTCACGTATTCCAACTCTAGCTGGCCGTATCTTCTTGACAAACTATGAAGGCGGATTTTGAGAGCCCAAACTACGTTTTTTCACGAAAATAACTTATAAGTCATGGCTTATAGCTATGAGTTTTGGTCGTTAGCCGTTTTCGATAGAATTAGGTCCAAACGACTTAAACCTAGCCTTACGGTTTTTCATCGGTTTTATCGGACTCATATCGTTTCACGTATTCCAACTCCGGTTAGCTCATATCTTCGACAAACTATGAAGAGCGATTTTGAGAGCACAAACTACCTTTTTTCACCAAAATAACTCGTAAGTCACGGCTTAGAGCGATGAGGTTTTGTCGTTGGCTCATTTCAAATCGACCTAGGTCCAAACTGCTCCAACCTAGCCCTGTAGTGTTTCTTCGGTTTTTATCGCTCTTATACCGTTTCACGTATTCCAAGTCCAGTTGGCCCATATCTTCTTAAAAAACTATAAAGGCTGATTTTGAGGGCCCAAACTGTATTTTTTCCCCAAAATAACTCATAAGTCGTGGCTTATAGCTATGAGTTTTGGTTGTTGGCCCATTTCGGATAGACATAGGTCCAAACCGCTCAAACCTAGCTTGACGGCTTTTCCATCGGCTTTTATCACACTCTACCGTTTCACGTATTCCAACCGTAGTTGGCTCGTATCTTCTTGACAAACTATGAAGGCAAATTTTGAGAGCCCAAACAACCTTTTTTCACAAAAATAACTCATAAGTCACGGCTTAGAGCGATGAGTTTTGGTCGTTGGCCGTTTTCGGTAGAACTAGGTCCAAACGACTCAAACCTAGCCTTACAGGTTTTTCATCAGTTTTTATCACACTCATACCGTTTCATGTATTCCAACTCTAGTTGGCTCGCATCTCTTGACAAACTATGAAGGCGGATTTTGAGAGCCCAAACTACGTTTTTTCACCAAAATAACTCATAAGTCATTGCTGATAGCTATGAGTTTTGGTCGTTGGCCCGTTTTCAATAAAACTAGGTCCAAACAACTCAAACCTAGCTTTACGGTTTTTCATCGGTTTTTAACACTCATATCGTTTCACGTATTCCAACTCCAGTTAGCTTCGTATCTTCTGACAAACTATGAAGGCGGATTTTGAGAGCCCAAACTACGTTTTGTCAACAAAATAACTCATAAGTCATGGCTTATAGCTATGAGTTTTGGTTGTTAGCCGTTTCGGATAGACCTAGGTCCAAACAGACTCAAACCTAGCTCGACGGTTTTTCCATCGGTTTTTATCACACTCATACCGTTTCACGTATTCCAACTCTACTTGGCTCGTATCTTCTTGACAAACTATGAAGGCAAATTTTTCGAGCCCAAACTACGTTTTTTCACCAAAATAACTCATAAGTCATTGCTTATAGCTATGAGTTTTGGTCGTTGGCCCGTTTTCGGTAAAACTAGGTCCAAACAACTCAAACCTAACCTTACGGTTTTTCATCGGTTTTTAACACTCATATCGTTTCACGTATTCCAACTACGGTTAGCTCCGTATCTTCGAGAAACTATGAAGACTGTTTTGAAAGCCAAAACTACCTCTTTTCACCCAAATAACTCGTAAGTCACGACTTAGAGCGATGAGCTTTTGTCGTTGGCCCGTTTCGCATCGAACTAGGTCTAAACTGCTCCAACCTAGCCGAGAGTGTTTTGTCTGTTTTTATCGCTCTAATACCGTTTCACGTATTCCAAGTCCAGATTGGCCCATATCTTCTTAAAAAACTATGAAGGCTGATTTTGAGGGCCCAAACTACATTTTTTCACCAAAATAACTCATAAGTCGTGGCTTATAGCTATGAGTTTTGGTTGTTGACCGTTAAAGATAGACCTAGGTCCAAACGACTCAAACCAAGCTCGACAGTTTTTCCATCGGTTTTTATCACACTCATACCTTTTCACGTATTCCAACTCCGGTTAGCCCGTATCTTCTTGACAAACTATGAAGGCTGATTTTGAGATCTCAAACAACCTTTTTCACAAAAATAACTCGTAAGTCACGGCTTAAAGTGATGAGGCTTTATCGTTGGCCCGTTTCACATCGAAGTAGGTCCAAGCTGCTCCAACCTAGCCCTACAATGTTTCGTCGGTTTTTATCGCTCTCATACCGTTTCACGTATTCCAAGTCCAGTTGGCCCTATCTTCTTAAAAAACTATGAATGATGAGTTTAAGGGCCCAAACTATATTTTTTTACCAAAATAACTCATAAGTCTTGGCTTATAGCTATGAGTTTTGGTTGTTGGCCCGTTTCGGATAGGCTCAGGTCCAAATAGCTCAAACCTAGCTCGACAATTTTTCCATCAATTTTTATCACACTCATACCGTTTCACGTATTCCAACTCTAGTTGGCCCGTATCTTATTGACAAACTATAAAGGCGGATTTTTAGAGCGCAAACTACGTTTTTTCACCAAAATAACTCATAAGTCATGGCTTATAGCTATGAGTTTTGGTCGTTGGCCCGTTTTCGGTAGAACTAGGTCCAAACGGCTCAAACCTAGCCTTACGGTTTTTCATCGGCTTTTATCACACGCATATCGTTTCACGTATTCCAACTCCAGTTAGCTTGTATCTTCGACAAACTATGAAGGCCGATTTTGAGATCCCAAACAACCTTTTTTTCACAAAAATAACTCTTAAGTCACGGCTTAAAGCGATGAGGCTTTAGCGTTGGCCCGTTTCGCATCGAAGTAGGTCCAAGCTCGCTCTAACCTAGCCCCACGATGTTTCGTCGGTTTTATCACTCTCATACCGTTTCACGTATTCCAAGTCCAGTTGTCCCATATCATCTTAAAAAACTATGAAGGCTGATTTTGAGGTCCCAAACTATATTTTTTGACCAAAATAACTCATAAGTCGTGGCTTATAGCTATGAGTTTTGGTTGTCGGCCGTTTCGGATAGACTCAGGTCCAAACAGACTCAAACCTAGCTCGACGAGTTTTCCATCGGCTTTTATCACACTCATACCTTTTCACGTATTCCAACTCCGGTTAGCTCGTATCTTTTTGACAAACTATGAAGGCCGATTTTGAGAGCCAAAACTACTTTTTTTCACCAAAATAACTCGTAAGTCACGACTTAGAGCGATGAGCTTTTGTCGTTGGCCCGTTTCGCATCGAACTAGGTCCAAACTGCTCCAACCTAGCCCGAGAGTGTTTCGTATGTTTTTATCGCTCTAATACCGTTTCACGTATTCCAAGTCAAATTGGCCCATATCTTCTTAAAAAACTATGAAGGCTGATTTTGAGGGCCCAAACTACATTTTTTCACCAAAATAACTCATAAGTCGTCGCTTATAGCTATGAGTTTTGGTTGTTAACTCGTTTAAGATAGACCTAGATCCAAACCGCTCAAACCTAGCTCGACAGCTTTTCCATCGGCTTTTATCACACTCGTACCTTTTCACGTATTCCAACTCCAGTTAGCCCGTATCTTCTTGACAAACTATGAAGGCCGATTTTGAGATCCCAAACAACCTTTTTTCACAAAAATAACTCGTAAGTCACGGCTTAGAGCGATGAGGTTTTGTCATTGGCTCGTTTTCGATAAAACTAGGTCCAAACAACTAAAACCTAGCTTGACAGTTTTTCCATCGGCTTTTATCACACTCATTTCATTTCACGTATTCCAACTCTAGTTAGCCCGTATCTTCTTGACAAACTATAAAGACTAATTTTGAGAACCCAAAAAACCTTTTTTCACCAAAATAACTCCTAAGTCACGGCTTAAAGCGATGAGCTTTTGTCGTTGGCCCGTTTCGCATCGAACTAGGTCTAAACTACTCCAACCTAGCCCTACGATGTTTCGTCGGCTTTTATCACTCTCATACCGTTTCACCTATTCCAAGTCCAGTTGGCCCATATCTTCTTAAAAAGCTATGAAGGCCGATTTTGAGAGCCCAAACTACATTTTTTCACCAGAATAACTCATAAGTCGTGGCTTATAGCTATGAGTTTTGGTTGTTGGCCCGTTTCGGATAGACCTGAGTCCAAACAGCTCAAACCTAGCACTGAAAGTTTTTCCATCGGTTTTTATCACACTCATACCGTTTCACATATTCCAACTCTCGTTGGCCCGTATCTACTTAACAAACTATGAAGGCGATTTTTAGAGCCCAAACTATGTTTTTTCATCAAAATAAATCATAAGTCATGGCTTATAGCTATGAGTTTTGGTCGTTGGCCCGTTTTCGGTAGAACCTAGGTCCAAACAGCTCAAACCAAGGCTTACGGTTTTTCATCGGCTTTTATCAAACTCATAACGTTTCACGTATTCCAACTCCAGTTAGCCCGTATCTTCGACAAACTATGAAGACAGATTTTGAGAAACCCAAACAACCTTTTTTCACCAAAATAACTCGTAAGTCATAGCTTAGAGCGATGAGGTTTTGTCGTTGGCCCGTTTAGCATCAAACTAGGTCCAAACTGCTCCAACCTAGCCTTATAGTGTTTCTTCGGCTTTTATCGCTCTCATACCGTTTCACGTATTCCAAGTCCAGTCGGCCCATATCTTCTTAAAAAACTATGAACGCCGATTTTGAGGGCCTAAACTACATTTTTTCACCAAAATAACTCATAAGTCGTGGCTTATAGCTATGAGTTTTGGTTGTTGGCCCGTTTTAGATAGACTTAGGTCCAAACGACTCAAACCTAGCTCGACAGTTTTTCCATCAGCTTTTATCACACTCATACCGTTTCACGTATTCCAACTCTAGTTGACCCGTATCTTCTTGACAAACTATGAAGGCAGATTTTGAGAGCCCAAACTATGTTTTTTCACGAAAATAACTAATAAGTCATGGCTTATAGCTATGAGTTTTGGTCGTTGGCCCGTTTCCGGTAGAACTAGGTCCAAACGAGCTCAAACCTAACCTTATCGTTTTTTCATCGGCTTTTATCACACTCATATCGTTTCACGTATCCAACTCCGATTAGCCCGTATCTTCGACAAACTATAAAGACCGATTTTGAGAACACAAACAACCTTTTTTCACCAAAATAACTCGTAAGTCAAGGCTTAGAGCGATGAGCTTTTGTCGTTGGCCCGTTTCGCATCGAACTAGGTCCGAACTCGCTCAAACCTAGCCCTACGGTGTTTCGTCGCTTTTATTGCTCTCATACCGTTTCACGTATTCCAAGTCCAGTTGGCCCATATCTTCTTAAAAAACTATGAACGCCGATTTTGAGGGCCTAAACTACATTTTTTCACCAAAATAACTCATAAGTCGTGGCTTATAGCTATGAGTTTTGGTTGTTGGCCCGTTTTAGATAGACTTAGGTCCAAACGACTCAAACCTAGCCCGACAGCTTTTCCATCGGCTTTTATCACACTCATACCGTTTCACGTATTCCAACTCTAGTTGACCCGTATCTTCGACAAACTATGAAGGCGGATTTTGAGAGCCCAAACTATGTTTTTTCACGAAAATAACTCATAAGTCATGGCTTATAGCTATGAGTTTTGGTCGTTGGCCCGTTTCGAGTAGAACTAGGTCCAAACGAGCTCAAACCTAACCTTATCGTTTTTTCATCGGCTTTTATCACACTCATATCGTTTCACGTATCCAACTCCGGTTAGCCCGTATCTTCGACAAACTATAAAGACCGATTTTGAGAACACAAACAACCTTTTTTCACCAAAATAACTCGTAAGTCAAGGCTTAGAGCGATGAGCTTTTGTCGTTGGCCCGTTTCGCATCGAACTAGGTCCGAACCGCTCAAACCTAGCCCTACAGGTGTTTCGTCGGCTTTTATTGCTCTCATACCGTTTCACGTATTCCAAGTCCAGCTTGGCCCATATCTTCTTAAAAAACTATGAACGCCGATTTTGAGGGCCCAACTCGCATATTTTCACCAAAATAACTCATAAGTCGTGGCTTATAGCTATTAGTTTTGGTTGTTGGCCCGTTTTAGATAGACTTAGGTCCAAACAGACTCAAACCTAGCTCGACAGCTTTTCCATCGGCTTTTATCACACTCATACCGTTTCACGTATTCCAACTCCATTTAGCGGTATCTTCTGACAAACTATAAAGACTAATTTTGAGAGCCTAAACAACCTTTTTTCACCAAAATAACTCCTAAGTCACGGCTTAGAGCGATGAGCTTTTGTCGTTGGCCCGTTTCGCATCGAACTAGGTCCAAACTCGCTCCAACCTAACCCGACGAGTGTTTCATCGCTTTTATCGCTCTCATACCGTTTCACGTATTCTAAGTCCGAGTTACCCATATCTTCTAAAAACTATGAAGGCTGATTTTGAGGGCTCAAAATACATTTTTTTACCAAAATAACTTATAAGTCGTGGCTTATAGCTACGAGTTTTGGTTGTTGGCTCGTTTCGGATAGACTTAGGTCCAAACAGACTCAAACCTAGCCTCGACAGCTTTTCCATCGCTTTTATTACACTCATACCGTTTCACGTATTCCAACTCCATTTAGCCCGTATCTTCTTGACAAACTATGAAGACTAATTTTGAGAGCCCAAACTATGTTTTTTCACCAAAATAACTCATAACTCGTGGCTTATAGCTATGAGTTTTGGTTGTTGGCTCGTTTTAGATAGACTTAGGTCCAAACCGACTCAAACCTAGCCCGACATTTTTTCCATCAGCTTTTATCACACTCATACCGTTTCACGTATTCCAACTCCATTTAGCTCGTATCTTCTGACAAACTATAAAGACTAATTTTGAGAGCCCAAACAACCTTTTTTCACCAAAATAACTCCTAAGTCACGGCTTAGAGCGATGAGCTTTTGTCGTTGGCCCGTTTCGCATCGAACTAGGTCTAAACTACTCTAACCTAGCCCTACAATGTTTCGTCGCTTTTAACGCTCTCATACCGTTTCACGTATTCCAAGTCCAAGCTTGGCCCATATCTTCTTAAAAACTATGAAGGCCGATTTTGAGAGCCCAAACTACATTTTTTCACCGAATAACTCATAAGTCGTGGCTTATAGCTATGAGTTTTGGTTGTTGGCCCATTTCGGATAGACCTAGGTCCAAACAGACTCAAACCTAGCCCGAAAGGTTTTCCATCGCTTTTATCACACTCATACCGTTTCACGTATTCCAACTCTCGCCGGCCCGTATCTACTTAACAAACTATGAAGGCAGATTTTAAGAGCCCAAACTATGTTTTTTCATCAAAATAAATCATAAGTCATGGCTTATAGTTATGAGTTTTGGTCGTTGGTCCGTTTCCGGTAGAACTAGGTCCAAACAGACTCAAACCTAGGCTTACAGCTTTTTCATCGGCTTTTATCAAACTCATATCGTTTCACGTATTCCAACTCCAGTTAGCTCGTATCTTCTTGACAAACTATGAAGACAGATTTTGAGAACCCAAACAACCTTTTTTCACCAAAATAACTCGTAAGTCATAGCTTAGAGCGATGAGGTTTTGTCGTTGGCCCATTTAGCATCAAACTAGGTCCAAACTCGCTCCAACCTAGCCTTATAGTGTTTCTTCGCTTTTATCGCTCTCATACCGTTTCACGTATTCCAAGTCCGATCGGCCCATATCTTCTTAAAAAACTATGAACGCCGATTTTGAGGGCCCAAACTACATTTTTTCACCAAAATAACTCATAAGTCGTGGCTTATAGCTATGAGTTTCGATTGTTGGCCTGTTTCGTATAGACCTAGGTCCAAACAGACTCGAACCTAGCCCGACAGCTTTATCATCGCTTTTATCACACTCATACCGTTTCACGTATTCCAACTCTAGTTGGACCGTATCTTCGACAAACTATGAAGGCGCATTTTGAGAGCCCAAACTATGTTTTTTAACCAAAATAACTCATAAGTCATGGCTTATAGCTATGAGTTTTGGTCTTTGGCCCGTTTCCGGTAGAACTAGGTCCAAACAGACTCAAACCTAGCCTTATCGTTTTTTCATCGGCTTTTATCACACTCATATCGTTTCACGTATCCAACTCCAGTTAGCCCGTATCTTCGACAAACTATAAAGACCGATTTTGAGAACAAAAACAACCTTTTTTCACCAAAATAACTCCTAAGTCAAGGCTTAGAGCGATGAGCTTTTATCGTTGGCCCGTTTCGCATCGAACTAGGTACAACCGCTCCAACCTAGCCCTACGAGTGCTTCGTCGCTTTTATCGCTCTCATACCGTTTCACGTATTCCAAGTCCAGATTGGCCCATATCTTCTTAAAAAACTATGAACGCCGATTTTGAGGGCCCAAACTACATATTTTCACCAAAATAACTCATAAGTCGTGGCTTATAGCTAGGAGTTTTGGTTGTTGGCCCGTTTTAGATAAACTTAGGTCCAAACAGTCTCAAACCTAGCCCGACAGCTTTTCCATCGGCTTTTATCACACTCATATCGTTTCACGTATTCCAACTCTAGTTAGCCCGCATCTTCTTGACAAACTATGAAGGTAGATTTTGAGAGCTCGAACTACGTTTTTCACGAAAATAACTCATAAGTCATGGCTTATAGCTATGAGTTTTGGTCGTTGGCCCATTTTCGGTAGAACTAGGTCTAAACGGACTCAAACCTAGCCTTACAAGTATTTTCATCGGCTTTATCGGACTCATATCGTTTCACGTATTCCAACTCCAGTTAGCCCGTATCTTCGACAACCTATGAAGACCGATTTTGAGAGCCCAAATAACCTTTTTTCACCAAAATAACTCGTAAGTCACGGCTTAGACCGATGAGGTTTTGTCGTTGCCTCGTTTCGCATCGACCTAGGTCCAAACCGCTCCAACCTAGCCCTATAGTGTTTCGTCGCTTTTATCGCTCTTATACCGTTTCACGTATTCCAAGTCCAATTGGCCCCTATCTTCTTAAAAAATTATGAATGATGATTTAGAGGGCGTAAACTATATTTTTTGACCAAAATAACTCACAAGTCGTGGCTTATAGCTATGAGTTTTGGTTGTTGGCCCGTTTCGGATAGACCTAGGTCCAAACAGACTTCAAACCTTGCCTCGACAGCTTTTCCATCGGCTTTTATGACACTCTACCATTTCACGTATTCCAACTCTAGTTGGCTCGTATCTTCTTGACAAACTATGAAGGCGCATTTTGAGATCCCAAACAACCTTTTTTCTCAAAAATAACTCATAAGTCACGGCTTGGAGCGATGAGGTTTTGTCGTTGGCTCGTTTCGCATCGACCTTGGTCCAAACTCGCTCCAACCTAGCCCCACGTTGTTTTGTCGGCTTTTATCGCTCTTATACCGTTTCACGTATTCCAAGTCCAGCTTGGCCACTATCTTCTTAAAAACTATGAATGCCGATTTTGAGCGCCCAAACCGTATTTTTTCACCAAAATAACTCATAAGTCGTGGCTTATAGCTATGAGTTTTGGTTGTTGGCCCGTTTCGTATAGACTTAGGTCCAAACAGACTCAAACCTAGCTCGACAGCTTTTTCATCAGCTTTTATCACACTCATACCGTTTCACGTATTCTAACCGTAGTTGGCCCGTATCTTCGACAAACTATAAAGGCGCATTTTGAATGCCCAAACTACGTTTTTTCACCAAAATAACTCATAAGTCATGGCTTATAGCTATGAGTTTTGGTCGTTGGCCCGTTTTCGGTAGAACTAGGTCCAAACAGACTCAAACCTAGCCTTACAGTTTTTTCATCAGCTTTTATCACATTCATATCGTTCCACATATTCCAACTCCAGCTAGCCCATATCTTCTTGACAAACTATGAAGACCGATTTTGAGATCCCAAACAACCTTTTTTCATAAAAATAACTCGTAAGTCACGGCTTAAAGCGATGAGGTTTTATCGTTGGCCCGTTTCGCATCGAACTAGGTCCAAACTCGCTCCAACCTAGCCATCCAATGTTTCGTCGCTTTTATCGCTCTCATACCGTTTCACGTATTCCAAGTCCAAGTTGGCCCCTATCTTCTTAAAAAACAATGAATGATGATTTTAAGGGCCCAAACTATATTTTTTGACTAAAATAACTCATAAGTCGTGGCTTATAGCTATGAGTTTTGGTTGTTGGCCCGTTTCGTATATACCTAGGTCCAAACAGACTCAAACCTAGCTCGACAGCTTTTCCATCGGCTTTTATCACACTTATACCGTTTCGTGTATTCTAACTCTAGTTGGCCCGTATCTTCTTGACAAACTATGAAGGCAGCATTTTGAGAGCCCGAACTACGTTTTTTCACAAAAATAACTTATAAGTCATGGCTTATAGCTATGGTTTTGGTCGTTGGCCCGTTTTCGGTAGAACTAGGTCCAAACAGACTCAAACCTAGCCTTACAGCTTTTTCATCGGCTTTATTACACTCATATCGTTTCACGTATTTCAACTCCGAGTTGGCCCGCATCTTCTGACAAACTATTAAGACTAATTTTGAGATCCCAATCAACCTTTTTTCACAAAAATAACTCGTAAGTCACGGCTTAGAGCGATGAGGTTTTGTCGTTGGCCCATTTCACATCGAACTAGCTCCAAACTCGCTCCAACCTAGCCCTACGGTGTTTGATCACTTTTTATCGCTCTTATACCGTTTCACGTATTCCAAGTCCAGCTTGGCCCATATCTTCTAAAAAACTATGAAGGCCGATTTTGAGGGCCCAAACTCGTATTTTTTCCCCAAAATAACTCATAAGTCGTGGCTTATAGCTATGAGTTTTTGTTGTTGGCCCGTTTCGGATAGACATAGGTCCAAACAGTCTCAAACCTAGCCCGACAGCTTTTCCATCGGCTTTTATCACACTCATACCGTTTCACGTATTCTAATCGTAGTTGGCCCGTATCTTCTGACAAACTATAAAGGCAGCATTTTGAGAGCCCAAACTACTTTTTTCACCAAAATAACTCATAAGTCATGGCTTATAGCTATGAGTTTTGGTCGTTGGCCCGTTTTCGGTAGAACTAGGTCCAAACAGACTCAAACCTAGCCTTATAGTTTTTTCATCGCTTTTATCACATTCATATCGTTTCACGTACTTCAACTCCAGCTAGCCCGTATCTTCGACAAACTACAAAGACCGATTTTGAGATCCCAAAAAACCTTTTTTCACAAAAATAACTCGTAAGTCACGGCTTAAAGCGATGAGGTTTTATCTTTGGCCCGCTTCGCATCGAACTAGGTCCAAACCGCTCCAACCTAGCCCTACAATGTTTCGTCGCTTTTATCGCTCTCATACCGTTTCACGTATTCCAACTCCAGCTAGCTCGTATCTTCTGACAAACTATGAAGACCGATTTTGAGATCCCAAACAACCTTTTTTCACAAAAATAACTCTTAAGTCACGGCTTAAAGCGATGAGGCTTTATCGTTGGCCCGTTTCGCATCGAAGTAGGTCCAAACCGCTCTAACCTAGCCCTACAATGTTTCGTCGGCTTTTATCGCTCTCATACCGTTTCACGTATTCCAAGTCTAGTTGTCCCATATCGTCTTAAAAAACTATGAAGGCCGATTTTGAGGTCCCAAACTATATTTTTTGACCAAAATAACTCATAAGTCGTGGCTTATAGCTATGAGTTTTGGTTGTCGGCCCGTTTCGCATAGACCTAGGTCCAAACGGCTCAAACCTAGCCTCGACAGCTTTTCCATCGGCTTTTATCACACTCATATCGTTTCACGTATTCCAACTCCAGTTAGCTTGTATCTTCTTGACAAACTATGAAGACCGATTTTGAGATCCCAAACAACCTTTTTTTCACAAAAATAACTCTTAAGTCACGGCTTAAAGCGATGAGGCTTTATCGTTGCCCGTTTCGCATCGAAGTAAGTCCAAACTCGCTCTAACCTAGCCCTACAATGTTTCGTCGGCTTTTATCGCTCTCATACCGTTTCACGTATTCCAAGTCCAAGTTGGCCCCTATCTTCTTAAAAAATTATGAATGATGATTTTGAGGGCCCAAACTATATTTTTTGACCAAAATAACTCACAAGTCGTGGGTTATAGCTATGAGTTTGGGTTGTTGGCCCGTTTCGTATATACCTAGGTCCAAACAGACTCAAACCTAGCTCGACAGCTTTTCCATCGGCTTTTATGACACTCTACCGTTTCACGTATTCCAACTCTAGTTGGCTCGTATCTTCTTGACAAACTATGAAGGTAGATTTTGAGATCCCAAACAACCTTTTTTCACAAAAATAACTCGTAAGTCACGGCTTAGAGCGATGAGGTTTTGTCGTTGGCTCGTTTCACATCGACCTAGGTCTAAACTCGCTCCAACCTAGCCCGAGAGTTTTTCGTCCGTTTTTATCGCTCTAATACCGTTTCACGTATTCCAAGTCCAGATTGGCCCATATCTTCTTAAAAAACTATGAAGGCCGATTTTGAGGGCCCAAATTGTATTTTTTTCACCAAAATAACTCATAAGTCGTGGCTTATAGCTATGAGTTTTGGTTGTTGGCCCGTTTCGGATAGACCTAGGTCGAAACAGACTCAAACCTAGCCTTATAGTTTTTTCATCGCTTTTATCACATTCATATCGTTTCACGTACTTCAACTCCAGTTAGCCCGTATCTTCGACAAACTACGAAGACCGATTTTGAGATCCCAAACAACCTTTTTTCACAAAAATAACTCGTAAGTCACGACTTAAAGCGATGAGGTTTTATCGTTGGCCCGTTTCGCATCGAACTAGGTCCAAACTCGCTCCAACCTAGCCCTACAATGTTTCGTTAGTTTTTATCGCTCTCATACCGTTTCACGTATTCCAAGTCCAGATTGGCCCCTATCTTCTTAAAAAACTATGAATGATAATTTTGAGGGCCCAAACTATATTTTTTTACCAAAATAACTCACAAGTCGTGGGTTATAGCTATGAGTTTTGGTTGTTGGCCCGTTTCGTATATACCTAGGTCCAAACAGTCTCAAGCCTAACTCCGACAGCTTTTTCATCGGCTTTTATGACACTCTACCGTTTCACGTATTCCAACTCTAGTTGGCTCGTATCTTCTTGAAAAACTATGAAGGCGCATTTTGAGATCCCAAACAACCTTTTTTCACAAAAATAACTCGTAAGTCACGGCTTAGAGCGATGAGGTTTTTTCGTTGGCTCGTTTCGCATCGACCTAGGTCCAAACTCGCTCCAACCTAGCCCTACGGTGTTTCGTCGCTTTTATCACTCTTATACCGTTTCACGTATTCCAAGTCAGCTTGGCCCATATCTTCTTAAAAAACTATAAATGCTGATTTTGAGGGCCAAAATTGTATTTTTTTCACCAAAATAACTCATAAGTCGTGGCTTATAGCTATGAGTTTTGGTTGTTGGTCCGTTTCGGATAGACCTAGGTCGAAACGACTCAAACCTAGCTCGATAGTTTTTCCATCGCTTTTATCACACCGATACCGTTTCACGTATTCCAACTCTAGCTGGCCCGTATCTTCTGACAAACTATGAAGGCGCATTTTGAGAGCCCAAACTACGTTTTTTCACGAAAATAACTTATAAGTCATGGCTTATAGCTATGAGTTTTGGTCGTTAGCCCGTTTTCGATAGAATTAGGTCCAAACAGACTTAAACCTAGCCTTACAGCTTTTTCATCGGCTTTATCGGACTCATATCGTTTCACGTATTCCAACTCCAGTTAGCTCATATCTTCTCGACAAACTATGAAGACCGATTTTGAGAGCACAAACTACCTTTTTTCACCAAAATAACTCGTAAGTCACGGCTTAGAGCGATGAGGTTTTGTCGTTGGCTCATTTCAAATCGACCTAGGTCCAAACTCGCTCCAACCTAGCCCCGTAGTGTTTCTTCGCTTTTATCGCTCTTATACCGTTTCACGTATTCCAAGTCCAAGTTGGCCCATATCTTCTTAAAAAACTATAAAGGCCGATTTTGAGGGCCCAAACCGTATTTTTTCCCCAAAATAACTCATAAGTCGTGGCTTATAGCTATGAGTTTTGGTTGTTGGCCCATTTCGGATAGACATAGGTCCAAACCGCTCAAACCTAGCTTGACAGCTTTTCCATCGGCTTTTATCACACTCTACCGTTTCACGTATTCCAACCGTAGTTGGCTCGTATCTTCTTGACAAACTATGAAGGAAAATTTTGAGAGCCCAAACAACCTTTTTTCACAAAAATAACTCATAAGTCACGGCTTAGAGCGATGAGTTTTGGTCGTTGGCCCGTTTTCGGTAGAACTAGGTCCAAACAGACTCAAACCTAGCCTTACAGCTTTTTCATCAGCTTTTATCACACTCATACCGTTTCATGTATTCCAACTCTAGTTGGCTCGCATCTCTCGACAAACTATGAAGGCGCATTTTGAGAGCCCAAACTACGTTTTTTCACCAAAATAACTCATAAGTCATTCGTCGATAGCTATGAGTTTTGGTCGTTGGCCCGTTTTCAATAAAACTAGGTCCAAACAACTCAAACCTAGCTTTACAGCTTTTTCATCAGCTTTTAACACTCATATCGTTTCACGTATTCCAACTCCAGTTAGCTTCGTATCTTCTTGACAAACTATGAAGGCAGATTTTGAGAGCCCAAACTACGTTTTGTCAACAAAATAACTCATAAGTCATGGCTTATAGCTATGAGTTTTGGTTGTTAGCCCGTTTCGGATAGACCTAGGTCCAAACAGACTCAAACCTAGCCTCGACAGCTTTTCCATCGCTTTTATCACACTCATACCGTTTCACGTATTCCAACTCTACTTGGCTCGTATCTTCTGACAAACTATGAAGGCAAATTTTTCGAGCCCAAACTACGTTTTTTCACCAAAATAACTCATAAGTCATTGCTTATAGCTATGAGTTTTGGTCGTTGGCCCGTTTTCGGTAAAACTAGGTCCAAACAACTCAAACCTAACCTTACAGCTTTTTCATCGGCTTTTAACACTCATATCGTTTCACGTATTCCAACTACGGTTAGCTTCGTATCTTCGAGAAACTATGAAGACTCGTTTTGAAAGCCAAAACTACCTCTTTTCACCCAAATAACTCGTAAGTCACGACTTAGAGCGATGAGCTTTTGTCGTTGGCCCGTTTCGCATCGAACTAGGTCTAAACCGCTCCAACCTAGCCCGAGAGTGTTTTGTCCGTTTTTATCGCTCTAATACCGTTTCACGTATTCCAAGTCCAGCTTGGCCCATATCTTCTTAAAAACTATGAAGGCCGATTTTGAGGGCCCAAACTACATTTTTTCACCAAAATAACTCATAAGTCGTGGCTTATAGCTATGAGTTTTGGTTGTTGACCCGTTAAAGATAGACCTAGGTCCAAACAGACTCAAACCAAGCCCGACAGCTTTTCCATCGGCTTTTATCACACTCATACCTTTTCACGTATTCCAACTCCAGTTAGCCCGTATCTTCGACAAACTATGAAGACCGATTTTGAGATCTCAAACAACCTTTTTTCACAAAAATAACTCGTAAGTCACGGCTTAAAGTGATGAGGCTTTATCGTTGGCCCGTTTCACATCGAAGTAGGTCCAAACTCGCTCCAACCTAGCCCTACAATGTTTCGTCGCTTTTATCGCTCTCATACCGTTTCACGTATTCCAAGTCCAAGTTGGCCCCTATCTTCTTAAAAAACTATGAATGATGAGTTTAAGGGCCCAAACTATATTTTTTTACCAAAATAACTCATAAGTCTTGGCTTATAGCTATGAGTTTTGGTTGTTGGCCCGTTTCGGATAGGCCTAGGTCCAAATAGCTCAAACCTAGCCCGACAATTTTTCCATCAATTTTTATCACACTCATACCGTTTCACGTATTCCAACTCTAGTTGGCCCGTATCTTATTGACAAACTATAAAGGCAGATTTTTAGAGCGCAAACTACGTTTTTTCACCAAAATAACTCATAAGTCATGGCTTATAGCTATGAGTTTTGGTCGTTGGCCCGTTTTCGGTAGAACTAGGTCCAAACAGACTCAAACCTAGCCTTACAGCTTTTTCATCGGCTTTTATCACACGCATATCGTTTCACGTATTCCAACTCCAGTTAGCTTGTATCTTCGACAAACTATGAAGACCGATTTTGAGATCCCAAACAACCTTTTTTTCACAAAAATAACTCTTAAGTCACGGCTTAAAGCGATGAGGCTTTAGCGTTGGCCCGTTTCGCATCGAAGTAGGTCCAAACTCGCTCTAACCTAGCCCCACAATGTTTCGTCGCTTTTATCACTCTCATACCGTTTCACGTATTCCAAGTCCAGCTTGTCCCATATATCTTAAAAAACTATGAAGGCTGATTTTGAGGTCCCAAACTATATTTTTTGACCAAAATAACTCATAAGTCGTGGCTTATAGCTATGAGTTTTGGTTGTCGGCCGTTTCGGATAGACCTAGGTCCAAACAGACTCAAACCTAGCTCGACAGCTTTTCCATCGGCTTTTATCACACTCATACCTTTTCACGTATTCCAACTCCAGTTAGCTCCGTATCTTTTTGACAAACTATGAAGACCGATTTCGAGAGCCAAAACTACTTTTTTTCACCAAAATAACTCGTAAGTCACGACTTAGAGCGATGAGCTTTTGTCGTTGGCCCGTTTCGCATCGAACTAGGTCCAAACTCGCTCCAACCTAGCCCGAGAGTGTTTCGTATGTTTTTATCGCTCTAATACCGTTTCACGTATTCCAAGTCCAATTGGCCCATATCTTCTTAAAAAACTATGAAGGCCGATTTTGAGGGCCCAAACTACATTTTTTCACCAAAATAACTCATAAGTCGTCGCTTATAGCTATGAGTTTTGGTTGTTGACTCGTTTAAGATAGACCTAGATCCAAACCGCTCAAACCTAGCCCGACAGCTTTTCCATCGGCTTTTATCACACTCGTACCTTTTCACGTATTCCAACTCCAGTTAGCCCGTATCTTCTTGACAAACTATGAAGACCGATTTTGAGATCCCAAACAACCTTTTTTCACAAAAATAACTCGTAAGTCACGGCTTAGAGCGATGAGGTTTTGTCATTGGCTCGTTTTCGGTAAAACTAGGTCCAAACAACTAAAACCTAGCTCGACAGCTTTTCCATCGGCTTTTATCACACTCATTTCATTTCACGTATTCCAACTCTAGTTAGCCCGTATCTTCTTGAAAAACTATGAAGACCGATTTTGAGATCCCAAACAACTTTTTTCACAAAAATAACTCGTAAGTCACGGCTTAAAGCGATGACGTCTTATCGTTGCCCCGTTTCGCATCGAACTAGGTCCAAACCGCTCCAACCTAGCCCCACAATGTTTCGTCAATTTTTATCGCTCTCATACCGTTTCACGTATTCCAAGTCCAAGTTGGCCCCTATCTTCTTAAAAAACTATGAATGATGATTTTGAGGGCCCAAACTATATTTTTTGACCAAAATAACTCATAAGTCGTGGCTTATAGCTATGAGTTTTGGTTGTCGGCCCGTTTCGGATAGACCTAGGTCCAAACGGACTCAAACCTAGCCCGACGGTTTTTCCATCGGCTTTTATCACACTCATACCTTTTCACGTATTCCAAGTCCAGTTAGCCCGTATCTTCTTGACAAACTATGAAGACCGATTTTGAGAGCCAAAACTACTTTTTTTCACCAAAATAACTCGTAAGTCACGACTTAGAGCGATGAGCTTTTGTCGTTGGCCCGTTTCGCATCGAACTAGGTCCAAACTCGCTCCAACCTAGCCCGAGAGTGTTTCGTATGTTTTTATCGCTCTAATACCGTTTCACGTATTCCAAGTCCAATTGGCCCATATCTTCTTAAAAAACTATGAAGGCTGATTTTGAGGGCCCAAACTACATTTTTTCACCAAAATAACTCATAAGTCGTCGCTTATAGCTATGAGTTTTGGTTGTTGACTCGTTTAAGATAGACCTAGATCCAAACGACTCAAACCTAGCCGGACGGCTTTTGCATCAGCTTTTATCACACTCGTACCTTTTCACGTATTCCAACTCCGAGTTAGCCCGTATCTTCTTGACAAACTATGAAGACCGATTTTGAGATCCCAAACAACCTTTTTTCACAAAAATAACTCGTAAGTCACGGCTTAGAGCGATGAGGTTTTGTCGTTGGCTCGTTTTCGGTCAAACTAGGTCCAACCAACTAAAACCTAGCCTCGACGGTTTTTCCATCAGCTTTTATCACACTCATTTCGTTTCACGTATTCCAACTCTAGTTAGCCCGTATCTTGTTGAAAAACTATGAAGACCGATTTTGAGATCCCAAACAACTTTTTTCACAAAAATAACTCGTAAGTCACGAGCTTAAAGCGATGACGTCTTATCGTTGCCCCGTTTCGCATCGAACTAGGTCCAAACCGCTCCAACCTAGCCCCACAATGTTTCGTCGCTTTTATCGCTCTCATACCGTTTCACGTATTCCAAGTCCAGTTGGCCCCTATCTTCTTAAAAAACTATGAATGATGATTTTGAGGGCCCAAACTATATTTTTTGACCAAAATAACTCACAAGTCTTGGCTTATAGCTATGAGTTTTGGTTGTTGGCCCGTTTCGGATAGACCTAGGTCCAAACGACTCAAACCTAGCCTAACAATTTTTCCATCAGCTTTTATCACACTCATACCGTTTCACGTATTCCAACTCTACTTGGCTCGTATATTCTTGACAAACTATGAAGGCAGATTTTTCGAGCCCAAACTACGTTTTTTCACCAAAATAACTCATAAGTCATTGCTTATAGCTATGAGTTTTGGTCGTTGGCCCGTTTTCGGTAGAACTAGGTCCAAAAAACTCAAACCTAGCTTTACGAGCTTTTTCATCGGCTTTTAACACTCATATCGTTTCACGTATTCCAACTCCGGTTAGCTTCGTATCTTCTTGACAAACTATGAAGACTCGTTTTTGAGAGCCAAAACTACCTCTTTTCACCGAAATAACTCGTAAGTCACGACTTAGAGCGATGAGCTTTTGTCGTTGGCCCGTTTCGCATCGAACTAGGTCCAAACTCGCTCCAACCTAGCCCGAGAGTGTTTCGTATGTTTTTATCGCTCTAATACCGTTTCACGTATTCCAAGTCCAATTGGCCCATATCTTCTTAAAAAACTATGAAGGCTGATTTTGAGGGCCCAAACTACATTTTTTCACCAAAATAACTCATAAGTCGTGGCTTATAGCTATGAGTTTTGGTTGTTGACCCGTTAAAGATAGACCTAGGTCCAAACAGACTTCAAACCTAACCTCGATAGTTTTTCCATCGGCTTTTATCACATTCATACCTTTTCACGTATTCCAACTCCAGTTAGCCCGTATCTTCTTGACAAACTATGAAGACCGATTTTGAGATCTCAAACAACCTTTTTTCACAAAAATAACTCGTAAGTCACGGCTTAAAGCGATGAGGCTTTATCGTTGGCCCGTTTCACATCGAAGTAGGTCCAAACCGCTCCAACCTAGCCCTACAATGTTTCGTCGGTTTTATCGCTCTCATACCGTTTCACGTATTCCAAGTCCAGTTGGCCCCTATCTTCTTAAAAAACTATGAAAGATGAGTTTAAGGGCCCAAACTATATTTTTTGACCAAAATAACTCATAAGTCTTGGCTTATAGCTATGAGTTTTGGTTGTTGGCCTGTTTCGGATAGGCCTAGGTCCAAATAGCTCAAACCTAGCTCGACAATTTTTCCATCAATTTTTATCATACTCATATCGTTTCACGTATTCCAACTCCAGTTAGCTTGTATCTTCTTGACAAACTATGAAGACCGATTTTGAGATCCCAAACAACCTTTTTTTCACAAAAATAACTCTTAAGTCACGGCTTAAAGCGATGAGGCTTTATCGTTGGCCCGTTTCGCATCGAAGTAGGTCCAAATTGCTCTAACCTAGCCCTACAATGTTTCGTCGGTTTTATCGCTCTCATACCGTTTCACGTATTCCAACTCTAGTTAGCTCGTATGTTCTCGACAAACTATGAAGACCGATTTTGAGATCCCAAACAACCTTTTTTTCACAAAAATAACTCTTAAGTCACGGCTTAAAGCGATGAGGCTTTATTGTTGGCCCGTTTCGCATCGAAGTAGGTCCAAACTCGCTCTAACCTAGCCCTACAATGTTTCGTCGCTTTTATCGCTCTCATACCGTTTCACGTATTCCAAGTCCAGTTGTCCCATATCGTCTTAAAAAACTATTAAGGCTGATTTTGAGGTCCCAAACTATATTTTTTGACCAAAATAACTCATATGTCGTGGCTTATAGCTATGAGTTTTGGTTGTCGGCCCGTTTCGGATAGACCTAGGTCCAAATAGCTCAAACCTAGCTCGACAGCTTTTCCATCGGCTTTTATCACACTCATACCTTTTCACGTATTCCAACTCCAGTTAGCCCGTATCTTCGACAAACTATGGAGACCGATTTTGAGAGCCAAAACTACTTTTTTTCACCAAAATAACTCGTAAGTCACGACTTAGAGCGATGAGCTTTTGTCGTTGGCCCGTTTCGCATCGAACTAGGTCCAAACTCGCTCCAACCTAGCCCGAGAGTGTTTCGTATGTTTTTATCGCTCTAATACCGTTTCACGTATTCCAAGTCCAATTGGCCCATATCTTCTTAAAAACTATGAAGGCCGATTTTGAGGGCCCAAACTACATTTTTTCACCAAAATAACTCATAAGTCGTGGCTTATAGCTATGAGTTTTGGTTGTTGACCCGTTTATGATAGACCTAGGTCCAAACGGACTCAAACCTAGCTCGACAGCTTTTTCATCGGCTTTTATCACACTCATACCTTTTCACGTATTCCAACTCCGGTTAGCCCGTATCTTCTGACAAACTATGAAGACCGATTTTGAGATCCCAAACAACCTTTTTTCACAAAAATAACTCGTAAGTCACGGCTTAGAGCGATGAGGTTTTGTCGTTGGCCCGTTTTTGGTAGAACTAGGTCCAAACAGACTCAAACCTAGCCTTACAGCTTTTTCATCGGTTTTTATCATATTCATTTCGTTTCACGTATTCCAACTCCAGTTAGCCCGTATCTTCTTGACAAACTATGAAGACCGATTTTGAGATCCCAAACAACTTTTTTCTCAAAAATAACTCGTAAGTCACGGCTTAAAGCGATGAAGTCTTATCGTTGCCCCATTTCGCATCGAACTAGGTCCAAACTCGCTCCAACCTAGCCCTACAATGTTTCGTCGCTTTTATCGCTCTCATACCGTTTCACGTATTCCAAGTCCAGTTAGCCCCTATCTTCTTAAAAAACTATTAATGATGATTTTGAGGGCCCAAACTATATTTTTTCGACCAAAATAACTCACAAGTCTTGGCTTATAGCTATGAGTTTTGGTTGTTGGCCCGTTTCGGATAGACTTAGGTCCAAACAGACTCAAACCTAGCTCGACAATTTTTCCATCGGCTTTTATCACACTCATACCGTTTCACGTATTCCAACTCTACTTGGCTCGTATCTTCTTGACAAACTATGAAGGCAGATTTTTCGAGCCCAAACTACGTTTTTTCACCAAAATAACTCATAAGTAATTGCTTATAGCTATGAGTTTTGGTTGTTGGCCCGTTTTTGGTAAAACTAGGTCCAAACAACTCAAACCTAGCTTTACGGTTTTTTCATCGGTTTTTAATACTCATATCGTTTCACGTATTCGAACTCCCGTTAGCTCTGTATCTTCTTGACAAACTATGAAGACTCGTTTTTGAGAGCCAAAACTACCTCTTTTCACCCAAATAACTTGTAAGTCACGACTTAGAGCGATGAGCTTTTGTCGTTGGCCCGTTTCGCATCGAACTAGGTCTAAACCGCTCCAACCTAGCCCGAGAGTGTTTCGTCCGTTTTTATCGCTCTAATACTCGTTTCACGTATTCCAAGTCCAGATTGGCCCATATCTTCTTAAAAAACTATGAAGGCTGATTTTGAGGGCCCAAACTACAATTTTTCACTAAAATAACTCATAAGTCGTGGCTTATAGCTATGAGTTTTGGTTGTTGACCCGTTAAAGATAGACCTAGGTCCAAACGAGCTCAAACCTAGCCCGACAGCTTTTCCATCAGCTTTTATCACACTCATACCTTTTCACGTATTCCAACTCCAGTTAGCCCGTATCTTCTTGACAAACTATGAAGACCGATTTTGAGATCTCAAACAACCTTTTTTCACAAAAATAACTCGTAAGTCACGGCTTAAAGTGATGAGGCTTTATCGTTGGCCCGTTTCACATCGAAGTAGGTCCAAACTCGCTCCAACCTAGCCCTACAATGTTTCGTCGCTTTTATCGCTCTCATACCGTTTCACGTATTCCAAGTCCAGCTTGGCCCCTATCTTCTTAAAAAACTATGAATGATGAGTTTAAGGGCCCAAACTATATTTTTTGACCAAAATAACTCATAAGTCTTGGCTTATAGCTATGAGTTTTGGTTGTTGGTCCGTTTCGGATAGGCCTAGGTCCAAATAGCTCAAACCTAGCATGACAATTTTTCCAACAATTTTTATCACACTCATACCGTTTAACGTATTCCAACTCTAGTTGGCCCGTATCTTCTTGACAAACTATAAAGGCAGATTTTTAGAGCCCAAACTACGTTTTTTCACCAAAATAACTCATAAGTCATGACTTATAGCTATGAGTTTTGGTTGTTGACTCGTTTATGATAGACCTAGGTCCAAACAGACTCAAACCTAGCCCGACAGTTTTTCCATCAGCTTTTATCACACTCATACCTTTTCACGTATTCCAACTCCAGTTAGCCCGTATCTTCTTGACAAACTATGAAGACCGATTTTGAGATCCCAAACAACCTTTTTTCACAAAAAAAACTTGTAAGTACCGGCTTAGAGCGATGAGGTTTTGTCGTTTGCCCGTTTTCGGTAGAACTAGGTCCAAACAGACTCAAACCTAGCCTTACAGCTTTTTCATCGGTTTTTATCATATTCATTTCGTTTCACGTATTCCAACTCCAGTTAGCCCGTATCTTCTTGACAAACTATGAAGATTGATTTTGAGATCCCAAACAACGTTTTTCACAAAAATAACTCGTAAGTCACGGCTTAAAGCGATGAGGTCTTATCGTTGCCCCGTTTCGCATCGAACTAGGTCCAAACCGCTCCAACCTAGCCCTACAATGTTTCGTCGCTTTTATCGCTCTCATACAGCTTCACGTATTCCAAGTCCAAGTTGGCCCCTATCTTCTTAAAAAAACTATTAATGATGATTTTGAGGGCCCCAACTATATTTTTTGACCAAAATAACTCACAAGTCTTGGCTTATAGCTATGAGTTTTGGTTGTTGGCCCGTTTCGGATAGACCTAGGTCCAAACGAGCTCAAACCTAGCTCGACAGCTTTTCCATCGGCTTTTATCACACTCATACCGTTTCACGTATTCCAACTCTACTTGGCTCGTATCTTCTTGACAAACTATGAAGGTAGATTTTTCGAGCCCAAACTACGTTTTTTCACCAAAATAACTCATAAGTAATTGCTTATAGCTATGAGTTTTGGTAGTTGGCCCGTTTTTGGTAGAACTAGGTCCAAACAAATCTCAAACCTAGCCTTACCGTTTTTTCATCGGCTTTTATCACACTCATATCGTTTCACGTATCCAACTCCAGTTAGCCCGTATCTTCTTCACAAATTATGAAGACCGATTTTGAGAACCCAAACAACCATTTTTCACCAAAATAACTCGTAAGACAAGGCTTAGAGTGATGAGCTTTTGTCGTTGGCTCGTTTCGCATCGAACTAGGTCCAAACCGCTCCAACCTAGCCCTACAGTTGTTTTGTCGGCTTTTATCGCTCTTATACCGTTCCACGTATTCCAAGTCCAAGCTTGGCTCATATCTTCTTAAAAAACTATGAAGGCCGATTTTGAGGGCCCAAACAATATTTTTTCACCCAAATAACTCATAAGTCGTGGCTTATAGCTATGAGTTTTGGTTGTTGGCCCGTTTCGGATAGACATAGGTCCAAACAGACTCAAACCTAGCTTGACGGCTTTTCCATCGGCTTTTATCACACTCATACCGTTTCACGTATTCCAACTCTAGTTGGCCCGTATCTTCTTGACAAACTATGAAGGCGCATTTTGAGAGCCCAAACTATATTTTTTCACCAAAATAACTCATAAGTCATGACTTATAGCTATGAGTTTTGGTCGTTGGCTCGTTTTGGGTAGAACTAGGTCCAAACAGACTCAAACCTAGCCTTACCGTTTTTTCGTCGCTTTTATCGGACTCATATCGTTTCACGTATCCAACTCCAGTTAGCCCGTATGTTATTGACAAACTATAAAGACCGATTTTCGTAACACAAACTACCTTTTTTCACCAAAATAACTCGTAAGTCAAGGCTTAGAGCGATGAGCTTTTGTTGTTCGCCCGTTTCGCATCGAATTAGGTCCAAACCGCTCTAACGTAGCCCTACAGTGTTTCGTCGGCTTTTATCGGTCTCATACCGTTTCACGTACTCCAAGTCCAAGTGGCTAATATCTTCTTAAAAAACCTATGAAGGCCGATTTTGAGGGCCCAAACCGTATTTTTTCACCAAAATAACTCATAAGTCGTGACTTATAGCTATGAGTTTTGGTTGTTGGCCCGTTTCGGATAGACCTAGGTCCAAACAGACTCAAACCTAGCCGTAAAGGTTTTCCATCGGCTTTTATCACACTCATACCGTTTCACGTATTCCAACTCTAGTTGGCTTCGTATCTTCTTGACAAACTATGAAGGCGGATTTTGAGAGCCCAAACTATGTTTTTTCACCAAAATAACTCATAAGTCATGGCTTATAGCTATGAGTTTTGGTCGTTGGCCCGTTTTCGGTAGAACTAAGTCCAAACAGCTCAAACCTCGGCTTACGGCTTTTTCATTAGTTCTTATCACACTCATATCGTTTCACGTATTCCAACTCCAGTTAGCCCGTATCTTCTTGACAAACTATGAAGACCGATTTTGAGATCCCAAACAACCTTTTTTCACAAAAATAACTCGTAAGTCATGGCTTAGAGCGATGAGGTTTTGTCGCCGGCCCGTTTCGCATCGAACTAGGTCCAAACTCCTCCCACCTAGCCCTATAGTGTTTCGTCATTTTTTATCGCTGTCATACCGTTTCACGTATTCCAAGTTCGGTTGGCCCATATCTTCTTAAAAAACTATGAAGGCCGATTTTGAGGTCCCAAACTACATTTTTTCACTAAAATAACTCATAGGTCTTGGCTTATAGCTATGAGTTTTGGTTGTTGGCCCGTTTTAGATAGACTTAGGTCCAAACAGACTCAAACCTAGCTCGAAAGTTTTTTCATCGGCTTTTATCACACTCATACCGTTTCACGTATTCCAACTTTAGTTGGCTCGTATCTTCTTGACAAACCGTGAAGGCGCATTTTGAGAGTCCAAACTACATTTTGTCAACAAAATAACTCATAAGTCATGGCTTATAGATATCGGCTTTGGTCGTTGGCCCATTTTTGGTAGAACTACGTCCAAACAGCCTCAAACCTAGCCTTACAGCTTTTTCATTAGTTTTTATCACATTTATATCATTTCACGTATTCCAACTCCAGTTAGCCCGTATCTTCTTGACAAACTATGAAGACCGATTTTGAGATCCCAAACAACCTTTTTTCACAAAAATAACTCGTAAGTCACGGCTTAAAGCGATGAGGTTTTATTGTTGGCCCGTTTCGCATCGAACTAAGTCCAAACCGCCGCAACCTAGCCCTACAATGTTTCGTCGGCTTTTATCGCTCTCACACCGTTTCACGTATTCCAAGTCCAAGTTGGCCCCTATCTTCTTAAAAAACTATGAATGATGATTTTAAGGGCCCAAACTATATTTTTTGACCAAAATAACTCACAAGTCGTGGCTTATAGCTATGAGTTTTGGTTGTTGGCCGTTTAAGATAGACCTAGGTCGAAACAACTCAAAGCTAGCTCCGACGCTTTTCCATCGGCTTTTATCACACTCATACCGTTTCACATATTCCAACTCTAGTTGGCTCGTATCTTCTTGACAAACTATGAAGGCGGATTTTGAGAGACCAAACTACGTTTTTTCACCAAAATAACTCATAAGTCATTGCTTATAGCTATGAGTTTTGGTTGTTGGCCCGTTTTCGATAAAACTAGGTCCAAACAACTCAAACCTAGCCCGACAGCTTTTCCATCGGCTTTTATCACACTCATACCGTTTCACGTATTCCAACTCCATTTAGCCCGTATCTTCTCGACAAACTATAAAGACTAATTTTGAGAGCCTAAACAACCTTTTTTCACCAAAATAACTCCTAAGTCACGGCTTAGAGCGATGAGCTTTTGTCGTTGGCCCGTTTCGCATCGAACTAGGTCTAAACTACTCAACCCTAGCCCTACAATGTTTCGTCGGCTTTTATCGCTCTCATACCGTTTCACGTATTCCAAGTCCAGTTGGCCCATATCTTCTTAAAAAACAATGAAGGCTGATTTTGAGGGCCCAAACTACATTTTTTCATGAAAATAACTCATAAGTCGTGGCTTATAGCTATGAGTTTTGATTGTTGGCCCGTTTTTGATAGACTTAGGTCCAAACAGTTCGAACCTAGCCTCGAAAGTTTTTTTATCGGCTTCTATCACACTCATACCGTTTCACGTATTCCAACTCCATTTAGCCCGTATCTTCTTGACAAACTACGAAGACCGATTTTGAGATCCCAAACAACCTTTTTTCACAAAAATAACTTGTAAGTCATGGCTTAGAGCGATGAGGTTTTGTCGTTGGCCCGTTTCGCATCGAACTAGGTCCAAACTCGCTCCAACCTAGCCCTATAGTGTTTCGTCGGTTTTATCGCTCTCATACCATTTCACGTATTCTAATTCCAATTGGCCCATATCTTCTTAAAAAACTATGAAGGCTGATTTTGAGGGCCCAAACAATATTTTTTCACCAAAATAACTCATAAGTCGTGGCTTATAGCTATGAGTTTTGGTTGTTGACCCGTTTCGGATAGACCTAGGTCCAAACAACTCAAACCTAGCTCGACAGCTTTTCCATCGGCTTTTATCACACTCATACCGTTTCACGTATTCCAACTCTAGTTGGCCCGTATATTCTTGACAAACTATGAAGGCAGATTTTGAGAGCCCAAACTATGTTTTTTCACCAAAATAACTCATAGGTCGTGGCGTATAGCTATGAGTTTTGGTTGTTGGCCCGTTTTAGATAGACTTAGGTCCAAACGACTCAAACCTAGCCCGACAGTTTTTCCATCGGCTTTTATCACACTCATACCGTTTCACGTATTCCAACTCCATTTAGCCCGTATCTTTTTGACAAACTATAAAGACAAATTTTGAGAGCCTAAACAACCTTTTTTCACCAAAATAACTCGTAACTCACGGCTTAGAGCGAAGAGCTTTTGTCGTTGGCCCGTTTCGCATCGAACTAGGTCCAAACCGCACCAACCTAACCCGACGAGTGTTTCATAAGTTTTTATCGCTCTCTTACCGTTTCACGTACTCTAAGTCCAGAGTTACCCATATCTTTTAAAAAACTATGAAGGCCGATTTGGAGGGCCCAAAATACATTTTTTCACCAAAATAACTCATAAGTCGTGGCCTATAGCTATGAGTTTCGGTTGTTGCCCGTTTCGGATAAACCTAGGTGCAAACGGCTCAAACCTAGCTCGACAGCTTTTCCATCGGCTTTTATCACACCGATACCGTTTCACGTATTCCAACTCTATTTAGCCCGTATCTTCTGACAAACTATGAAGACTAATTTTGAGAGCCCAAACTACCTTTTTTCACTAAAATAACTTTGTCATAGCTTAGAGCGATGAGTTTTTTATCGTTGGCCCGTTTCGCATCGAACTAGGTCCAAACTCGCTCCAACCTAGCCCGACGGTGTTTCGTCGGCTTTTATCGCTCTCATACCGTTTCACGTATTCTAAGTCCAATTTGCCCATATCTTCTTAAAAAACTATAAATGCCGACTTTGAGGGCCCAAACTACATTTTGTCACCAAAATAACTCATAAGTCATGGCCTATAGCTATGAGTTTTGGTCGTTGGCCCGTTTTCGGTAGAACTAGGTCCAAACAGACTTCAAACCTAGGCTTACGGCTTTTTCATCGGCTTTTATCACACTCATATTGTTTCACGTATTCCAACTCCAGTTAGCCCGTATCTTCTGACAAACTAGGAAGACCGATTTTGAGATCCCAAACAACCTTTTTTCACAAAAATAACTCGTAAGTCATGGCTTAGAGCGATGAGGTTTTGTCGTTGGCCCGTTTCGCATCGAACTAGGTCCAAACCGCTCCAGACCTAGCCCTATAGTGTTTCGTCGCTTTTATCGCTCTCATACCATTTCACGTATTCTAATTCCAATTGGCCCATATCTTCTTAAAAAACTATGAAGGCCGATTTTGAGGGCCCAAACAATATTTTTTCACCAAAATAACTCATAAGTCGTGGCTTATAGCTATGAGTTTTGGTTGTTGGCCCGTTTCGTATAGACCTAGGTCCAAACAACTCAAACCTAGCCCGATAGTTTTTCCATCGGCTTTTATCACACTCATACCGTTTCACGTATTCCAACTCTAGTTGGCCCGTATCTTCTTTACAAACTATGAAGGCAGATTTTAAGAGCCCAAACTATGTTTTTTCACTAAAATAACTCATAAGTCATGGCTTATAGCTATGAGTTTTGGTTGTTGGCCCGTTTTGGGTAGAACTAGGTCCAAACAACTCAAACCTAGCCTTTCGGCTTTTTCATCGGCTTTTATCGGACTCATATCGTTTCACGTATTCCAACTCCAAGTTACCCCGTATCTTCTTGACAAACTATGAAGACCGATTTACAGAGCCCAAACTACCTTTTTTCACCAAAATAACTCATAAGTCATGGCTTATAGCTATGACTTTTGGTCGTTGGCCCAATTTCGGTAGAACTAGGTCTAAACAACTCAAACCTAGCCGCATAGTTTTTACATCGGCTTTTATCACACTCATATCGTTTCATGTATCCAACTCCGGTTAGCCCGTATCTTCGACAAACTATGGAGACCGATTTTGAGAACCCAAACAACCTTTTGTCACTAAAATAACTCGTAAGTCAAGGCTTAGAGCGATGAGCTTTTGTCGTTGGCCCGTTTCGCATCGAACTAGGTCCAAACTCGCTCCAACCTAGCCCGAGAGTGTTTCGTATGTTTTTATCGCTCTAATACCGTTTCACGTATTCCAAGTCCAATTGGCCCATATCTTCTTAAAAAACTATGAAGGCTGATTTTGAGGGCCCAAACTACATTTTTTCACCAAAATAACTCATAAGTCGTGGCTTATAGCTATGAGTTTTGGTTGTTGACCCGTTTATGATAGACCTAGGTCCAAACAGACTCAAACCTAGCCCGACAGCTTTTTCATCGGCTTTTATCACACTCATACCTTTTCACGTATTCCAACTCCAGTTAGCCCGTATCTTCGACAAACTATGAAGACCGATTTTGAGATCCCAAACAACCTTTTTTCACAAAAATAACTCGTAAGTCACGGCTTAGAGCGATGAGGTTTTGTCGTTGGCCCGTTTTTGGTAGAACTAGGTCCAAACAGACTCAAACCTAGCCTTACAGCTTTTTCATCGGTTTTTATCATATTCATTTCGTTTCACGTATTCCAACTCCAGTTAGCCCGTATCTTCTGACAAACTATGAAGACCGATTTTGAGATCCCAAACAACTTTTTTCTCAAAAATAACTCGTAAGTCACGGCTTAAAGCGATGAAGTCTTATCGTTGCCCCATTTCGCATCGAACTAGGTCCAAACTGCTCCAACCTAGCCCTACAATGTTTCGTCGCTTTTATCGCTCTCATACCGTTTCACGTATTCCAAGTCCAAGTTAGCCCCTATCTTCTTAAAAAACTATTAATGATGATTTTGAGGGCCCAAACTATATTTTTTCGACCAAAATAACTCACAAGTCTTGGCTTATAGCTATGAGTTTTGGTTGTTGGCCCGTTTCGTATAGACTTAGGTCCAAACAGACTCAAACCTAGCCCGACAATTTTTCCATCGGCTTTTATCACACTCATACCGTTTCACGTATTCCAACTCTACTTGGCTCGTATCTTCTGACAAACTATGAAGGCGGATTTTTCGAGCCCAAACTACGTTTTTTCACCAAAATAACTCATAAGTAATTGCTTATAGCTATGAGTTTTGGTTGTTGGCCCGTTTTTGGTAAAACTAGGTCCAAACAACTCAAACCTAGCTTTACAGCTTTTTCATCGGCTTTTAATACTCATATCGTTTCACGTATTCGAACTCCCGTTAGCTTCGTATCTTCTGACAAACTATGAAGACTCGTTTTTGAGAGCCAAAACTACCTCTTTTCACCCAAATAACTTGTAAGTCACGACTTAGAGCGATGAGCTTTTGTCGTTGGCCCGTTTCGCATCGAACTAGGTCTAAACTCGCTCCAACCTAGCCCGAGAGTGTTTCGTCCGTTTTTATCGCTCTAATACTCGTTTCACGTATTCCAAGTCCAGTTGGCCCATATCTTCTTAAAAAACTATGAAGGCTGATTTTGAGGGCCCAAACTACAATTTTTCACTAAAATAACTCATAAGTCGTGGCTTATAGCTATGAGTTTTGGTTGTTGACCCGTTAAAGATAGACCTAGGTCCAAACGTGCTCAAACCTAGCCCGACGGCTTTTCCATCGGCTTTTATCACACTCATACCTTTTCACGTATTCCAACTCCAGGTTAGCCCGTATCTTCTTGACAAACTATGAAGACCGATTTTGAGATCTCAAACAACCTTTTTTCACAAAAATAACTCGTAAGTCACGGCTTAAAGTGATGAGGCTTTATCGTTGGCCCGTTTCACATCGAAGTAGGTCCAAACCGCTCCAACCTAGCCCTACAATGTTTCGTCGGCTTTTATCGCTCTCATACCGTTTCACGTATTCCAAGTCCAGCTTGGCCCCTATCTTCTTAAAAAACTATGAATGATGAGTTTAAGGGCCCAAACTATATTTTTTGACCAAAATAACTCATAAGTCTTGGCTTATAGCTATGAGTTTTGGTTGTTGGCCCGTTTCGAATAGGCCTAGGTCCAAATAGCTCAAACCTAGCATGACAATTTTTCCAACAATTTTTATCACACTCATACCGTTTCACGTATTCCAACTCTAGTTGGCCCGTATCTTCGACAAACTATAAAGGCGCATTTTTAGAGCCCAAACTACGTTTTTTCACCAAAATAACTCATAAGTCATGACTTATAGCTATGAGTTTTGGTTGTTGACCCGTTTATGATAGACCTAGGTCCAAACGAGCTCAAACCTAGCTCGACAGCTTTTCCATCGGCTTTTATCACACTCATACCTTTTCACGTATTCCAACTCCGGTTAGCCCGTATCTTCGACAAACTATGAAGACCGATTTTGAGATCCCAAACAACCTTTTTTCACAAAAAAAACTTGTAAGTACCGGCTTAGAGCGATGAGGTTTTGTCGTTTGCCCGTTTTCGGTAGAACTAGGTCCAAACAGACTCAAACCTAGCCTTACGGCTTTTTCATCGGTTTTTATCATATTCATTTCGTTTCACGTATTCCAACTCCAGTTAGCCCGTATCTTCTTGACAAACTATGAAGATTGATTTTGAGATCCCAAACAACGTTTTTCACAAAAATAACTCGTAAGTCACGGCTTAAAGCGATGAGGTCTTATCGTTGCCCCGTTTCGCATCGAACTAGGTCCAAACCTGCTCCAACCTAGCCCTACAATGTTTCGTCGGTTTTATCGCTCTCATACGGTTTCACGTATTCCAAGTCCAGTTGGCCCCTATCTTCTTAAAAAAACTATTAATGATGATTTTGAGGGCCCCAACTATATTTTTTGACCAAAATAACTCACAAGTCTTGGCTTATAGCTATGAGTTTTGGTTGTTGGCCCGTTTCGGATAGACCTGAGTCCAAACAGACTCAAACCTAGCTCGACAGCTTTTCCATCGGCTTTTATCACACTCATACCGTTTCACGTATTCCAACTCTACTTGGCTCGTATCTTCTTGACAAACTATGAAGGTAGATTTTTCGAGCCCAAACTACGTTTTTTCACCAAAATAACTCATAAGTAATTGCTTATAGCTATGAGTTTTGGTAGTTGGCCCGTTTTTGGTAGAACTAGGTCCAAACAGACTCAAACCTAGCCTTACCGTTTTTTCATCAGCTTTTATCACACTCATATCGTTTCACGTATCCAACTCCAGCTAGCCCGTATCTTCTTCACAAATTATGAAGATCGATTTTGAGAACCCAAACAACCATTTTTCACCAAAATAACTCGTAAGACAAGGCTTAGAGTGATGAGCTTTTGTCGTTGGCCCGTTTCGCATCGAACTAGGTCCAAACTCGCTCCAACCTAGCCCTACGGTGTTTTGTCGGCTTTTATCGCTCTTATACCGTTCCACGTATTCCAAGTCCAAGTTGGCTCATATCTTCTTAAAAAACTATGAAGGCCGATTTTGAGGGCCCAAACAATATTTTTTCACCCAAATAACTCATAAGTCGTGGCTTATAGCTATGAGTTTTGGTTGTTGGCCCGTTTCGGATAGACATAGGTCCAAACAGACTCAAACCTAGCTTGACAGCTTTTCCATCAGCTTTTATCACACTCATACCGTTTCACGTATTCCAACTCTAGTTGGCCCGTATCTTCTTGACAAACTATGAAGGCGCATTTTGAGAGCCCAAACTATATTTTTTCACAAAAATAACTCATAAGTCATGACTTATAGCTATGAGTTTTGGTCGTTGGCTCGTTTTGGGTAGAACTAGGTCCAAACGGACTCAAACCTAGCCTTACCGTTTTTTCGTCGCTTTTATCGGACTCATATCGTTTCACGTATCCAACTCCAGTTAGCCCGTATGTTATTGACAAACTATAAAGACCGATTTTCGTAACACAAACTACCTTTTTTCACCAAAATAACTCGTAAGTCAAGGCTTAGAGCGATGAGCTTTTGTTGTTCGCCCGTTTCGCATCGAATTAGGTCCAAACCGCTCTAACGTAGCCCTACATTGTTTCGTCGGCTTTTATCGGTCTCATACCGTTTCACGTACTCCAAGTCCAAGTGGCCAATATCTTCTTAAAAAACCTATGAAGGCCGATTTTGAGGGCCCAAACCGTATTTTTTCACCAAAATAACTCATAAGTCGTGACTTATAGCTATGAGTTTTGGTTGTTGGTCCGTTTCGGATAGACCTAGGTCCAAACAAGTCTCAAACCTAGCCGTAAAGGTTTTCCATCGGCTTTTATCACACTCATACCGTTTCACGTATTCCAACTCTAGTTGGCTTCGTATCTTCTTGACAAACTATGAAGGCGGATTTTGAGAGCCCAAACTATGTTTTTTCACCAAAATAACTCATAAGTCATGGCTTATAGCTATGAGTTTTTGTCGTTGGCCCGTTTTCGGTAGAACTAAGTCCAAACAGACTCAAACCTCGGCTTACGCTTTTTCATTAGTTCTTATCACACTCATATCGTTTCACGTATTCCAACTCCAGCTTAGCCCGTATCTTCGACAAACTATGAAGACCGATTTTGAGATCCCAAACAACCTTTTTTCACAAAAATAACTCGTAAGTCATGGCTTAGAGCGATGAGGTTTTGTCGCCGGCCCGTTTCGCATCGAACTAGGTCCAAACTCCTCCCACCTAGCCCTATAGTGTTTCATCATTTTTTATCGCCGTCATACCGTTTCACGTATTCCAAGTTCGGTTGGCCCATATCTTCTTAAAAAACTATGAAGGCCGATTTTGAGGTCCCAAACTACATTTTTTCACTAAAATAACTCATAGGTCTTGGCTTATAGCTATGAGTTTTGGTTGTTGGCCCGTTTTAGATAGACTTAGGTCCAAACAGACTCAAACCTAGCTCGAAAGTTTTTTCATCGGCTTTTATCACACTCATACCGTTTCACGTATTCCAACTTTAGTTGGCTCGTATCTTCTTGACAAACCGTGAAGGCAGATTTTGAGAGTCCAAACTACATTTTGTCAACAAAATAACTCATAAGTCATGGCTTATAGATATCGGCTTTGGTCGTTGGCCCATTTTTGGTAGAACTACGTCCAAACGAGCTCAAACCTAGCCTTACAGCTTTTTCATTAGTTTTTATCACATTTATATCATTTCACGTATTCCAACTCCAGTTAGCCCGTATCTTCTGACAAACTATGAAGACCGATTTTGAGATCCCAAACAACCTTTTTTCACAAAAATAACTCGTAAGTCACGGCTTAAAGCGATGAGGTTTTATTGTTGGCCCGTTTCGCATCGAACTAAGTCCAAACTCGCCGCAACCTAGCCCTACAATGTTTCGTCGGCTTTTATCGCTCTCACACCGTTTCACGTATTCCAAGTCCAAGTTGGCCCCTATCTTCTTAAAAAACTATGAATGATGATTTTAAGGGCCCAAACTATATTTTTTGACCAAAATAACTCACAAGTCGTGGCTTATAGCTATGAGTTTTGGTTGTTGGCCGTTTAAGATAGACCTAGGTCGAAACAACTCAAAGCTAGCTCCGACAGCTTTTTCCATCGGCTTTTATCACACTCATACCGTTTCACATATTCCAACTCTAGTTGGCTCGTATCTTCTTGACAAACTATGAAGGCGCATTTTGAGAGACCAAACTACGTTTTTTCACCAAAATAACTCATAAGTCATTGCTTATAGCTATGAGTTTTGGTTGTTGGCCCGTTTTCGATAAAACTAGGTCCAAACAACTCAAACCTAGCCCGACAGCTTTTCCATCGGCTTTTATCACACTCATACCGTTTCACGTATTCCAACTCCATTTAGCCCATATCTTCTCGACAAACTATAAAGACTAATTTTGAGAGCCTAAACAACCTTTTTTCACCAAAATAACTCCTAAGTCACGGCTTAGAGCGATGAGCTTTTGTCGTTGGCCCGTTTCGCATCGAACTAGGTCTAAACTACTCAACCCTAGCCCTACAATGTTTCGTCGGCTTTTATCGCTCTCATACCGTTTCACGTATTCCAAGTCCAGCTTGGCCCATATCTTCTTAAAAAACAATGAAGGCTGATTTTGAGGGCCCAAACTACATTTTTTCATGAAAATAACTCATAAGTCGTGGCTTATAGCTATGAGTTTTGATTGTTGGCCCGTTTTTGATAGACTTAGGTCCAAACAGTTCGAACCTAGCCTCGAAAGTTTTTTTATCGGCTTCTATCACACTCATACCGTTTCACGTATTCCAACTCCATTTAGCCCGTATCTTCTTGACAAACTACGAAGACCGATTTTGAGATCCCAAACAACCTTTTTTCACAAAAATAACTTGTAAGTCATGGCTTAGAGCGATGAGGTTTTGTCGTTGGCCCGTTTCGCATCGAACTAGGTCCAAACTCGCTCCAACCTAGCCCTATAGTGTTTCGTCGGCTTTTATCGCTCTCATACCATTTCACGTATTCTAATTCCAATTGGCCCATATCTTCTTAAAAAACTATGAAGGCCGATTTTGAGGGCCCAAACAATATTTTTTCACCAAAATAACTCATAAGTCGTGGCTTATAGCTATGAGTTTTGGTTGTTGACCCGTTTCGGATAGACCTAGGTCCAAACAACTCAAACCTAGCCCGACAGCTTTTCCATCGGCTTTTATCACACTCATACCGTTTCACGTATTCCAACTCTAGTTGGCCCGTATATTCTTGACAAACTATGAAGGCAGCATTTTGAGAGCCCAAACTATGTTTTTTCACCAAAATAACTCATAGGTCGTGGCGTATAGCTATGAGTTTTGGTTGTTGGCCCGTTTTAGATAGACTTAGGTCCAAACAAACTCAAACCTAGCCCGACAGCTTTTCCATCGGCTTTTATCACACTCATACCGTTTCACGTATTCCAACTCCATTTAGCCCGTATCTTTTTGACAAACTATAAAGACAAATTTTGAGAGCCTAAACAACCTTTTTTCACCAAAATAACTCGTAACTCACGGCTTAGAGCGAAGAGCTTTTGTCGTTGGCCCGTTTCGCATCGAACTAGGTCCAAACCGCACCAACCTAACCCGACAGTTGTTTCATAAGTTTTTATCGCTCTCTTACCGTTTCACGTACTCTAAGTCCAGAGTTACCCATATCTTTTAAAAAACTATGAAGGCCGATTTGGAGGGCCCAAAATACATTTTTTCACCAAAATAACTCATAAGTCGTGGCCTATAGCTATGAGTTTCGGTTGTTGCCCGTTTCGGATAAACCTAGGTGCAAACAGACTCAAACCTAGCTCGACAGCTTTTCCATCGGCTTTTATCACACCGATACCGTTTCACGTATTCCAACTCTATTTAGCCCGTATCTTCGACAAACTATGAAGACTAATTTTGAGAGCCCAAACTACCTTTTTTCACTAAAATAACTTTGTCATAGCTTAGAGCGATGAGTTTTTTGTCGTTGGCCCGTTTCGTATCGAACTAGGTCCAAACCGCTCCAACCTAGCCCGACGAGTGTTTCGTCGGCTTTTATCGCTCTCATACCGTTTCACGTATTCTAAGTCCAATTTGCCCATATCTTCTTAAAAAACTATAAATGCCGACTTTGAGGGCCCAAACTACATTTTGTCACCAAAATAACTCATAAGTCATGGCCTATAGCTATGAGTTTTGGTCGTTAGCCCGTTTTCGGTAGAACTAGGTCCAAACAGACTCAAACCTAGGCTTACAGCTTTTTCATCGGCTTTTATCACACTCATATTGTTTCACGTATTCCAACTCCGAGTTAGCCCGTATCTTCGACAAACTAGGAAGACCGATTTTGAGATCCCAAACAACCTTTTTTCACAAAAATAACTCGTAAGTCATGGCTTAGAGCGATGAGGTTTTGTCGTTGGCCCGTTTCGCATCGAACTAGGTCCAAACCGCTCCAGACCTAGCCCTATAGTGTTTCGTCGGCTTTTATCGCTCTCATACCATTTCACGTATTCTAATTCCAATTGGCCCATATCTTCTTAAAAAACTATGAAGGCCGATTTCGAGGGCCCAAACAATATTTTTTCACCAAAATAACTCATAAGTCGTGGCTTATAGCTATGAGTTTTGGTTGTTGGCCCGTTTCGGATAGACCTAGGTCCAAACAACTCAAACCTAGCTCGATAGTTTTTCCATCGGCTTTTATCACACTCATACCGTTTCACGTATTCCAACTCTAGTTGGCCCGTATCTTCTTTACAAACTATGAAGGCGCATTTTAAGAGCCCAAACTATGTTTTTTCACTAAAATAACTCATAAGTCATGGCTTATAGCTATGAGTTTTGGTTGTTGGCCCGTTTTGGGTAGAACTAGGTCCAAACAACTCAAACCTAGCCTTTCGGCTTTTTCATCGCTTTTATCGGACTCATATCGTTTCACGTATTCCAACTCCAAGCTACCCCGTATCTTCTCGACAAACTATGAAGACCGATTTACAGAGCCCAAACTACCTTTTTTCACCAAAATAACTCATAAGTCATGGCTTATAGCTATGACTTTTGGTCGTTGGCCCAATTTCGGTAGAACTAAGTCTAAACAACTCAAACCTAGCCGCATAGTTTTTACATCGGCTTTTATCACACTCATATCGTTTCATGTATCCAACTCCAGTTAGCCCGTATCTTCGACAAACTATGGAGACCGATTTTGAGAACCCAAACAACCTTTTGTCACTAAAATAACTCGTAAGTCAAGGCTTAGAGCGATGAGCTTTTGTCGTTGGCCCGTTTCGTATCGAACTAGGTCCAAACTCGCTCCAACCTAGCCCTACGAGTGTTTCGTCGGCTTTTATCGCTCTCATACCGTTTCACGTATTGCAAGTCCAATTGGCCCATATCTTCTTAAAAAACTATGAAGGCTGATTTTGAGTCCCAAACTATATTTTTTCACCAAAATAACTCATAAGTCGTGGCTTATAGCTATGAGTTTTGGTTGTTGGCCCGTTTCGGATAGACCTAGGTCTAAACAGACTCAAACCTAGCCTCGACAGCTTTTCCATAAGTTTTTATCACACTCATACCGTTTCACGTATTCCAACTCTAGTTGGCCCGTATCTTCTTGACAAACTATGAAGGAAGATTTTGAGAGCCCAAACTACGTTTTTTCACCAAAATAACTCATAAGTCATGGCTTATAGCTATGAGTTTTGGTCGTTGGCCCGTTTTCGGTAGAACTAGGTCCAAACAGACTTCAAACCTAGCATTATAGTTTTTTCATCGGCTTTTATCACACTCATATCGTTTCACGTATCCAACTCCAGCTAGCCCGTATGTTCTCGACAAACTATAAAGACCGATTTTGAGAACACAAACAACCTTTTTTCACCAAAATAACTCGTAAGTCAAGGCTTAGAGCGATGAGCTTTTGTCGTTGGCCCGTTTCGCATCGAATTAGGTCCAAACCGCTCCAACGTAGCCCTATAGTGTTTCGTCGCTTTTATCGATCTCATACCGTTTCACGTATTCCAAGTCCAATTGGCTCATATCTTTTTAAAAAACCATAAAGGCTAATTTTGAGGGCCCAAATTGTATTTTTTCACCAAAATAATTCATAAGCCGTGGCTTATAGCTATGAGTTTTGGTTGTTGGCCCGTTTCGTATAGACCTAGGTCTAAACAGACTTAAACCTAGCCTCGAAGGTTTTTCCATCAGCTTTTATCACACTCATATCGTTTCACGTATTCCAATTCTAGTTGGCCCGTATCTTCTTAACAAACTATGAAGGAAGATTTTGAGAGCCCAAACTATGTTTTTTCACCAAAATAACTCATAAGTCATGGCTTATATCTATGAGTTTTGGTCGTTGGCCCGTTTTCGGTAGAACTAAGTCCAAACAGACTCAAACCTAGCCTTACCGTTTTTTCATCGGCTTTTATCACACTCATATTGTTTCACGTATTCCAACTCCAGCTAGCCCGTATCTTCTGACAAACTATGAAGACCGATTTTGAGATCCCAAACAACCTTTTTTCACAAAAATAACTCGTAAGTCACGGCTTAAAGCGATGAGGCTTTATCGTTGGCCCGTTTCACATCGAAGTAGGTCCAAACTCGCTCCAACCTAGCCCTACAATGTTTCGTCGCTTTTATCGCTCTCATACCGTTTCACGTATTCCAAGTCCAGCTTGGCCCCTATCTTCTTAAAAAACTATGAAAGATGAGTTTAAGTGGCCCAAACTATATTTTTTGACCAAAATAACTCATAAGTCTTGGCTTATAGCTATGAGTTTTGGTTGTTGGCCTGTTTCGGATAGGCCTAGGTCCAAATAGCTCAAACCTAGCCCGACAATTTTTCCATCAATTTTTATCACACTCATACCGTTTCACGTATTCCAACTCTAGTTGGCCCGTATCTTCTTGACAAACTATAAAGGCAGATTTTTAGAGCCCAAACTACATTTTTTCACCAAAATAACTCATAAGTCATGGCTTATAGCTATTAGTTTTGGTCGTTGGCCCGTTTTCGGTAGAACTAGGTCCAAACAGACTCAAACCTAGCCTTACAGCTTTTTCCTCGCTTTTATCATACTCATATCGTTTCACGTATTCCAACTCCAGTTAGCTTGTATCTTCGACAAACTATGAAGACCGATTTTGAGATCCCAAACAACCTTTTTTTTCACAAAAATAACTCTTAAGTCACGGCTTAAAGCGATGAGGCTTTATCGTTGGCCCGTTTCGCATCGAAGTAGGTCCAAATTGCTCTAACCTAGCCCTACAATGTTTCGTCGCTTTTATCGCTCTCATACCGTTTCACGTATTCCAACTCTAGTTAGCTCGTATGTTCTTGACAAACTATGAAGACCGATTTTGAGATCCCAAACAACCTTTTTTTCACAAAAATAACTCTTAAGTCACGGCTTAAAGCGATGAGGCTTTATTGTTGGCCCGTTTCGCATCGAAGTAGGTCCAAACCGCTCTAACCTAGCCCTACAATGTTTCGTCGGCTTTTATCGCTCTCATACCGTTTCACGTATTCCAAGTCCAGTTGTCCCATATCGTCTTAAAAAACTATTAAGGCTGATTTTGAGGTCCCAAACTATATTTTTTGACCAAAATAACTCATATGTCGTGGCTTATAGCTATGAGTTTTGGTTGTCGGCCCGTTTCGTATAGACCTAGGTCCAAATAGCTCAAACCTAGCCTCGACAGCTTTTCCATCGCTTTTATCACACTCATACCTTTTCACGTATTCCAACTCCAGTTAGCCCGTATCTTCTTGACAAACTATGGAGACCGATTTTGAGAGCCAAAACTACTTTTTTTCACCAAAATAACTCGTAAGTCACGACTTAGAGCGATGAGCTTTTGTCGTTGGCCCGTTTCGCATCGAACTAGGTCCAAACTCGCTCCAACCTAGCCCGAGAGTGTTTCGTATGTTTTTATCGCTCTAATACCGTTTCACGTATTCCAAGTCCAATTGGCCCATATCTTCTTAAAAAACTATGAAGGCCGATTTTGAGGGCCCAAACTACATTTTTTCACCAAAATAACTCATAAGTCGTGGCTTATAGCTATGAGTTTTGGTTGTTGACCCGTTTATGATAGACCTAGGTCCAAACGAGCTCAAACCTAGCCCGACAGCTTTTTCATCGCTTTTATCACACTCATACCTTTTCACGTATTCCAACTCCAGCTAGCCCGTATCTTCGACAAACTATGAAGACCGATTTTGAGATCCCAAACAACCTTTTTTCACAAAAATAACTCGTAAGTCACGGCTTAGAGCGATGAGGTTTTGTCGTTGGCCCGTTTTTGGTAGAACTAGGTCCAAACAGACTCAAACCTAGCCTTACAGCTTTTTCATCGGCTTTTATCATATTCATTTCGTTTCACGTATTCCAACTCCAGCTAGCCCGTATCTTCTTGACAAACTATGAAGACCGATTTTGAGATCCCAAACAACTTTTTTCTCAAAAATAACTCGTAAGTCACGGCTTAAAGCGATGAAGTCTTATCGTTGCCCCATTTCGCATCGAACTAGGTCCAAACTCGCTCCAACCTAGCCCTACAATGTTTCGTCGCTTTTATCGCTCTCATACCGTTTCACGTATTCCAAGTCCAGTTAGCCCCTATCTTCTTAAAAAACTATTAATGATGATTTTGAGGGCCCAAACTATATTTTTTCGACCAAAATAACTCACAAGTCTTGGCTTATAGCTATGAGTTTTGGTTGTTGGCCCGTTTCGTATAGACTTAGGTCCAAACAGACTCAAACCTAGCCTCGACAATTTTTCCATCGCTTTTATCACACTCATACCGTTTCACGTATTCCAACTCTACTTGGCTCGTATCTTCGACAAACTATGAAGGCGGATTTTTCGAGCCCAAACTACGTTTTTTCACCAAAATAACTCATAAGTAATTGCTTATAGCTATGAGTTTTGGTTGTTGGCCCGTTTTTGGTAAAACTAGGTCCAAACAACTCAAACCTAGCTTTACAGCTTTTTCATCAGCTTTTAATACTCATATCGTTTCACGTATTCGAACTCCCGTTAGCTCCGTATCTTCTGACAAACTATGAAGACCGTTTTTGAGAGCCAAAACTACCTCTTTTCACCCAAATAACTTGTAAGTCACGACTTAGAGCGATGAGCTTTTGTCGTTGGCCCGTTTCGCATCGAACTAGGTCTAAACCGCTCCAACCTAGCCCGAGAGTGTTTCGTCCGTTTTTATCGCTCTAATACTCGTTTCACGTATTCCAAGTCCAGATTGGCCCATATCTTCTTAAAAACTATGAAGGCCGATTTTGAGGGCCCAAACTACAATTTTTCACTAAAATAACTCATAAGTCGTGGCTTATAGCTATGAGTTTTGGTTGTTGACCCGTTAAAGATAGACCTAGGTCCAAACAGACTCAAACCTAGCCTCGACAGCTTTTCCATCAGCTTTTATCACACTCATACCTTTTCACGTATTCCAACTCCAGTTAGCCCGTATCTTCTGACAAACTATGAAGACCGATTTTGAGATCTCAAACAACCTTTTTTCACAAAAATAACTCGTAAGTCACGGCTTAAAGTGATGAGGCTTTATCGTTGGCCCGTTTCACATCGAAGTAGGTCCAAACTCGCTCCAACCTAGCCCTACAATGTTTCGTCGCTTTTATCGCTCTCATACCGTTTCACGTATTCCAAGTCCAGCTTGGCCCCTATCTTCTTAAAAAACTATGAATGATGAGTTTAAGGGCCCAAACTATATTTTTTGACCAAAATAACTCATAAGTCTTGGCTTATAGCTATGAGTTTTGGTTGTTGGCCCGTTTCGTATAGGCCTAGGTCCAAATAGCTCAAACCTAGCATGACAATTTTTCCAACAATTTTTATCACACTCATACCGTTTAACGTATTCCAACTCTAGTTGGCCCGTATCTTCTTGACAAACTATAAAGGCAGCATTTTTAGAGCCCAAACTACGTTTTTTCACCAAAATAACTCATAAGTCATGACTTATAGCTATGAGTTTTGGTTGTTGACCCGTTTATGATAGACCTAGGTCCAAACAGACTCAAACCTAGCCCGACAGCTTTTCCATCAGCTTTTATCACACTCATACCTTTTCACGTATTCCAACTCCAGTTAGCCCGTATCTTCTGACAAACTATGAAGACCGATTTTGAGATCCCAAACAACCTTTTTTCACAAAAAAAACTTGTAAGTACCTGGCTTAGAGCGATGAGGTTTTGTCGTTTGCCCGTTTTCGGTAGAACTAGGTCCAAACAGACTCAAACCTAGCCTTACAGCTTTTTCATCGGCTTTTATCATATTCATTTCGTTTCACGTATTCCAACTCCAGTTAGCCCGTATCTTCGACAAACTATGAAGACTAATTTTGAGAACCCAAACAACCATTATTCACCAAAATAACTCGTAAGTCAAGGCTTAGAGCGATGAGCTTTTGTCGTTGGCTCAGCTTCGCATCGAACTAGGTCCAAACTCGCTCCAACCTAGCCCTACAGGTGTTTCGTCGGCTTTTATCGCTCTTATACCATTTCACGTATTCCAAGTCCAGCTTGGCCTACATCTTCTTAAAAAACTATGATGGCTGATTTTGAGGGCCCAAACAATATTTTTTCACCCAAATAACTCATAAGTCGTGGCTTATAGCTATGAGTGTTTGTTGTTGGCCCGTTTCGGATAGACATAGGTCCGAACAACTCAAACCTAGCTTGACAGCTTTTCCATCGGCTTTTAACACACTCATACCGTTTCACGTATTCCAACTCTAGTTGGCCCATATCTTCTTAACAAACTATGAAGGCAGATTTTGAGAGCCCAAACTACGTTTTTTCACCAAAATAACTCATAAGTCATGGCTTATAGCTATGAGTTTTGGTCGTTGGCTCGTTTTGGGTAAAACTAGATCCAAACAGACTCAAACCTAGCCTTAAAGTTTTTTCATCTGTTTTTTTCGGACTCATATCGTTTCACGTATTCCAACTCCAGTTAGCCCGTATCTTTTTGACAAACTATGAAGACCGATTTTGAGAGCCCAAACTACCTTTTTCACTAAAATAACTCATAAGTCATGGCTTATAGCTATGAGTTTTGGTCGTTGGTCCGTTTTCGATAGAACTAGGTCCAAACAACTCAAACCTAGCCTTACAATTTTTTCATCAATTTTTATCACACTCATATCGTTTCACGTATCCAACTCCGATTAGCCCGTATCTTCGACAAACTATGGAGACCGATTTTGAGAACCCAAACAACCTTTTGTCACCAAAATAACTCGTAAGTCAAGGCTTAGAGCGATGAGCTTTTGTCGTTGGCTCGTTTCGCATCGAACTAGTTCCAAACCTGCTCCAACCTAGCCCTACAATGGTTCGTCGGCTTTTATCGCTCTCATACCGTTTCACGTATTCCAAGTCCAGCTTGGCCCATATCTTCTTAAAAAACTATGAATGCCGATTTTGAGGCCCAAACTATATTTTTTCACCAAAATAACTCATAAGTCGTGGCTTATAGCTATGAGTTTTGGTTGTTGGCTCGTTTCGGATAGACCTAGGTCCAAACAGACTCAAACTTAGCCCGACAGCTTTTTTCATCGCTTTTACCACACTCACACCGTTTCACGTATTCCAACTCTAGTTGGCCCGTATCTTCTTGACAAACTATGAAGGAAGATTTTGAGAGCCCAAACTACATTTTTTAACCAAAATAACTCATAAGTCATGGCTTATAGCTATGAGTTTTGGTCGTTGGCCCGTTTTCGATAAAACTAGGTCCAAACGAACTCAAACCTAGCATTACGGCTTTTTCATCCGTTTTTATCACACTCATATCGTTTCACGTATCCAACTACGATTAGCCCGTATCTTCTCGACAAACTATGAAGACCGATTTTGAGATCCCAAACAACCTTTTTTACAAAAATAACTCGTAAGTCATGGCTTAGAGCGATAAGGTTTTGTCGTCGGCCCGTTTCGCATCGAACTAGGTCCAAACTCGCTCCAACCTAGCCCTTTAGTGTTTCGTCGGCTTTTGTCGCTCTCATACCGTTTCACGTATTCCAAGTCCGGTTGGCCCATATCTTCTTAAAAAACTATGAAGGCCGATTTTAAGGGCCCAAACTACATTTTTTCACTAAAATAACTCATAGGTCGTGGCTTATAGCTATGAGTTTTGGTTGTTGGCCCGTTTTAGATAGACTTAGGTCCAAACAGACTTAAACCTAGCCCGACATATTTTTCATCGGCTTTTATCACACCCATACCGTTTCACGTATTCCAACTCCATTTTGCTCGTATCTTCTCGACAAACTATAAAGACTAATTTTGAGAGCCTAAACAACCTTTTTTCACCAAAATAACTCGTAAGTCACGGCTTAGAGCGATGAGCTTTTGTCGTTGGCTCGTTTCGCATCGAACTAGGTCCAAACTCGCTCCAACCTAACCCGACGAGTGTTTCATCGCTTTTATCGCTCTCATACCGTTTCACGTACTCTAAGTCTAGGTTACCCATATCTTCTAAAAACTATGAAGGCTGATTTGGAGGGCTCAAAATACATTTTTCACAAAAATAACTCATAAGTCGTGGCTTATAGCTATGATTTTTGGTTGTTGCCCGTTTCGGATAGACCTAGGTCCAAACAGACTCAAACCTAGCTTGACGGTTTTTCCATCGGCTTTTATCACACCGATACCGTTTCACGTATTCCAACTCCATTTAGCTTTTATCTTCTCGACAAACTATGAAGACTAATTTTAAGAGCCCAAACTACCTTTTTTCACTAAAATAACTCTTAAGTCACGACTTAGAGCGATGAGCTTTTGTCGTTGGCCCATTTCGCATCGAACTAGGTCCAAACCGCTCCAACCTAACCCGATAGTGTTTCGTCGGCTTTTATCGCTCTCATACCGTTTCACGTATTCCAAGTCCAATTTGCCCATATCTTCTTAAAAACTATAAAGGCCGACTTTGAGGGCCCAAACTACATTTTTTCACCAAAATAACTCAAAAGTCGTGGCTTATAGCTATGAGTTTTGATTGTTGGCCCGTTTCGGATAGACCTAGGTCAAACGGCTCAAACCTAGCTCGACGGCTTTATCATCGGCTTTTAACACACTCATACCGTTTCACGTATTCCAACTCTAGTTGGCCCGTATCTTCTTAACAAACTATAAAGGCAGATTTTTAGAGCCCAAACTACGTTTTTTCACCAAAATAACTCATAAGTCATGGCTTATAGCTATGAGTTTTGGTCGTGGGCCCGTTTTCGGTAGAACTAGGTCCAAACAGACTCAAACCTAGCCTTATAGTTTTTTCATCGGCTTTTATCACACTCATATCGTTCCACGTATTCCAACTCCAGTTAGCCCGTATCTTCTGACAAACTATGAAGACCGATTTTGAGAGCACAAACTACCTTTTTTCACCAAAATCACTCATAACTCATGGCTTATAGCTATGAGTTTTGGTCGTTGGCCCAATTTCGGTAGAACTAGGTCCAAACAGACTCAAACCTAGCCTTACAGCTTTTTCATCGGTTTTTATCACATTCATACCGTTTCACGTATTCCAACTCCATTTAGCCCGTATCTTCTTGACAAACTATAAAAGCCGATTTTGAGAGCTAAAACTACCTTTCTTCACCAAAATACCTCGTAAGTCAAGGCTTAGAGCGATGAGCTTTTGTCATTGGCCCATTTCGCATCGAACTAGGTCCAAACCGCTCCAACCTAGCCCTATAGTGTTTCGTCGGCTTTTATCGCTCTAATACCGTTTCACGTATTCCAAGTCCAGATTGGCCCATATCTTCTTAAAAAACTATGAAGGCTGATTTTGAGGGCCCAAACTACATTTTTTCACCAAAATAACTCATAAGTCGTGGCTTATAGCTATGAGTTTTGGTTTTTAGCCCGTTTCGGATAGACTCAGGTCCAAACAGACTCAAACCTAGCTCGACAGTTTTTCCATCGGCTTTTATGACAATCATACCGTTTCACGTATTCTAACTCTAGTTGGCCCGAATCTTCTCGACAAACTATAAAGGCAGATTTTAAGAGTTTCAAACTACGTTTTTTCACCAAAATAACTCATAAGTCATGGCTTATAGCTATGAGTTTTTGTCGTTGGCCCATTTTCGATAGAACTAGGTCCAAATAGCTCAAACCTAGCCTTACGAGCTTTTTCATCGGTTTTTATCACATTCATATCATTTCACGTATTCCAACTCCAATTAGCTTCGTATCTTCTTGACAAACTATGAAGACCGATTTTGAGAGCCAAAACTACCTTTTTTCAGCAAAATAACTCGTAAGTCACGACTTAGTGCGATGAGCTTTTGTCGTTGGCCCGTTTCGCATCGAACTAGGTCCAAACTGCTCCAACCTAGCCCGAGAGTGTTTCGTTAGTTTTTATCGCTCTAATACCGTTTCACGTATTCCAAGTCCAGTTGGCCCATATCTTCTTAAAAAACTATGAAGGTCGATTTTGAGGGCCCAAACTACATTTTTTCACCAAAATAACTCATAAGTCGTGGCTTATAGCTATAAGTTTTGGTTGTTCGCCCGTTTCGGATAGACCTAGGTCCAAGCTCGCTCAAACCTAGCTCGACAGTTTTTCCATCGGCTTTTATGGCAATCATACGGTTTCACGTATTCTAACTCTAGTTGGCCCGTATCTTCTTGACAAACTATAAAGGCAGATTTTAAGAGTTTCAAACTACGTTTTTTCACCAAAATAACTCATAAGTCATGGCTTATAGCTATGAGTTTTGGTCGTTGGCCCGTTTTCGATAGAACCAGGTCCAAACAGACTCAAACCTAGCCTTACGGTTTTTTCATCGGTTTTATCACACTCGTATCGTTTCACGTATTCCAACTCCAGTTAGCCCGTATCTTCTTGACAAACTATGAAGATTGACTTTGAGAGCCCAAACTACCTTTTTTCACCAAAATAACTCATAAGTCATGGCTTATACCTATGAGTTTTGGTCGTTGGCCCAATTTTGGTAGAACTAGGTCCAAACAGACTCAAACCTAGTCTTACAGCTTTTTCATCAATTTTTATCACACTCATATCGTTTCACGTATCCAACTCCAGTTAGCTCGTATCTTCGACAAACTTTGGAGACCGATTTTGAGAACTCAAAAAACCTTTTTTCACCAAAATAACTCGTAAGTCAAGGCTTAGAGCGATGAGCTTTTGTCATTGGCCCGTTTCGCATCGAACTAGGTCCAAACTGCTCCATCCTAGCCCTATAGTGTTTCGTCGGTTTTATCGCTCTCATACCGTTTCACGTATTCCAAGTCCAATTGGCCCATATCTTCTTAAAAAACTATGAAGGTCGATTTTGAGGGCCCAAACTATATTTTTTCACCCAAATAATTCATAAGTCGTGGCTTATAGCTATGAGTTTTGGTTGTTGGCCCGTTTCGGATAGACATAGGTCCAAATAGCTCAAACCTAGCCTCGACAGCTTTTCCATCGGCTTTTATCACACTCATACCGTTTCACGTATTCCAACTCTAGTTGGCCCGTATCTTCTTGACAAACTATAAAGGCAGATTTTAAGAGTTTCAAACTACGTTTTTCACCAAAATAACTCATAAGTCATGGCTTATAGCTATGAGTTTTGGTCGTTGGCCCGTTTTCGATAGAACTAGGTCCAAACAGCTCAAACCTAGCCTTACAGCTTTTTCATCGGCTTTTATCACACTCATATCGTTTCACGTATTCCAACTCCAGTTAGCCCGTATCTTCTGACAAACTATGAAAATTGTTTTTGAGAACCCAAACAACCTTTTTTCACCAAAATAACTCGTAAGTCAAGGCTTACGGCGATGAGCTTTTATCGTTGGCCCGTTTCGCATCGAACTAGGTCCAAGCTCGCTCCAACCTAGCGAGTATAGTGTTTCGTCGGCTTTTATCGCTCTTATACCGTTTCACGTATTCCAAGTCCAGTTGGCCCATATCTTCTTAAAAAACTATAAAGTCCGATTTTGAGGGCTCAAACTGTATTTTTTCAGCAAAATAACTTATAAGTCGTGGCTTATAGCTATGAGTTTTGGTCGTTGGCCCGTTTTCGATAGAACTAGGTCCAAACAGACTCAAACCTAGCCTTACGGCTTTTTCATCGGCTTTTATCACACTCATATCGTTTCACGTATCCAACTCCAGCTAGCCCGTATCTTCTTGACAAACTATGAAGACTATTTTTGAGAACCCAAACAACCGTTTTTCACCAAAATAACTCGTAAGTCAAGGCTTAGGGCGATGAGCTTTTGTCGTTGGCCCGTTTCGCATCGAACTAGGTCCAAACCGCTCCAACCTAGTCCTACGAGTATTTCGTCGGTTTTATCGGTCTCATATCGTTTCAAGTATTCTAAGTCCAGTTGACCCATATCTTCTTAAAAAACTATGAAGGATGATTTTGAGGGCCCAAACTACATCTTTTCACCAAAATAACTCATAAGTCGTGGCTTATAGCTATGAGTTTTGGTTGTTGGCCGTTTCGGATAGACCTAGGTCCAAACAGCTCAAACCTAACCCGACAGCTTTTCCATCGGCTTTTATCACACTCATACCGTTTCACGTATTCCAACTCTAGTTGGCCCGTATCTTCTTGACAAACTATGAAGGAAGATTTTGAGAGCCCAAACTACGTATTTTCAACAAAATAACTCATAAGTCATGGCTTATAGCTATGAGTTTTGGTCGTTGGCCTGGTTTCGGTAGAACTAGGTCCAAACAATCGAAACCTAGCCTTACGAGCTTTTTCATAAGTTTTTATCACACTCATATCGTTTCACGTATTCCAACTCCAGTTAGCCCGTATCTTCTTGAAAAACTATGAAGACCGATTTTGAGATCCCAAACAACCTTTTTTCACCAAAATAACTCGTAAGTCACGGCTTAGAGCGATGAGGTTTTGTCGTTGGCTCGTTTCGCATCGAACTAGGTCCAAACCGCTCCAACCTAGCCCTACGAGTGTTTCGTCGGCTTTTATCGCTCTTATACCGTTTCACGTATTCCAAGTCCAGCTTGGCCCATATATTCTTAAAAAACTATGAAGGCTGATTTTGAGGGCCCAAACTATATTTTTTCACCCAAATAACTCATAAGTCATGGCTTATAGCTATGGTTTTGGTTGTTGGCCCGTTTCGGATAGACATAGGTCCAAACAGACTCAAACCTAGCTTGACAGCTTTTCCATCGGCTTTTATCACACTCATACCTTTCACGTATTCTAACTCTAGTTGGGTCGTATCTTCTTGACAAACCGTGAAGGCGGACTTTGAGAGCCCAAACTACCTTTTTTCACCAAAATAACTCATGTGTCATGGCTTAGAGCTTTGAGTTTTGGTCGTGTTCCCGTTTTCCGTAGAACTAGGTCCAAACGGATCAAACCTAGCCTTACGGCTTTTTCATCGAGCTTTTATCACACTCGTATCGTTTCACGTATTCCAACTCCAGTTAGCCCGTATCTTCTTGACAAACTATGAAGACCGATTTTGAGAGCCCAAACTACCTTTTTTCATCAAAAAACTCATAAGTCGTGGCTTATAGCTATGAGTTTTAGTCGTTGGCCCAATTTCGATAGAACTAGGTCCAAACGGCTCAAACCTAGTCTTACGGCTTTTTCATCGGCTTTTATCACACTCATATCGTTTCACGTATCCCACTTCGGCTTGCTCGTATCTTCGACAAACCACGAGACTGATTTTGAGAACCCAAACAACCTTTTTTCACCAAAATAACTCGTAAGTCAAGGCTTAGAGCGATGAGCTTTTGTCATTGGCCCTTTTCGCATCGAACTAGGTCCAAACTCGCTCCAACCTAGCCCTACGAGTGTTTCGTCGGCTTTTATCGCTCTCATACCGTTTCACGTATTCCATGTCCAGTTGGCCCATATGTTTTTAAAAAACAATGAAGGCTGATTTTGAGGGCCCAAACTATATTTTTTTACCCAAATAAGTCGTAAGTCGTGGCTTATAGCTATGAGTTTTGGTTGTTGGCCCGTTTCGGATAGACATAGGTCCAAACGAGCTCAAACCTAGCTCGACAGTTTTTCCATCGGCTTTTATGACACTCATACCGTTTCACGTATTCTAACTCTAGTAGGCCCGTATCTTGTTGACAAACTATAAAGGTAGTTTTTTAGAGCTCAAACTACGTTTTTTCACCAAAATAACTCATAAGTCATGATTGAGAGCTATGAGTTTTGGTCGTTGGCCCGTTTTCGGTAGAACTAGGTCCAAACGAGCTCAAACCTAGCCTTATAGTTTTTTCATCGGCTTTTACCACACTCGTATCGTTTCACGTATTCCAACTCCGGTTAGCCCGTATCTTCTTGACAAACTATGAAGGCCGATTTTGAGAGCCCAAACTACCTTTTTTCACCAAAATAACTCATAAGTCATGGCTTATAGCTATGAGTTTTGGTCGTTGGCCCAATTTCGGTAGAACTAGGGCCAAACAGACTCAAACCTAGTCTTACGAGTTTTTTTATCATTTTTTATCACACTCATATCGTTTCACGTATCCAACTCCGGTTAGCTCGTATCTTCTGACAAACCATGAAGACCGATTTTGAGAACCCAAACAACCTTTTTTCACCAAAATAACTCGTAAGTCAAGGCTTAGAGCGATGAGCTTTTGTCATTGGCCCGTTTCGCATCGAGCTAGGTCCAACCTACTCCAACCCAGCTCAGTACGGTGTTTCGTCGGTTTTATCTCGTCTCATACCGTTTCACGTATTCCAAGTCCAGTTGGCCCATATCTTCTTAAAATACTATGAAGGCTGATTTTGAGGGCCCAAACTACATTTTTTCACCAAAATAACTCATAAGTCGTGGCTTATAGCAATGAGTTTTGGTTGTTGGCCCGTTTCGGATAGACTTAGGTCCAAACGAGCTCAAACCTAGCCTCGATAGTTTTTCCATCGGCTTTTATGACACTTATACCGTTTCACGTATTCTAACTCTAGTTGGCCCGTATCTTCTTGACAAACTATAAAGGTAGATTTTTAGAGCTCAAACTACGGTTTTTCACCAAAATAACTCATAAGTCATGATTTATAGCTATGAGTTTCGATCGTTGGCTCGTTTTCGGTAGAACTAGGTCCAAACGACTCAAACCTAGGCTTACGGTTTTTCATCGAGTTTTTATCACACTCTTATAGTTTCACGTATTCCAACTCCAGTTAGCCCGTATCTTTTTGACAAACTATGAAGACTGTTTTTGAGAACCCAAACAACCTTTTTTCACCAAAATAACTCGTAAGTCAAGGCTTAGAGCGATGAGCTTTTGTCGTTGGCCCGTTTCGCATCGAACCGGGTCCAAACCGCACCAACCTAGCCCTACGGTGTTTCGTCGGTTTTATCGCTCTCATACCGTTTCACGTATTCCAAGTCCAGTTGGCCCATATCTTCTTTTAAAACTATGAAGGCTGATTTGGAGGGCCCAAACTATTTTTTTTACCAAAATAACTCATAAGTCGTGGCTTATAGCTATGAGTTTTGGTTGTTGGCCCGTTTTAGATAGACCTAGGTCCAAACGAGCTCAAACCTAGCTCGACAGCTTTTCCATCGGCTTTTATGACACTCATACCGTTTCACGTATTCTAACTCTAGTTGGCCCGTATCTTCTTGACAAACTATAAAGGTAGATTTTTAGAGTTCAAACTACGGTTTTTCACCAAAATAACTCATAAGTCATGATTTATAGCTATGAGTTTTGGTCGTTCGCCTGTTTTCGATAGAACTAGGTAAAAACAGACTCAAACCTAGCTTTATAGTTTTTTCATCGGTTTTTATCACATTCATATCGTTTCACGTATTCCAACTTCGGTTATCCCATATCTTTGTGACAAACTATGAAGACCGATTTTGAGAACCCAAACAACCTTTTTCCACAAAAATAACTCGTAAGTCACGGCTTAGAGGGATGAGGTTTTGTCGTTAGCCCGTTTCGCATCGAACTAGGTCCAAACTCGCTCCAACCTAGCCCTACGGTGTTTCGTTAGTTTTTATCGCTCTCATACCGTTTCAAGTATTCCAAGTCCAGTTGGCCCATATCTTCTTAAAAAACTATGAAGGATGATTTTGAGGGCCCAAACTACATCTTTTCACCAAAATAACTCATAAGTCGTGGCTTATAGCTATGAGTTTTGGTTGTTGGCCCGTTTCGAGTAGACCTAGGTCCAAACGAGCTCAAACCTAGCTCGACGGTTTTTCCATAAGTTTTTATCACACTCATATCGTTTCACATATTCCAACTCTAGTTGGCCCGTATCTTCTTGACAAACTATGAAGGAAGATTTTGAGAGCCCAAACTACGTTTTTTCAACAAAATAACTCATAGGTCATGGCTTAGAGCTATGAGTTTTGGTCGTTGGCCCGTTTTCGGTAGAACTCGGTCCAAACGAGCTCAAACCTAGCCTTACAGCTTTTTCATCGGCTTTTATCACACTCGTATCGTTTCACGTATTCCAACTTCGGTTAGCCCGTATCTTCTTGACAAACTATGAAGGCCGATTTTGAAATCCCAAACAACCTTTTTCACAAAAATAACTCGTAAGTCACGGCTTAGAGCGATGAGGTTTTGTCGTTGGCTCATTTCGCATCGAACTAGGTCCAAACTCGCTCCAACCTAGCCCTACGGTGTTTCGTCGGTTTTATCGCTCTTATACCGTTTCACGTATTCCAAGTCCGAGTTGGCCCATATCTTCTTAAAAAACTATGAAGCTCGATTTTGAGGGCACAAACTATATTTTTTCACCCAAATAACTCATAAGTCGTGGCTTATAGCTATGGTATTGGTTGTTGGCCCGTTTCGGATAGACATAGGTCCTAACGACTCAAACCTAGCTCGACAGTTTTTCCATCGGTTTTATCACACTCATACCGTTTCACGTATTCTAACTCTAGTTGGGCCGTATCTTCTTGACAAACTATGAAGGCGGACTTTGAGAGCCCAAACTACGTTTTTTCACCAAAATAACTCATATGTCATGGCTTAGAGCTATGAGTTTTGGTCGTTAGCCCGTTTTCGGTAGAACTAGGTCCAAACATCTCAAACCTAGCCTTATAGTTTTTTCATCGGTTTTTATCACACTCGTATCGTTTCACGTATTCCAACTCCAGTTAGCCCGTATCTTCTTGAAAAACTATGAAGGCCGATTTTGAGAGCCCAAACTACCTTTTTTCACCAAAATAACTCACAAGTCATGGCTTATAGCTATGAGTTTTGGTCGTTGGCCCAATTTCGGTAGAACTAGGTCCAAACGGCTCAAACCTAGTCTTACGAGTTTTTCGTCGGCTTTTATCACACTCATATCGTTTCACGTATCCAACTCCAGTTAGCTCGTATCTTCTGACAAACTATGGAGACCGATTTTGAGAACCCAAACATCCTTTTTTCACCAAAATAACTCGTAAGTCAAGGCTTAGAGCGATGAGCTTTTGTCATTGGCCCGTTTCGCATCGAGCTAGGTCCAAACTCGCTCCAACCTAGCCCTACGGTGTTTCGTCGGTTTTATCGCTCTCATACCGTTTCACGTATTCCAAGTCCAGTTGGCCCATATCTTCTTAAAAAACTATGAAGGCTAATTTTGAGGGCCCAAACTATATTTTTTCACCTAAATAACTCATAAGTCGTGGCTTATAGCTATGAGTTTTGGTTGTTGGTCCGTTTCGGATAGACCTAGGTCCAAATAGCTCAAACCTAGCCCGATAGTTTTTCCATCGGCTTTTATCACACTCATACCGTTTCACGTATTCCAACTCTAGTTGGCCCGTATCTTCTTAACAAACTATAAAGGTAGATTTTTGGAGTTCAAACTATGGTTTTTCACCAAAATAACTCATAAGTGATGATTTATAGCTATGAGTTTTGGTTGTTGGCCCGTTTTCGGTAGAACTAGGTCCAAACAGACTCAAACCTAGCCTTACCGTTTTTTCATCGGCTTTTATCACACTCATATCGTTTCACGTATTCCAACTCCAGTTAGCCCGTATCTTCGACAAACTATGGAGACCGATTTTGAGAACCCAAACAACCTTTTTTCACCAAAATAACTCGTAAGTCAAGGCTTAAAGCGATGAGCTTTTGTCGTTGGGTCGTTTCGCATCGAACTAGGTCCAAACTCGCTCCAACCTAAAGCTACGGTGTTTCATCGGCTTTTATCGCTCTTATACCGTTTCACGTATTCCAAGTCCAGCTTGGCCCATATCTTCTTTAAAAACTATAAAGTCCGATTTTGAGGGACCAAACTCGTATTTTTTCACCAAAATAACTCATAAGTCGTGGCTTATAGCTATGAGTTTTGGTTGTTGGCCGTTTCGAATAGACCTGAGTCCAAACAGACTCAAACCTAGCTCGACAGCTTTTCCATCGGCTTTTATCACACTCATACCGTTTCACGTATTCTAACTCTAGTTGGCTCGTATCTTCTTGACAAACTATAAAGGTAGATTTTTAGAGCTCAAACTACGGTTTTTCACCAAAATAACACATAAGTCATGATTTATAGCTATGAGTTTTGGTCGTTGGCCCGTTTTCGGTAGAACTAGGTCCAAACGTGCTCAAACCTAGCCTTACCTGTTTTTTCATCGGCTTTTATCACATTCATATCGTTTCACGTATTTCAACTTCGATTAGCCCGTATCTTCGTGACAAACTATGAAGACCGATTTTGAGAACCCAAACAACCTTTTTTCACAAAAATAACTCGTAAGGCACGGCTTAGAGCGATGAGGTTTTGTCGTTGGCCCGTTTCGCATCGAACCAGGTCCAAACCGCTCCAACCTAGTCCTACAAAGTTTCGTCGGCTTTTATCGATCTCATGTCGTTTCAAGTATTCTAAGTCCGAGTTGACACATATCTTCTTAAAAAACTATGAAGGATGATTTTGAGGGCCCAAACTACATCTTTTCACCAAAATAACTCATAAGTCGTGGCTTATAGCTATGAGTTTTGGTTGTTGGTCCGTTTCGAATAGAACTAGAGTCCAAACAGACTCAAACCTAGCCCGACGGCTTTTCCATCGGCTTTTATCACACTCATACCGTTTCACGTATTCCAACTCTAGTTGGCCCGTATCTTCTTGACAAACTATGAAGGAAGATTTTGAGAGCCCAAACTACGTATTTTCAACAAAATAACTCATAAGTCATGGCTTATAGCTATGAGTTTTGGTCGTTGGCTCGGTTTCGGTAGAACTAGGTCCAAACAATCGAAACCTAGCCTTACGAGCTTTTTCATCGGCTTTTATCACACTCATATCGTTTCACGTATTCCAACTCCAGTTAGCCCGTATCTTCTTGAAAAACTATGAAGACCGATTTTGAGATCCCAAACAACCTTTTTTCACCAAAATAACTCGTAAGCCACGGCTTAGAGCGATGAGGTTTTGTCATTGGCTCCTTTCGCATCGAACTTGGTCCAAACTCGCTCCAACCTAGCCTACCGGTGTTTCGTCGGTTTTATCGCTCTTCTACCGTTTCACGTATTCCAAGTCCAGTTGGCCCATATATTCTTAAAAAACTATGAAGGCTGATTTTGAAGGCCCAAACTATATTTTTTCACCCAAATAACTCATAAGTCGTGGCTTATAGCTATGGTTTTGGTTGTTGGCCGTTCCGGATAGACATAGGTCCAAACAGGCTCAAACCTAGCTTGACGGTTTTTCCATCGGTTTTATCACACTCATACCTTTCACGTATTCTAACTCTAGTTGGGTCGTATCTTCTTGACAAACCGTGAAGGCGGACTTTGAGAGCCCAAACTACCTTTTTTCACCAAAATAACTCATATGTCATGGCTTAGAGCTATGAGTTTTGGTCGTTTGCCCGTTTTCGGTAGAACTAGGTCCAAACGGATCAAACCTAGCCTTACGGCTTTTTCATCGGCTTTTATCACACTCGTATCGTTTCACGTATTCCAACTCCGGTTAGCCCGTATCTTCGACAAACTATGAAGACCGATTTTGAGAGCCCAAACTACCTTTTTTCACCAAAAAAACTCATAAGTCATGGATTATAGCTATGAGTTTTAGTCGTTGGCCCAATTTCGATAGAACTAGGTCCAAACGAGCTCAAACCTAGTCTTATAGTTTTTTCATCAATTTTTATCACACTCATATCGTTTCACGTATTCCAACTCCGAGTTAGCCCGTATCTTCTGACAAACTATGAAAATTGTTTTTGAGAACCCAAACAACCTTTTTTCACCAAAATAACTCGTAAGTCAAGGCTTAGAGCGATGAGCTTTTATCGTTGGCCCGTTTCGCATCGAACTACGTCCAAACCGCTCCAACCTAGCCCTACGGTGTTTCGTCGGTTTTATCGCTCTTATACCGTTTCATGTATTCCAAGTCCAGTTGGCCCATATCTTCTTAAAAACTATACGAGTCGATTTTGAGGGCCCAAACTGTATTTTTTCACCAAAATAACTTATAAGTCGTGGCTTATAGCTATGAGTTTTGGTCGTTGGCCCGTTTTCGATAGAACTAGGTCCAAACGAGCTCAAACCTAGCCTTACGGCTTTTTCATCGGTTTTTATCACACTCATATCGTTTCACGTATTCAACTCCAGTTAGCCCGTACCTTCGACAAACTATGAAGACTATTTTTGAGAGCCCAAACTACCTTTTTTCACCAAAATAACTAGTAAGTCAAGGCTTAGAGCGATGAGCTTTTGTCGTTGGCCCGTTTCGCATCGAACTAGGTCCAAGCTCGCTCCAACCTAGCCCTACGGTGTTTCGTCGGCTTTTATCGATCTTATACCGTTTCACGTATTCTAAGTCCAGTTGGCCCATATCTTTTTAAAAAACTATAAAGTCCGATTTTGAGGGACCAAACCGTATTTTTTCACCAAAATAACTCATAAGTCGTGGCTTATAGCTATGAGTTTTGGTTGTTGGCTCGTTTCGGATAGACCTAGGTCTAAACAGCTCAAACCTAGCTTGATAGTTTTTCCATCGGCTTTTATGACACTCATACCATTTCACGTATTCTAACTCTAGTTGGCTCTGTATCTTCTTCACAAACTATAAAGGCAGATTTTTAGAGCTCAAACTACGGTTTTTCACCAAAATAACTCATAAGTCATGATTTATAGCTATGAGTTTTGGTCATTGGCCCGTTTTCGGTAGAACTAGGTCCAAACGACTCAAACCTAGCCTTACGGTTTTTCATCGGTTTTATCATATTCATATCGTTTCACGTATTCCAACTTCGGTTAGCTCGTATCTTCGTGACAAACTATGAAGGCCGAGTTTGAGAACCCAAACAACCTTTTTTCACAAAAATAACTCGTAAGTCACGGCTTAGAGGGATGAGGTTTTGTCATTGGCTCGTTTCACATCGAACTAGGTCCAAACTTGCTCCAACCTAGCCCTACGAGTGTTTCATCGGTTTTTATCGCTCTCATACCGTTTCAAGTATTCCAAGTCCGAGTTGGCCCATATCTTCTTAAAAAACTATGAAAGATGATTTTGAGGGCCCAAACTACATCTTTTCACCAAAATAACTCATAAGTCGTGGCTTATAGCTATGAGTTTTGGTTGTTGGCCCGTTTCGGATAGACCTAGGTCCAAATAGCTCAAACCTAGCTCGACAGCTTTTCCATCAGTTTTTATCACACTCATATCGTTTCACGTATTCCAACTCTAGTTGGCCCGTATCTTCTTGACAAACTATGAAGGAAGATTTTGAGAGCCCAAACTACGTTTTTTCAACAAAATAACTCATAGGTCATGGCTTATAGCTAAGAGTTTTGGTCGTTGGCCCGTTTTCGGTAGAACTAGGTCCAAACGGCTCAAGCCTAGCCTTACCGTTTTTTCATCGGCTTTTATCACACTCATATCGTTTCACGTATTCCAACTCCAGTTAGCTCGTATCTTCTTGACAAACTATGAAGGCCGATTTTGAGATCCCAAACAACCTTTTTTCACCAAAATAACTCGTAAGTCACGGCTTAGAGCGATGAGGTTTTGTCGTTGGCTCGTTTCGCATCAAACTAGGTCCAAGCTCGCTCCAACCTAGCCCTACAGGTGTTTCATCGGCTTTTATCGCTCTTATACCGTTTCACGTATTCCAAGTCCAGTTGGCCCATATCTTCTTAAAAAACTATGAAGGCTGATTTTGAGGGCCCAAACTATATTTTTTCACCCAAATAACTCATAAGTCGTGGCTTATAGCTATGGTTTTGGTTGTTGGCCCGTTTCGGATAGACATAGGTCCAAACGACTCAAACCTAGCTTGACAGCTTTTCAATCGGCTTTTATCACACTCATACCCTTTCACGTATTCTAACTCTAGTTGGCCGTATCTTCTGACAAACTATAAAGGCAGATTTTTAGAGCTCAAACTACGTTTTTCCACCAAAATAACTCATAAGTCGTGGCTTATAGCTATGAGTTTTGGTCGTTGGCCGTTTCCGGTAGAACTAGGTCCAAAAAGCTTAAACCTAGCCTTACCGTTTTTTCATCGGTTTTTATCACACTCATATCGTTTCACGTATCCAACTCCAGTTAGCCCGTATCTTCCCGACAAACTATAAAGGCCGATTTTGAGAACACAAACAACCTTTTTTCACCAAAATAACTCGTAAGTCAAGGCTTAGAGCGATGAGCTTTTATCGTCGGCTCGTTTCGCATCAAACTAGGTCTAAACTTCTCCAACCTAGCCCTACAGGTGTTTCGTCGGTTTTATCGCTCTCATACCGTTTCATGTATTCCAAGTCCAGTTGGCCCACATCTTCTTAAAAAACTATGAAGGATGATTTTAAGGGCCCAAACTCGTATTTTTTCAACAAAATAACTCATAAGTCATGGCTTATAGCTATGAGATTTGGTTGTTGGCCCGTTTCGGATAGACCTAGGTCCAAATAGCTCAAACCTAGCCCGACAGTTTTTCCATCAATTTTTATCACACTTATACCGTTTCACGTATTCCAACTCTAGTTGGCCCGTATCTTTTTGACAAACTATAATGGCGGATTTTTAGAGCCAAAATACGTTTTTTCACAAAAATAACTCATAAGCCATAGCTTATAGATATGAGTTTTGGTCGTTGGCCCGTTTTCGGTAGAATTAGGTCCAAACGAGCTCAAACCTAGCCTTACGGCTTTTTCATCGGTTTTTATCACACTCATATCGTTTCACGTATTCCAACTCCAGTTAGCCCGTATCTTCTTGACAAACTATGGACACCGATTTTAAGAACCCAAACAACCTTTTTTCACCAAAATAACTCGTAAGTCAAGGCTTAGAGCGATAAGGTTTTTTTGTTGGCCCGTTTCGCATCGAACTAGGTCCAAACTGCTCCAACCTAGCCATACGGTGTTTCGTCGGTTTTATCGCTCTCATACCGTTTCACGTATTCCAAGTCCGAGTTGGCCCAAATCTTCTTAAAAAACTATGAAGGCCGATTTGGAGGGCCCAAACTATTTTTTTTCACCAAAATAACTCATAAGTCGTGGCTTATAGCTATGAGTTTTGGTTGTTGGCCGTTTCGGATAAACCTAGGTCCAAATAGCTCAAACCTAGCTCGACAGCTTTTCCATCGGCTTTCATCACACTCATACCCTTTCACGTATTCTAAGTCTAGTTGGCCCATATTTTCTTGACAAACTATAAATGCGGATTTTTAGAGCTCAAACTACGTCTTTTCACCAAAATAACTCATAAGTCATGACTTATAGCTATGAGTTTTAGTCGTTGGCCGTTTTCGGTAGAACTAGGTCCAAAAAGCTCAAACCTAGCCTTACCGTTTTTTCATCAGCTTTTATCACACTCATATCGTTTCACATATCCAACTCCGGTTAGCCCGTATCTTCCCGACAAATTATAAAGACCGATTTTGAGAACACAAACAACCTTTTTCCACCAAAATAACTCGTACGTCAAGGCTTAGAGCGATGAGCTTTTATCGCCGGCTCGTTTCGCATCAAACTAGGTCTAAACCGCTCCAACCTAGCCCTACAGGTGTTTCGTCGGCTTTTATCGCTCTCATACCGTTTCATGTATTCCAAGTCCAGTTGGCCCACATCTTCTTAAAAAACTATGAAGGATGATTTTAAGGGCCCAAATTGTATTTTTTCAACAAAATAACTCATAAGTCATGGCTTATAGCTATGAGACTTGGTTGTTGACCCGTTTCGGATAGACCTAGGTCCAAATAGCTCAAACCTAGCCCGACAGCTTTTCCATCGGCTTTTATCACACTTATACCGTTTCACGTATTCCAACTCTAGTTGGCCCGTATCTTTTTGACAAACTATAAAGGCAGATTTTTAGAGCCCAAACTACGTTTTTTCACCAAAATAACTCATAAGTCATAGCTTATAGCTATGAGTTTTGGTCGTTGGCCCGTTTTCGGTAGAACTAGGTCCAAACAGCTCAAACCTAGCCTTACAGCTTTTTCATCGGCTTTTATCACACTCATATCGTTTCACGTATTCCAACTCCAATTAGCCCGTATCTTCTGACAAACTATGGACACCGATTTTAAGAACCCAAACAACCTTTTTTTCACCAAAATAACTCGTAAGTCAAGGCTTAGAGCGATGAGGTTTTGTCGTTGGCCCGTTTCGCATCGAACTAGGTCCAAGCCGGTCCAACCTAGCCATACGGTGTTTCGTCGGTTTTATCGCTCTCATACCGTCTCACGTATTCCAAGTCCGAGTTGGCCCATGTCTTCTTAAAAAACTATGAAAGCTGATTTTGAGGGCCCAAACTATATTTTTTCACCCAAATAACTCATAAGTCGTGGCTTATAGCTATGAGTTTTGGTTGTTGGCCGTTTCGGATAGACCTAGGTCCAAATAGCTCAAACCTAGCTCGACGGTTTTCCATCGGCTTTCATCACACTCATACCCTTTCACTTATTCTAACTCTAGTTGGCCCTTATCTTCTTGACAAACTATAAAGGCGAGATTTTTAGAGCTCAAACTACGTTTTTTCACCAAAATAACTCATAAGTCATGACTTATAGCTATGAGTTTTGGTCGTTGGCCCAATTTCGGTAGAACTAGGTCCAAGCAGCTCAAACCTAGTCTTACGAGCTTTTTCATCAATTTTTATCACACACATATCGTTTCACGTATCCAACTCCAGTTAGCTCGAATCTTCTTGACAAACTATGGAGACCGATTTTGAGAACCCAAACAACCTTTTTTCACCAAAATAACTCGTAAGTCAAGGCTTTGAGCGATGAGCTTTTGTCATTGGCCCGTTTCGCGTCGAACTAGGTCCAAACCGCTCCAACCTAGCCCTACGGTGTTTCGTCACTTTTTATCGCTCTCATACCGTTTCACGTATTCCAAGTCCAGCTTGGCCCATATCTTCTTAAAAAACTATGAAGGCTGATTTTGAGGGCCCAAACTATATTTTTTCACCCAAATAACTCATAAGTCGTGGCTTATAGCTATGAGTTTTGGTTGTTGGCCCGTTTCGGATAGACCTAGGTCCAAATAGCTCAAACCTAGCTCGACAGCTTTTCCATCGGCTTTTATCACACTTATACCGTTTCACGTATTCCAACTCTAGTTGGCCCGTATCTTTTTGACAAACTATAAAGGCAGATTTTTAGAGCCCAAACTACGTTTTTTCACAAAAATAACTCATAAGTCATAGCTTATAGCTATGAGTTTTGGTCGTTGGCCCGTTTTCGGTAGAGCTCAGGTCCAAACGAGCTCAAACCTAGCCTTACAGCTTTTTCATCGGCTTTTATCACACTCATATCGTTTCACGTATTCCAACTCCGAGTTAGCACGTATCTTCTTGAAAAACTATGGACACCGATTTTAAGAACCCAAACAACCTTTTTTCACCAAAATAACTCGTAAGTCAAGGCTTAGAGCGATGAGGTTTTGTCGTTGGCTCGTTTCGCATCGAACTAGGTCCAAACTCGCTCCAACCTAGCCCGACAGGTGTTTCGTCGGTTTTATCGCTCTCATACCGTTTCATGTATTCCAAGTCCAGTTGGCCCATATCTTCTTAAAAAACTATGGAAGATGATTTTGAGGGCCCAAACTACATCTTTTCACCAAAATAACTCATAAGTCGTGGCTTATAGCTATGAGTTTTGGTTGTTGGCCCGTTTCGGATAGACCTAGGTCCAAATAGCTCAAACCTAGCCTCGACAGTTTTTCCATCGGCTTTTATCACACTCATACCCTTTCACGTATTCTAAGTCTAGTTGGCCCGTATCTTCTGACAAACTATAAAGGCAGATTTTTAGAGCTCAAACTACGTTTTTTCACCAAAATAACTCATAAGTCATGACTTATAGCTATGAGTTTTGGTCGTTGGCCCGTTTCCGGTAGAACTATGTCCAAACGGACTCAAACCTAGCCTTACGGTTTTTCATCGGCTTTTATCACATTCATATCGTTTCACGTATTCCAACTTTAGTTAGCCCGTATCTTCGTGACAAACTATGAATACCGATTTTGAGAACCCAAACAACATTTTTTCACAAAAATAACTCGTAAGTCACGGCTTAGAGGGATGAGGTTTTGTCGTTGGCCCGTTTCGCATCGAACTAGGTCCAAGCTCGCTCCAACCTAGCCCTACGGTGTTTCGTCGGTTTTATCGCTCTCATACCGTTTCACGTATTCCATGTCCAGTTGGCCCATATCTTCTTAAAAAACTATGAAGGCTGATTTTGAGGGCCCAAACTATATTTTTTCACCCAAATAACTCATAAGTCGTGGCTTATAGCTATGAGTTTTCGTTGTTGGCCCGTTTCGGATAGACCTAGGTCCAAATAGCTCAAACCTAGCCCGACGGTTTTTCATCGGCTTTTATCACACTCATACCGTTTCACGTATTCCAACTCTAGTTGGCCCGTATCTTCTTGACAAACTATGACGATGATTTTGAGAGTCTAAACTACTTTTTTTCACCAAAATAACTCATAAGTCATGGCTTATAGCTATGAGTTTTGGTCGTTGGCCCATTTTCGGTAGAACTAGGTCCAAACAGACTCAAACCTAGCCTTACGGCTTTTTCATCGGCTTTTATCACACTCATATCGTTTCACATATTCCAACTCCAGTTAGCCCGTATCTTCTGACAAACTATGGACATTGATTTTAAGAACCCAAACAACCTTTTTTCACCAAAATAACTCGTAAGTCAAGGCTTAGAGCGATGAGGTTTTGTCTTTGGCCCGTTTCGCATCGAACTTGGTCCAAGCCGCTCCAACCTAGCCCTACGAGTGTTTCGTCGGTTTTATCGCTATCATACCGTTTCATGTATTCCAAGTCCAGTTGGCCCATATCTTCTTAAAAAACTATGAAGGATGATTTTAAGGGCCCAAACCGTATTTTTTCTCCAAAATAACTCATAAGTCATGGCTTATAGGTATAAGTTTTGGTTGTTGGCCCATTTCGGATAGAACTAGGTCCAAACAGACTCAAACCTAGCCTTACAGCTTTTTCATCGGCTTTTATCACACTCATATCGTTTCACATATTCCAACTCCGGTTAGCCCGTATCTTCTCGACAAACTATGGACATTGATTTTAAGAACCCAAACAACCTTTTTTCACCAAAATAACTCGTAAGTCAAGGCTTAGAGCGATGAGGTTTTGTCTTTGGCCCGTTTCGCATCGAACTTGGTCCAAACTCGCTCCAACCTAGCCCTACGGTGTTTCGTCGGCTTTTATCGCTATCATACCGTTTCATGTATTCCAAGTCCAGTTGGCCCATATCTTCTTAAAAAACTATAAAGTCCGATTTTGAGGGCCCAAACTGTATTTTTTCACCAAAATAACTAATAAGTCGTGGCTTATAGCTATGAGTTTTGGTCGTTAGCCCGTTTTCGATAGAACCAGGTCCAAACAGACTCAAACCTAGCCTTATAGTTTTTTCATCGGCTTTTATCACATTCATATCGTTTCACGTATTCCAATTTCGGTTAGCCCGTATCTTCGTGACAAACTATGAAGACCGATTTTGAGAACCCAAACAACCTTTTTTCACAAAAATAACTCATAAGTCACGGCTTAGAACGATGAGGTTATGTCGTTGCTCGTTTCGCATCGAACTAGGTCCAAACTGCTCCAACCTAGCCCTACGGTGTTTCGTCGGTTTTATCGGTCTCATACCGTTTCAAGTATTCCAAGTCCAGGTTGGCCCATATCTTCCTAAAAAACTAAGAAGGATGATTTTGAGGGCCCAAACTACATCTTTTCACCAAAATAACTCATAAGTCGTGGCTTATAGCTATGAGTTTTGGTTGTTGGCCCGTTTCGGATAGACCTTGGTCCAAACGAGCTCAAACCTAGCCCGACAGCTTTTCCATCGGCTTTTATCACACTCATACCGTTTCACGTATTCCAACTCTAGTTGGTCCCGTATCTTCTTGACAAACTATGAAGGAAGATTTTGAGAGCCCAAACTACCTTTTTTCACCAAAATAACTCATAAGTCATGACTTATAGCTATGAGTTTTGTTCGTTGGCCTGTTTTCGGTTGAACTATGTCCAAACAGACTCAAACCTAGCCTTACGGCTTTTTCATCGGCTTTTATCACACTCATATCGTTTTATGTATTCCAACTCCGAGTTAGCTCGTATCCTCTCGACAAACTATGAAGATTGATTTTGAGATGCCAAACAACCTTTTTTCACAAAAATAACTCGTAAGTCACGGCTTAGAGCGATGAAGTTTTGTCGTTGGCTCGTTTCGCATCGAATTAGGTCCAAACTCGCTCCAACCTAGCCCTACGGTGTTTCGTCGGTTTTATCGCTCTCATACCGTTTCACGTATTCGAAGTCCAGCTTGGCCCATATCTTCTTAAAAAACTATGAAGGCTGATTTTAAGGGCCCAAACTATATTTTTTTACCCAAATAAGTCGTAAGTCGTGGCTTATAGCTATGAGTTTTGGTTGTTGGCCCGTTTAAGATAGACCTAGGTCCAAACAGACTCAAACCTAGCCTTATAGTTTTTCCATCAGCTTTTATCACACCCATACCTTTTCACGTATTCCAAATCCATTTAGCCCGTATCTTCGACAAACTATAAAGAGTAATTTTGAGAGCCCAAACTACGTTTTTTCACCAAAATAACTCGTATGTCACGGCTTAGAGCGATGAGCTTTTGTCGTTGGCCCGTTTTGCATCGAACTAGGTCGAAACCGGTCCAACCTAACCCGACAATGTTTCCTCAATTTTTATCGCTCTCATACCGTTTCACTTATTCTAAGTCCAATTTGCCCATATCTTCTTAAAAAACTATGAAGGCCGATTTTGAGGGCCCAAACTACATTTTTTAACCAAAATAACTCATAACTCGTGGCTTATAGCTATGAGTTTTGGTCGTTGGCCCGTTTCCGATGGAACTAGGTCCAAACAGACTCAAACCTAGCCTTACGAGCTTTTTCATCGGCTTTTATCACACTCATATCGTTTCACGTATGCCAACTCCGAGTTAGCCCGTATCTTCTGACAAACTATGAAGACCGATTTTGAGATCCCAAACAAACTTTTTTCACCAAAATAACTCGTAAGTCAAGGCTTAGAGCGATGAGCTTTTGTCGTTCGCCCGTTTCGCATCGAACTAGGTCCAAACCGCTCCAACCTAGCCCTACGAGTGTTTCGTCGGCTTTTATCGCTCGTCATACCGTTTCACGTATTCCATGTCCAGTTGGCTCATATGTTTTTAAAAAACTATGAAGGCTGATTTTGAGGGCCCAAACTATATTTTTTCGTAAAAATAACTCATAAGTCGTGGCTTATAACTATGAGTTTTGGTTGTGGCCCGTTTCGGATAGACCGAGGTCCAAACAGCCTCAAACCTAGCCTAACGGTTTTTCCATCAGCTTTTATCACACTCATACCGTTTCACGTATTCCAACTCTAGTTCGCCCGTATCTTCTTGACAAACTATGAAGGAAGATTTTAAGAGCCCAAACTACGTTTTTCACCAAAATAACTCATAAGTCATGGCATATAGCTATGAGTTTTGGTCGTTGGCTCGTTTTCGATAGAACTAGGTCCAAACAGACTCAAACCTAGCCTTACAGGTTTTTCATCGGCTTTTATCACACTCGTATCGTTTCACGTATTCCAACTCCAGTTAGCCCGTATCTTCTTGACAAACTATGAAGACCGATTTAGAGAGCCCAAACTACGTTTTTTCACCAAAATAACTCATAGGTCATGGCTTTTTGCTATGAGTTGTGGTCGTTGGCCCGTTTTCGATAGAACTAGGTCCAAACAACTCAAACCTAGCCTTACAGCTTTTTCATCAGCTTTTATCACACTCATATCGTTTCATGTATTCCAACTCCGGTTAGCCCGTATCTTCGACAAACTATGAAGACGGATTTTGAGAACCCAAACTATCTTTTTTCACCAAAATAACTCGTAAGTCACGGCATGGAGCGATGAGCTTTTGTCGTTGGCCCGTTTCGCATCGAACTTGGTCCAAACTCGCTCCAACCTAGCCCGAGAGTATTTCGTCAATTTTTATCGCTCTAATACCGTTTCACGTATTCCAAGTCCCGTTGGCCCATATCTTCTTAAAAAACTATGAAGGCTGATTTTAAGGCCCCAAACTATATTTTTTCGCCAAAATAACTCATAAGTCGTGGCTTATAGCTATGAGTTTTGGTTGTTGGCCCGTTTAAGATAGACCTAGGTCCAAACAGACTCAAACCTAGCCTGACAGTTTTTCCATAAGTTTTTATCACACTCATACCTTTTTCACGTATTCCAAATCCATTTAGCCCGTATCTTCTTGACAAACTATAAAGAGTAATTTTGAGAGCCCAAACTACCTTTTTTCACCAAAATAACTCGTAAGTCACGGCTTAGAGCGATGAGCTTTTGTCGTTGGCCCGTTTCGCATCGAACTAGGTCCAAACCGGTCCAACCTTACCCGATAGTGTTTCGTCGCTTTATTGCTCTCATACCGTTTCACGTATTCTAAGTCCAATTTGCCCATATCTTCTTAAAGAACTATGAAGGCCGATTTTAAGGGCCCAAACTACATTTTTTAACCAAAATAACTCATAAGTCGTGGCTTATAGCTATGAGTTTTTGTTGTTTGCCCATTTCGGATAGACCTAGGTCCAAACGACTCAAACCTAGCCCGACAGCTTTTCCATCAGCTTTTATCACACTCATACCGTTTCACGTATTCCAACTCTAGTTGGCCCGTATCTTCTTGACAAACTATGAAGGCAGATTTTAAGACCCCAAACTAAGTTTTTAAACCAAAATAACTCATAAATCATGGCTTATAGCTATGAGTTTTGGTCGTTGGCCCGTTTTCGGTAAAACTAGGTCCAAACAACTCAAACCTAGCCTTACCGTTTTTTCATCAATTTTTATCACACTCATATCGTTTCACGCTATCCAACTCCGATTACTCGTATCTTCGACAAACTATGAAGACCGATTTTGAGAACCCAAACAACCTTTTTTCACCAAAATAACTCGGAGTCAAGGCTTAGAGCGATGAGCTTTAGTCGTTGGCCCGTTTCGCATCGAACTAGGCCCAAACTGACTCAAAGCTAGCCCTACGAGTGTTTCGTCGGCTTTTATCGTTCTCATACCGTTTCACGTATTCCAAGTCCAGTTGGCACATATCTTATTTAAAAACTATGAAGGCTGATTTTGAGGGCACAAACTATATTTTTTCACCCGAATAACTCATAAGTCGTGGCTTATAGCTATGAGTTTTGGTTGTTAGCCCGTTTCCGATAGACCTAGGTCCAAACAGACTCAAACCTAGCTCGACAGCTTTTCCATCGGCTTTTATCACACTCATACCGTTTCACGTATTCCAACTCTAGTTGGCCCGTATCTTCTTGACAAACTATGAAGGCGCATTTTGAGAGCCCAAACTACGTTTTTTCACCAAAATAACTCATAAGTCGTGGCTTATAGCTATGAGTTTTGGTCGTTAGCTCGTTTCGGTAGAACTAGGTCCAAACAGACTTGAACCTAGCCTTACAGCTTTTTCATCGGCTTTTATCACACTCATATCGTTTCACGTATCCAACTCCAGTTAGCCCGTATCTTCGACAAACTATGAAGACCGATTTTGAGATCCCAAACAACCTTTTTTGACAAAAATAACTCGTAAGTCACGGCTTAGAGCGATGAGGTTTTGTCGTTGGCTCATTTCGCATCGAACTAGGTCCAAACCGCTCTAACCTAGCCTTACGAGTGTTTCGTTAGTTTTTATCGCTTTCATACCGTTTGACGTATTCTAAGTCCAGCTTGGCCCATATCTTCTTAAAAAACCATTAAGGCTCGATTTTGAGGGCACAAAACTACATTTTTTCGCAAAAATAACTCATAAGTCGTGGCTTATAGCTATGAGTTTTGGTTGTTGGCCCGTTTCGTATAAAGCTAGGTCCAAACAGACTCAAACCTAGCCCGACAGCTTTTCCATCACTTTTTATCACACTCATACCGTTTTACGTATTCCAACTCTAGTTAGCTCGTATCTTCGACAAACTATGAAGGCAGATTTTGAGAGCCCAAATGACATTTTTTCACCAAAATAACTCGAAGTCATGGCTTATAGCTATGAGTTTTGGTCGTTGGCCCGTTTTCGGTAGAACTAGGTCCAAACAGACTCAAACCTAGCCTTACAGCTTTTTCATCGGCTTTTATCACACTCATATCGTTTCACGTATTCCAACTCCAGTTAGCCCGTATGTTCTTGACAAACTATGAAGACCGATTTTGCGATCCCAAACAACCTTTTTTCACAAAAATACCTCGTAAGTCACGGCTTAGAGTGATGAGGTTTTGTCGTTGGCTCGTTTCGCATCGAACTAGGTCCAAACTCGCTCCAACCTAGCCCTATAGTGTTTCGTCGGCTTTATCGCTCTCATACCGTTTCACTTATTCTAAGACCGGTTGGCCCATATCTTCTTAAAAACTATGAAGCGTCGATTTCGAGGGCCCAAACTGTATTTTTTCACCAAAATAACTCATAAGTCGTGGCTTCTAGCTATGAGTTTTGGTTGTTGGCCCGTGTCGGATAGACCTAGCTCCAAACGACTCAAACCTAACTCCGACAGCTTTTCCATCGCTTTTATCACACTCATACTCGTTTCACGTATTCTAACTCTAGTTGGGTCGTATCTTCTTGATAAACTATGAAGGCGGATTTTGAGAGCCCAAACTACTTTTTTCACCAAAATAACTCATAGGTCATGGCTTATAGCTATGAGTTTTGGTCGGTGGCCCGTTTTCGGTAGAACTAGGTCCAAACAACTCAAACCTAGCCTTACAGCTTTTTCATCGCTTTTATCACACTCATACTCGTTTCACGTATTCCAACTCTAGTTGGCTTGTATCTTCTTGAAAAACTATGAAGGCATATTTTGAGAGCCCAAACTACGTTTTTTCACCAAAATAACTCATAGGTCATGGCTTACGGCTATGAGTTTTGGTCGTTGGCCCGTTTTCGGTAGAACTAGGTCCAAACAACTCAAACCTAGCCTTACATTTTTTTCATCAGCTTTTATCACACTTATATCGTTTCACGTATTCCAACTCCAATTAGCCCGTATCCTCTCGACAAACTATGAAGGCGGATTTTGAGAGCCCAAACTGCGTTTTTTCACCAAAATAACTCGTAAGTCACGGTTTAGAGCGATGAGCTTTTGTCGTTGGCCCGTTTTGCATCGAACTAGGTCGAAACCGGTCCAACCTAACCCGACAAGTGTTTCGTCGCTTTTATCGCTCTCATACCGTTTCACTTATTCTAAGTCCAATTTGCCCATATCTTCTTAAAAAATTATGAAGGCCGATTTTGAGGGCCCAAACTACATTTTTTAACCAAAATAACTCATAACTCGTGGCTTATAGCTATGAGTTTTGGTTGTTGGCCCGTTTCGGATAGAGTTAGGTCCAAACAGTCTCAAACCTAGCCTCGACAGCTTTTCCATCAGCTTTTATCACACTCATACCGTTTCACGTATTCCAACTCTAGTTGGCTCGTATCTTCTTGACAAACTATGAAGGCAATTTTGAGAGCCCGAACTACGTTTTTTCACCAAAATAACTCATAAGTCATGGCTTATAGCTATGAGTTTTGGTCGTTGGCCCGTTTTCGGTAGAACTAGGTCCAAACAAACTTCAAACCTAGCCTTACAGCTTTTTCGTCAGCTTTTATCACACTCATGTCGTTTCACGTATTCCAACTCCAGTTAGCCCGTATCTTCTGACAAACTATGAAGACCGATTTTGCGATCCCAAACAACCTTTTTTCACAAAAATAACTTGTAAGTCCCGCTTAGAGCGATGAGGTTTTGTCGTTGGCTCGTTTCGCATCGAACTAGGTCCAAACCGCTCCAACCTAGCCCTACAGGTGTTTCGTCGCTTTTATCGCTCTCATACCGTTTCACGTATTCTAAGACCAGCTTGGCCCATATCTTCTTAAAAAACTATGAAGGCTGATTTTGAGGCCCCAAACTATATTTTTTCCCGCAAATAACTCATAAGTCGTGGCTTATAGCTATGAGTTTTGGTCGTTGGTCCGTTTTCGGTAGAACTAGGTCCAAAAGCTCAAACCTAGCCTTACAGCTTTTTCATCAGCTTTTATCACAATCATATCGTTTCACGTATTCCAACACCCGCTTAGCCCGTATCTTCGACAACCTATGAAGACCGATTTTGAGAGCCCAAACTATCGTTTTTCACCAAAATAACTCATAAGTCATGGCTTATAGTTATGAGTTTTGGTCGTTGGCCCAATTTCGGTAGAAATAGGTCCAAACAGACTCAAACCTAGCTTTACAGCTTTTTCATCACTTTTTATCACACTCATATCGTTTGACGTATCCAACTCCAGCTAGCCCGTATCTTCGACAAACTATGAAGACCGATTTTGAGAACCCAAACAACCATTTTACACCAAAATAACTCGTAAGTCAAGGCTTAGAGCGATGAGCTTTTGTCGTTGGCCCGTTTCGCATCGAACTAGGTCCAAACCGCTCCAACCTAGCCCTACAGGTGTTTCGTCGCTTTTATCGCTCTCATACCGTTACACGTATTCGAAGTCCAAGTTGGCCCAAATCTTCTTAAAAAACTATTAAGGCCGATTTTGAGAGCCCAAACTACCTTTTTTCACCAAAATAACTCATAAGTCATGGCTTATAGCTATGAGTTTTGGTCGTTGGCCCAATTTCGACGTAACTAGGTCCAAACATCTCAAACCTAGCCCGAAAGTTTTTCCATCGCTTTTATCACACTCATACCGTTTCACGTAGTCCAACTCTAGTTTACCCGTATCTTCGACAAACTATGAAGGCGGATTTTGAGAGTCCAAACTACATTTTTTCACCAAAATAACTCATCGACTCATGGCTTATAGCTATGAGTTTTGGTCGTTGGCCCGTTTTCGGTAGAACTAGGTCCAAACAGACTCAAACCTAGCCTTATAGTTTTTTCATCGGCTTTATCACACTCATATCGTTTCACGTATTCCAACTCCAGTTAGCCCGTATCTTTTTGACAAACTATGAAGACCGATTTTGAGAGCCCAAACTACCTTTTTTCACCAAAATCACTCATAAGTCATGGCTTATAGCTATGAGTTTTGGTCGTTGGTCCGTTTTCGGTAGAACTAGGTCCAAACAGACTTAAACCTAGCCTTACAGCTTTTTCATCGGCTCTTATCACACTCATATCGTTTCACGTATCCAACTCCAGCTAGCCCGTATCTTCGACAAACTATGAAGATTGATTTTGAGAACCCAAACAACCATTTTTCACAAAAATAACTCGTAAGTCAAGGCTTAGAACGATGAGCTTTTGTCGTTGGCCCATTTCGTATCGAACTAGGTCCAAACCGCTCCAACCTAGCCCTATAGTGTTTCGTCGCTTTTATCGCCGTCATACCGTTTCACGTATTCGAAGTCCAAGTTGGCACATATCTTCTTAAAAAACTATGAAGGCTCATTTTGAACGCACAAAACTACATTTTTTCACAAAAATAACTCATAAGTCGTGCCTTATAGCTATGAGTTTTGGTTGTTAGCCCGTTTCGTATATTGCTAGGTCCAAACAGACTCAAACCTAGCCCGACAGCTTTTCCATCGCTTTTATCACACTCATACCGTTTCACGTATTCCAACTCTAGTTGGCCCGTATCTTCTTGACAAACTATGAAGGCAGATTTTGAGAGCCCAAACTACGTTTTTTCACCAAAATAACTCATAAGTCGTGGCTTATAGCTATGAGTTTTGGTCGTTGGCCCGTTTTCGGTAGAACTAGGTCCAAACAGACTTAAACCTAGCCTTACAGCTTTTTCATCAGCTCTTATCACACTCATATCGTTTCACGTATCCAACTTCAGCTAGCCCGTATCTTCGACAAACTATGAAGACCGATTTTGAGAACCCAAACAACCATTTTTCACAAAAATAACTCGTAAGTCAAGGCTAGAGCGATGAGCTTTTGTCGTTGGCCCATTTCGCATCGAACTAGATCCAAACTCGCTCCAACCTAGCCCTACGAGTGTTTCATCGCTTTTATCGCTCTCATACCGTTTCACGTATTCGAAGTCCAAGTTGGCCCATATCTTCTTAAAAACTATGAAGGCCGATTTTGAACTCACAAAACTACGTTTTTTCACCAAAATAACTCGTAAGTCGTGGCTTATAGCTATGAGTTTTGGTCGTTGGCTCGTTTTCGGTAGAACTAGGTCCAAACAGACTTAAACCTAGCCTTACGATATTTTCATCGGCTCTTATCACACTCATACCGTTTCACGTATTCCAAATCTAGTTGGCCCGTATCTTCGACAAACTATGAAGGCGTACTTTGAGAGTCCGAACTATATTTTTTCACCAAAATAACTCATAAGTCATGGCTTATAGCTATGAGTTTTGGTCGTTGGCCCGTTTTCGATAGAACTAGGTCCAAACAGACTCAAACCTAGGCTTACAGCTTTTTCATCGGCTTTTATCACACTCATATCGTTTCACGTATTCCAACTCCAGCTAGCCCGTATCTTCGACAAACTATGAAGACCGATTTTGAGATCCCAAACAACCTTTTTTCACAAAAATAACTCGTAAGTCACGGCTTAGAGCGATGAGGTTTTGTCGTTGGCTCGTTTCGTATCGAACTAGGTCCAAACCGCTCCAACCTAGCGCTACAGTTGTTTCGTCGCTTTTATCGCTCTCATACAGCTTCATGTATTCTAAGTCCAAGTTGGCCCATATCTTCTTAAAAAACTATGAAGGCCGATTTCGAGGGCCCAAACTATATTTTTTCACCCGAATAACTCATAAGTCGTGGCTTATAGCTATGAGTTTTGGTTGTTGTCCCGTTTTCGATAGACCTAGGTCCAAACAGACTTCAAACCTAGCTCGACTGTGTTTTCCATCGCTTTTATCACACTCATACAGTTTCACGTATTCCAACTCTAGTTGGCCCGTATCTTCTTGACAAACTATGAAGGCAGCATTTTGAGAGCCCAAACCACGTTTTTTCACCAAAATAACTCATAAGTCGTGGCTTATAGCTATGAGTTTTGGTCGTTAGCCCGTTTTCGGTAGAACTAGGTCCAAACAGCCTTCAACCTAGCCTTGACAGCTTCTTTCATCAGCTTTTATCACACTCATATCGTTTCACGTATCCAACTCCAGCTAGCCCGTATCTTCGACAAACTATGAAGACCGATTTTGAGAACCCAAACAACCATTTTTCACAAAAATAACTCGTAAGTCAAGGCTTAGAGCGATGAGCTTTTGTCGTTGGCTCGTTTCGTATCGAACTAGGTCCAAACTCGCTCCAACCTAGCCTCTACGGTGTTTCGTCGGCTTTTATCGCTCTCATACCGTTTCACGTATTCGAAGTCCAAGTAGGCCCATATCTTTTTAAAAAACTATGAAGGCTGATTTTGAACGCACAAAACTACATTTTTTCACCAAAATCACTCATAAGTCAAGGCTTATAGCTATAAGTTTTGGTCGTTGGCCCAATTTCGGTAGAACTAGGTCTAAACGTACTTCAAACCTAGCCTTACAGCTTTTTCATCGGCTTTTATCACACTCATATCGTTTCACGTATTTCAACTCCAGTTAGCCCGTATTTTCTTGACAAACTATGAAGATCGATTTTGAGATCCCAAACAACCTTTTTTCACAAAAATAACTCGTAAGTCACGGCTTAGAGCGATGAGGTTTTGTCGTTGGCTCGTTTCGCATCGAACTAGGTCCAAACTCGCTCCAACCTAGCGCTACAGGTGTTTCGTCGCTTTTATCGTTCGATATCGTTTCACGTATTCTAAGTCCAAGTTGGCACATATCTTATTTAAAAACTATGAAGGCTGATTTTGAGGGCCCGAACTATATTTTTTCACCCGAATAACTCATAAGTCGTGGCTTATAGCTATGAGTTTTGGTTGTTGGTCCGTTTCCGATAGACCTAGGTCCAAACAGGCTCAAACCTAGCTCGACAGCTTTTCCATCCGTTTTTATCACACTCATACCGTTTCATGTATTCCAACTCTAGTTAGCCCGTATCTTCTTGACAAACTATGAAGGCGGATTTTGAGAGCCCAAACTACGTTTTTTCACCAAATTAACTCATAAGTCGTGGCTTATAGCTATGAGTTTTGGTCGTTGGTCCGTTTTCGGTAGAACTAGGTCCAAACAGACTTAAACCTAGCCTTACAGCTTTTTCATCGGCTCTTATCACACTCATATCGTTTCACGTATCCAACTCCAGTTAGCCCGTATCTTCGACAAACTATGAAGACCGATTTTGAGATCCCAAACAACCATTTTTCACAAAAATAACTCATAAGTCAAGGCTAGAGCGATGAGCTTTTGTCGTTGGCCCATTTCGCATCGAACTAGGTCCATACTCGCTCCAACCTAGCCCTATAGTGTTTCATCGCTTTTATCGCTCTCATACCGTTTCACGTATTCGAAGTCCAAGTAGGCCCATATCTTCTTAAAAAACTATGAAGGCTGATTTTGAACGCACAAAACTACATCTTTTCACAAGAATAACTCATAAGTCGTGGCTTATAGCTATGAGTTTTTGTTGTTGGCCCGTTTCGTATATTGCTAGGTCTAAACGAACTCAAATCTAGCTCGACAGCTTTTCCATCGGCTTTTATCACACTCATACCGTTTCACGTATTCCAAATCTAGTTGGCCCGTATCTTCGACAAACTATGAAGGCGCATTTTGAGAGCCCGAACTATATTTTTTCACCAAAATAACTCATAAGTAATGGCTTATAGCTATGAGTTTTGGTCGTTGGCCCATTTTCGATAAAACTAGGTCCAAACGACTCAAACCTAGGCTTACAGCTTTTTCATCGGCTTTTATCGGACTCATATCGTTTCACGTATTCCAACTCCGGCTAGCCCGTATCTTCTGACAAACTATGAAGACCGATTTGGAGAACCCAAACAACCATTTTTCACAAAAATAACTCGTAAGTCAAGGCTTAGAGCGATGAGCTTTTGTCGTTGGCCCATTTCGCATCGAACTAGGTCCAAACTCGCTCCAACCTAGCCCTACAGGTGTTTCGTCGGCTTTTATCGCTCTCATACCGTTTCACGTATTCGAAGTCCAAGTTGGCCCATATCTTCTTAAAAAACTATAAAGGCTCATTTTGAACGCACAAAACTACATTTTTTCACAAAAATAACACATAAGTCGTGGCTTATAGCTATGAGTTTTGGTTGTTGGCCCGTTTCGGATATTGCTAGGTCCAAACGAGCTCAAACCTAGCCTCGACAGCTTTTCCATCGGCTTTTATCACACTCATGCCGTTTCACGTATTCCAACTCTAGTTGGCCCGTATCTTCTTGACAAACTATGAAGGTAGATTTTGAGAGCCCAAACTACGTTTTTTCACCAAAATAACTCATAAGTAGTGGCTTATAGCTATGAGTTTTGGTCGTTAGCTCGTTTTCGGTAGAACTAGGTCCAAACAGACTTGAACCTAGCCTTACAGCTTTTTCATCGCTTTTATCACACTCATATCGTTTCACGTATCCAACTCCAGTTAGCCCGTATCTTCGACAAACGATGAAGATTGATTCGGAGAACCCAAACAACCATTTTTCACAAAAATAACTCGTAAGTCAAGGCTTAGAGCGATGAGCATTTGTCGTTGTCTCGTTTCGCATCGAACTAGGTCCAAACTCGCTCCAACCTAGCCCTACAGGTGTTTCGTCGGCTTTTATCGCTCTCATACCGTTCCACGTATTCGAAGTCCAAGTAGGCCCATATCTTCTTACAAAACTATGAAGGCTGATTTTGAACGCACAAACTACATTTTTTCACCAAAATCACTCATAAGTCATGGCTTATAGCTATGAGTTTTGGTCGTTGGCCCAATTTCGGTAGAACTAGGTCTAAACGAACTTCAAACCTAGCCTTACAGCTTTTTCATCAGCTTTTATCACACTCATATCGTTTCACGTATTTCAACTCCAGTTAGCCCGTATTTTCTTGACAAACTATGAAGACCGATTTTGAGATCCCAAACAACCTTTTTTCACAAAAGTAACTCGTAAGTCACGGCTTAGAGCGATGAGGTTTTGTCGTTGGCTCGTTTCGTATCGAACTAGGTCCAAACTGCTCCAACCTAGCGCCTACGATGTTTCGTGCAGCTTTTATCGTTCGATATCGTTTCACGTATTCTAAGTCCAAGTTGGCACATATCTTATTTAAAAACTATGAAGGCCGATTTTGAGGGCCCAAACTATATTTTTTCACCCGAATAACTCATAAGTCGTGGCTTATAGCTATGAGTTTTGTTGTTGGCCCGTTTTCGATAGACATAGGTCCAAACAAGTCTCAAACCTAGCCTCGGCAGCTTTTCCATCAGCTTTTATCACACTCATACCGTTTCACGTATTCCAACTCTAGTTGGCCCGTATCTTCTTGACAAACTACGAAGGCGATTTTGAGAGCCCAAACTACGTTTTTTCACCAAAATAACTCATAAGTCGTGGCTTATAGCTATGAGTTTTGGTCGTTGGCCCGTTTTCGGTAGAACTAGGTCCAAACAGACTTAAACCTAGCCTTACAGCTTTTTCATCGCTTCTTATCACACTCATATCGTTTCACGTATCCAACTCCAGCTAGCCCGTATCTTCGACAAACTATGAAGACCGATTTTGAGAACCCAAACAACCATTTTTCACAAAAATAACTCGTAAGTCAAGGCTTAGAGCGATGAGCTTTTGTTGTTGGCCCATTTCGTATCGAACTAGGTCCAAACTCGCTCCAACCTAGCCCTACAGGTGTTTCGTCGCTTTTATCGCTCTCATACCGTTTCACGTATTCGAAGTCCAGTTGGCCCATATCTTCTTAAAAAACTATGAAGGCTCATTTTGAACGCACAAAACTACATTTTTTCACAAAAATAACTCATAAGTCGTGGCTTATAGCTATGAGTTTTGGTTATTGGCCCGTTTCGAATATTGCTAGGTCCAAACAGACTCAAACCTAGCTCGACAGTTTTTCCATCGGCTTTTATCACACTCATACCGTTTCACGTATTACAACTCCGGTTGGCCCGTATCTTCTTGACAAACTATGAAGGCGGATTTTGAGAGCCCGAACTACATTTTTTCTCCAAAATAACTCATAAGTCATGGCTTATAGCTATGAGTTTTGGTCGTTGGCCCGTTTTCGATAGAACTAGGTCCAAACAGACTCAAACCTAGCCTTACAGCTTTTTCATCGGCTTTTATCACACTCATATCTTTTCACGTATTCCAACTCCAGTTAGCCCGTATCTTCTTTACAAACTATGAAGATCGATTTTGAGATCCCAAACAACCTTTATTCACAAAAATAACTCGTAAGTCACGGCTTAGAGCGATGAGGTTTTGTCGTTGGCTCGTTTCGTATCGAACTAGATCCAAACTGCTCCAACCTAGCCCTACGGTGTTTCGTCGGTTTTATCGCTCTCATACCGTTTCATGTATTCTAAGTCCAGTTGGCCCATATCTTCTTAAAAAACTATGAAGGCTGATTTTGAGAGCCCAAACAATATATTTTCACCCGAATAACTCATAAGTCGTGGCTTATAGCTATGAGGTTTGGTTGTTGTCCCGTTTTCGATAGACCTAGTTCCAAACAGACTCAAACCTTGCTCGACAGCTTTTTCATCGCTTTTATCACACTCATACCGTTTCACGTATTCCAACTCTAGTTGGCCCGTATCTTCTGACAAACTATGAAGGCGGATTTTGAGAGCCCAAACTATGTTTTTTCACCAAAATAACTCATAAGTCGTGGCTTATAGCTATGAGTCTTGGTTGTTGGCCCGTTTCGGATAGAGCTAGGTTCAAACAAACTCAAACCTAAGCTTACATTTTTTTCATCAGCTTTTATCACACTCATATCGTTTCACGTATTCCAACTCCGAGTTAACCCGTATCTTCTTGACAAACTATGAAGACCGATTTTGAGATCCCAAACAACCTTTTTTCACAAAAATAACTCGTAAGTCACGGCTTAGAGCGATGAGGTTTTGTCGTTGGCTCGTTTCGTATCGAACTAGGTCCAAACTCGCTCTAACCTAGCCCTACGGTGTTTCGTCGGCTTTTATCGCTTTGATATCGTTTCACGTATTCTAAGTCCAGTTGGCACATATCTTATTTAAAAACTATGAAGGCTGATTTTGAGGGCCCAAACTATATTTTTTCACCCGAATAACTCATAAGTCGTGGCTTATAGCTATGAGTTTTGGTTGTTGGTCCGTTTCCGATAGACCTAAGTCCAAACGACTCAAACCTAGCTCGACGGCTTTTCCATCGGCTTTTATCACACTCATACCGTTTCACGTATTCAAACTCTAGTTAGCCCGTATCTTCTTGACAAACTATGAAGGAAGATTTTGAGAGCCCAAACTACATTTTTTCACCAAAATAACTCATAAATCGTGGCTTATAGCTATGAGTTTTGGTCGTTGGCCCGTTTTCGGTAGAACTAGGTCCAAACGAAGCTTAAACCTAGTCTTACAGCTTTTTCATCGGCTCTTATCACACTCATATCGTTTCACGTATCCAACTCCAGTTAGCCCGTACCTTCTGAAAAACTATGAAGACCGATTTTGAGAACCCAAACAACCATTTTTCACAAAAATAACTCGTAAGTCAAGGCTAGAGCGATGAGCTTTTGTCGTTGGCCCATTTCGCATCGAACTAGGTCCAACCTCGCTCCAACCTAGCCCTACGAGTGTTTCATCGGTTTTTATCGCTCTCATACCGTTTCACGTATTCGAAGTCCAGTTGGCCCATATCTTCTTAAAAAACTATGAAGGCTGATTTTGAACGCACAAAACTACATTTTTTCACAAAAATAACTCATAAGTCGTGGCTTATAGCTATGAGTTTTGGTTGTTGGCCCGTTTCGGATATTGCTAGGTCCAAACAGACTCAATCCTAGCTCGACGGTTTTTCCATCGCTTTTATCACACTCATACCGTTTCACGTATTCCAACTCTAGTTGGCCCGTATCTTCTTGACAAACTATGAAGGCGGATTTTGAGAGCCCAAACTACGTTTTTTCACCAAAATAACTCATAAGTCGTGGCTTATAGCTATGAGTTTTGGTCGTTGGCCCGTTTTCGGTAGAACCAGGTCCAAACAGACTTAAACCTAGCCTTACAGCTTTTTCATCGATTCTTATCACACTCATATCGTTTCACGTATCCAACTCCAGTTAGCCCGTATCTTCTGACAAACTATGAAGACCGATTTTGAGAACCCAAACAACCATTTTTCACAAAAATAACTCATAAGTCAAGGCTAGAGCGATGAGCTTTTGTCATTGGCCCATTTCGCATCGAACTAGATCCAAAACTGCTCCAACCTAGCCCTACGGTGTTTCATCGGCTTTTATCGCTCTCATACCGTTTCACGTATTCGAAGTCCAAGTTGGCCCATATCTTCTTAAAAACTATGAAGGCTCATTTTGAACGCACAAAACTACGTTTTTTCACCAAAATAACTCATATGTCGTGGCTTATAGCTATGAGTTTTGGTCGTTGGCCCGTTTTCGGTAGAACTAGGTCCAAACAGACTTAAACCTAGCCTTACAGCTTTTTCATCGGTTCTTATCACACTCATACCGTTTCACGTATTCCAAATCTAGTTGGCCCGTATCTTCGACAAACTATGAAGGCGGACTTTGAGAGCCCGAACTATATTTTTTCACCAAAATAACTCATAAGTCATGGCTTATAGCTATGAGTTTTGGTCGTTGGCCCGTTTTCGATAGAACTAGGTCCAAACAGACTCAAACCTAGGCTTACGGTTTTTTCATCGGCTTTTATCACACTCATATCGTTTCACGTATTCCAACTCCAGTTAGCCCGTATCTTCTTGAAAAACTATGAAGACCGATTTTGAGATCCCAAACAACCTTTTTTCACAAAAATAACTCGTAAGTCACGGCTTAGAGCGATGAGGTTTTGTCGTTGGCTCGTTTCGTATCGAACTAGGTCCAAACCGCTCCAACCTAGCGCTACGAGTGTTTCGTCGCTTTTATCGCTCTCATACGGTTTCATGTATTCTAAGTTCAGTTGGCCCATATCTTCTTAAAAACTATGAAGGCTGATTTTGAGGGCCCAAACTATATTTTTTCACCCGAATAACTCATAAGTCGTGGCTTATAGCTATGAGTTTTGGTTGTTGTCCCGTTTTCGATAGACCTAGGTCCAAACGACTCAAACCTAGCCCGATAGTTTTTCCATCGGCTTTTATCACACTCATACCATTTCACGTATTCCAACTCTAGTTGGCCCGTATCTTCTTGACAAACTATGAAGGCGGATTTTGAGAGCCCAAACCACGTTTTTTCACCAAAATAACTCATAAGTCGTGGCTTATAGCTATGAGTTTTGGTCGTTAGCCCGTTTTCGGTAGAACTAGGTCCAAACGACTTGAACATAGCCTTACGAGTTCTTTCATCGGCTTTTATCACACTCATATCGTTTCACGTATCCAACTCCGATTAGCCCGTATCTTCGACAAACTATGAAGACCGATTTTGAGAACCCAAACAACAATTTTTCACAAAAATAACTCGTAAGTCAAGGCTTAGAGCGATGAGCTTTTGTCGTTGGCTCGTTTCGCATCGAACTAGGTCCAAACTCGCTCCAACCTAGCCCTACGAGTGTTTCGTCGCTTTTATCGCTCTCATACCGTTTCACGTATTCGAAGTCCGAGTAGGCCCATATCTTTTTAAAAAACTATGAAGGCCGATTTTGAACGCACAAAACTACATTTTTTCACCAAAATCACTCATAAGTCAAGGCTTATAGCTATAAGTTTTGGTCGTTGGCCCAATTTCGGTAGAACTAGGTCTAAACGACTTCAAACCTAGCCTTACAGCTTTTTCATCGGCTTTTATCACACTCATATCGTTTCACGTATTTCAACTCCAGTTAGCCCGTATTTTCTTGACAAACTATGAAGACCGATTTTGAGATCCCAAACAACCTTTTTTCATAAAAATAACTCGTAAGTCAAGGCTTAGAGCGATAAGGTTTTGTCGTTGGCTCGTTTCGCATCGAACTAGGTCCAAACTCGCTCCAACCTAGCGCTACAGGTGTTTCGTCGCTTTTATCGTTCGATATCGTTTCACGTATTCTAAGTCCAGTTGGCACATATCTTATTTAAAAACTATGAAGGCTGATTTTGAGGGCCCAAACTATATTTTTTCACCCGAATAACTCATAAGTCGTGGCTTATAGCTATGAGTTTTTGTTGTTGGCCCGTTTCCGATAGACCTAGGTCCAAACAGACTCAAACCTAGCTCGACAGCTTTTCCATCCGTTTTTATCACACTCATACCGTTTCATGTATTCTAACTCTAGTTGGCCCGTATCTTCTTGACAAACTATGAAGGCAGATTTTGAGAGCCCAAACTACGTTTTTTCACCAAATTAACTCATAAGTCGTGACTTATAGCTATGAGTTTTGGTCGTTGGCCCGTTTTCGGTAGAACTAGGTCCAAACAGCCTTAAACCTAGCCTTACGGCTTTTTCATCGGTTCTTATCACACTCATATCGTTTCACGTATCCAACTCCGGTTAGCCCGTATCTTCGACAAACTATGAAGACCGATTTTGAGAACCCAAACAACCATTTTTCACAAAAATAACTCGTAAGTCAAGGCTAGAGCGATGAGCTTTTGTCGTTGGCCCATTTCGCATCGAACTAGGTCCAAACCGCTCCAACCTAGCCCTACGGTGTTTCATCGGTTTTATCGCTCTCATACCGTTTCACGTATTCGAAGTCCGAGTAGGCCCATATCTTCTTAAAAAACTATGAAGGCTCATTTTGAACGCACAAAACTACATTTTTTCATAAAAATAACTCATAAGTCGTGGCTTATAGCTATGAGTTTTGGTTATTGGCCCGTTTCGGATATTGCTAGGTCCAAACAGACTCAAACCTAGCCCGACGGTTTTTCCATCAGCTTTTATCACACTCATACCGTTTCACGTATTCCAACTCTAGTTGGCCCGTATCTTCTTGACAAACTATGAAGGAAGATTTTGAGAGCCCAAACTACGTTTTTTCACCAAAATAACTCATAAGTAGTGGCTTATAGCTATGAGTTTTGGTCGTTAGCTCGTTTTCGGTAGAACTAGGTCCAAACAGACTTGAACCTAGCCTTACAGCTTTTTCATCGGCTTTTATCACACTCATATCGTTTCACGTATCCAACTCCAGTTAGCCCATATCTTCTTGACAAACTATGAAGACCGATTTTGAGAACCCAAACAACCATTTTTCACAAAAATAACTCGTAAGTCAAGGCTTAGAGCGATGAGCTTTTGTCGTTGGCCCATTTCGCATCGAACTAGTTCCAAACTCGCTCCAACCTAGCCCTACGGTGTTTCATCGGTTTTTATCGCTCTCATACCGTTTCACGTATTCGAAGTCCAGTTGGCCCATATCTTCTTAAAAAACTATGAAGGCTCATTTTGAACGCACAAAACTACATTTTTTCACAAAAATAACTCATAAGTCGTGGCTTATAGCTATGAGTTTTGGTTGTTGGCCCGTTTCGGATATTGCTAGGTCCAAACAGACTCAAACCTAGCTCGACAGCTTTTCCATCGGCTTTTATCACACTCATACCGTTTCACGTATTCCAACTCTAGTTGGCCCGTATCTTCTTGACAAACTATGAAGGCGGATTTTGAGAACCCGAACTACATTTTTTCACCAAAATAACTCATAAGTCGTGGCTTATAGCTATGAGTTTTTGTCGTTGGCCGTTTTCGATAGAACTAGGTCCAAACAGACTTGAACCTAGCCTTACGGCTTTTTCATCGGCTTTTATCACACTCATATCGTTTCACGTATCCAACTCCGGTTAGCCCGTATCTTCGACAAACTATGAAGACCGATTTGGAGAACCCAAACAACCATTTTTCACAAAAATAACTCGTAAGTCAAGGCTTAGAGCGATGAGCATTTGTCGTTGGCTCGTTTCGCATCGAACTAGGTCCAAACCGCTCCAACCTAGCCCTACAGGTGTTTCGTCGGCTTTTATCGCTCTCATACCGTTCCACGTATTCGAAGTCCAGTTGGCCCATATCTTCTTACAAAACTATGAAGGCTGATTTTGAACGCACAAAACTACATTTCTTCACCAAAATCACTCATAAGTCATGGCTTATAGCTATGAGTTTTGGTCGTTGGCCCAATTTCGGTAGAACTAGGTCTAAACGAACTCAAACCTAGCCTTACGCGTTTTTCATCGGCTTTTATCACACTCATATCGTTTCACGTATTTCAACTCCGGCTAGCCCGTATTTTCTTGATAAACTATGAAGACCGATTTTGAGATCCCAAACAACCTTTTTTCACAAAAATAACTCGTAAGTCACGGCTTAGAGCGATGAGGTTTTGTCGTTGGCTCGTTTCGTATCGAACTAGGTCCAAACCTGCTCCAACCTAGCCCTACGAGTGTTTCGTCGGCTTTTATCGCTCTCATACCGTTTCACGTATTCGAAGTCCAGTTGGCCCATATCTTCTTAAAAAACTTTGAAGGCTGATTTTGAACGCACAAAACTACATTTTTTCACAAAAATAACTCATAAGTCATGGCTTATAGCTATGAGTTTTGGTTGTTGGCCCGTTTCGAGTTTTGCTTAGGTCCAAACGGACTCAAACCTAGCCTCGACAGCTTTTCCATCGGCTTTTATCACACTCATACCGTTTCACGTATTCCAACTCTAGTTAGCCCTGTATCTTCTTGACAAACTATGAAGGCGGATTTTGAGAACCCGAACTACATTTTTTCACCAAAATAACTCATAAGTCGTGGCTTATACCTATGAGTTTTGGTCGTTGGCACGTTTTCAATAGAACTAGGTCCAAACAGACTTGAACCTAGCCTTACGGTTTCTTCATCGGCTTTTATCACACTCATATCGTTTCACGTATCCAACTCCGGTTAGCTTCGTATCTTCTTGACAAACTATGAAGACCGATTTTGAGAACCCAAACAACCATTTTTCACAAAAATAACTCGTAAGTCAAGGCTTAGAGCGATGAGCTTTTGTCGTTGGCCCATTTCGCATCGAACTAGGTCCAAGCCGCTCCAACCTAGCCCTACAGGTGTTTCGTCGGTTTTTATCGCTCTCATACCGTTTCACGTATTCGAAGTCCAGTTGGCCCATATCTTCTTAAAAAACTATGAAGGCTCATTTTGAACGCACGGAACTACATTTTTTCACAAAAATAACTCATAAGTCGTGGCTTATAGCTATGAGTTTTGGTTGTTGGCCCGTTTCGGATATTTCTAGGTCCAAACGACTCAAACCTAGCCTGACAGTTTTTCCATCAATTTTTATCACACTCATACCGTTTCACGTATTCCAACTCTAGTTGGCCCGTATCTTCTTGACAAACTATGAAGGCACATTTTGAGAGCCCGAACTACATTTTTTCACCAAAATAACTCATAAGTCATGGCTTATAGCTATGAGTTTTGGTCGTTGGCCCGTTTTCGATAGTACTAGGTCCAAACAGACTCAAACCTAGCCTTACGGCTTTTTCATCGGCTTTTATCACACTCATATCGTTTCACGTATTCCAACTCCGGTTAGCCCGTATCTTCTCGACAAACTATGAAGACCGATTTTGAGATCCCAAACAACCTTTTTTCACAAAAATAACTCGTAAGTCACGGCTTAGAGCGATGAGGTTTTGTCGTTGGCTCGTTTCGTATCGAACTAGGTCCAAACCGCTCCAACCTAGCCCTACGGTGTTTTGTCGGCTTTTATCGCTCTCATACCGTTTCATGTATTCTAAGTCCAGCTTGGCCCATATCTTCTTAAAAAACTATGAAGGCTGATTTTGAGGGCCCAAACTATATTTTTTCACCCGAATAACTCATAAGTCGTGGCTTATAGCTATGAGTTTTGGTTGTTGTCCCGTTTTCGATAGACCTAGGTCCAAACGATCTCAAACCTAGCTCGACGGTTTTTCCATCGGCTTTTATCACACTCATACCGTTTCACGTATTCCAACTCTAGTTGGCCCGTATCTTCGAGAAACTATGAAGGCAGATTTTGAGAGCCCGAACTACGTTTTTTCACCAAAATAACTCATAAGTCATGGCTTATAGCTATGAGTTTTGGTCGTTGGCCCGTTTTCGATAGAACTAGGTACAAACAAGTCTCAAACTTAGCCTTACGAGCTTTTTCATCGGCTTTTATCACACTCATATCGTTTCACGTATTCCAACTCCGGTTAGCCCGTATCTTCGACAAACTATGAAGACCGATTTTGAGATCCCAAACAATCTTTTTTCACAAAAATAACTCGTAAGTCAAGGCTTAGAGCGATGAGCTTTTGTCGTTGGCCCATTTCGCATCGAACTAGGTCCAAACTCGCTCCAACCTAGCCCTACGAGTGTTTCGTCGGCTTTTATCGCTCTCATACCGTTTCACGTATTCGAAGTCCAGTTGGCTCATATCTTCTTAAAAAAGTATGAAGGCTGATTTTGAACGCACAAAACTACATTTTTTCACAAAAATAACTCATAAGTCGTGGCTTATAGCTATGAGTTTTTGTTGTTGGCCCGCTTCGGATATTGCTAGGTCCAAACGGTTCAAACCTAGCTCGACGCGTTTTCCATCGGCTTTTATCACACTCATACCGTTTCACGTATTCCAACTCTAGTTGGCCCGTATCTTCTTGACAAACTATGAAGGCGGATTTTGAGAGCCCGAACTACATTTTTTCACCAAAATAACTCATAAGTCATGGCTTATAGCTATGAGTTTTGGTCGTTGGCTCGTTTTCGATAGAACTAGGTCCAAATAGCTCAAACCTAGGCTTACGGTTTTTCATCGGCTTTTATCACACTCATATCGTTTCACGTATTCCAACTCCGGTTAGCCCGTATCTTCTTAACAAACTATGAAGACCGATTTTGAGATCCCAAACAACCTTTTTTCACAAAAATAACTCGTAAGTCACGGCTTTGAGCGATGAGGTTTTGTCGTTGGCTCGTTTCGTATCGAACTAGGTCCAAACCGCTCCAACCTAGCCCTACGGTGTTTCGTCGGTTTTATCGCTCTCATACCGTTTCACGTATTCAAAGTCCAAGTTGGCCCATATCTTCTTAAAAAACTATGAACGCCGATTTTGTACGCACAAAACTACATTTTTTCACAAAAATAACTCATAAGTCATGGCTTATAGCTATGAGTTTTGGTTGTTGGCCCATTTCGGATATTGCTAGGTCCAAACAGACTCAAACCTAGCTCGACAGCTTTTCCATCGGTTTTTATCACACTCATACCGTTTCACGTATTCGAACTCTAGTTGGCCCGTATCTTCTTGACAAACTATGATGGCAGATTTTGAGAGCCCAAACTACGTTTTTTCACCAAAATAACTCATAAGTCGTGGCTTATACCTATGAGTTTTGGTCGTTGGCACGTTTTCGATAGAACTAGGTCCAAACAGACTTGAACCTAGCCTTACGAGCTTTTTCATCGGTTCTTATCACACTCATATCGTTTCACGTATCAAACTCCAGTTAGCTCGTATCTTCTTGACAAACTATGAAGACCGATTTTGAGAACCCAAACAACCATTTTTCACAAAAATAACTCGTAAGTCAAGGCTTAGAGCGATGAGCTTTTGTCGTTGGCCCATTTCGCATCGAACTAGGTCCAAACCGCTCCAACCTAGCCCTACAGGTGTTTCGTCGGTATTTATCGCTCTCATACCGTTTCACGTATTTGAAGTCCAAGTAGGCCCATATCTTCTTAAAAAACTATGAAGGCTGATTTTGAACGTACAAAACTACATTTTTTCACCAAAATCACTCATAAGTCATGGCTTATAGCTATGAGTTTTGGTCGTTGGCCCGTTTTCGATAGAACTAGGTCCAAACAGACTCAAACCTAGGCATACGGCTTTTTCATCGGCTTTTATCACACTCATATCATTTCACATATTCCAACTCCAGTTAGCCCGTATCTTCGACAAACTATGAAGACCGATTTTGAGATCCCAAACAACCTTTTTTCATAAAAATAACTCGTAAGTCACGGCTTTGAGCGATGAGGTTTTGTCGTTGGCTCGTTTCGCATCGAACTAGGTCCAAACCGCTCCAACCTAGCCCTACGGTGTTTCGTCGGCTTTTATCGTTCGATATCGTTTCACGTATTCTAAGTCCAGTTGGCACATATCTTATTTAAAAACTATGAAGGCTGATTTTGAGGGCCCAAACTACATTTTTTCACCCGAATAACTCATAAGTCGTGGCTTATAGCTATGAGTTTTGGTTGTTGGCCGTTTTCGATAGACCTAGGTCCAAACAGACTCAAACCTAGCCCGACAGCTTTTCCATCAGCTTTTATCACACTCATACCGTTTCACGTATTCCAACTCTAGTTGGCCCGTATCTTCTTGACAAACTATGAAGGCGGATTTTGAGAGCCCAAACAACGTTTTTTCACCAAAATAACTCATAAGTCATGGCTTATAGCTATGAGTTTTGGTCGTTGGCCCGTTTTCGGTAGAACTAGGTCCAAACGGACTCAAACCTAGGCTTACGCGTTTTTCATCGGCTTTTATCACACTCATATTGTTTCACGTATTCCAACTCCGGTTAGCCCGTACCTTCGACAAACTATGAAGACCGATTTTGAGATCCCAAACAACCTTTTTTCACAAAAATAACTCGTAAGTCACGGCTTAGAGCGATGAGGTTTTGTCGTTGGCTTGTTTCGTATCGAACTAGGTCCAAACCGCTCCAACCTAGCCCTACGGTGTTTCGTCGGTTTTATCGCTCTCATACCGTTTCACGTATTCGAAGTCCGAGTTAGCCCATATCTTCTTAAAAAACTATGAAGGCCGATTTTGAACGCACAAAACTACATTTTTTCACAAAAATAACTCATAAGTCGTGGCTTATAGCTATGAGTTTTGGTTGTTGGTCCGTTTCGGATATTGCTAGAGTCCAAACAGACTCAAACCTAGCTCGACGGTTTTTCCATCGCTTTTATCACACTCATACCGTTTCACGTATTCCAACTCTAGTTGGCCCGTATCTTCTTGACAAACTATGAAGGCGGATTTTGAGAGCCCAAACTACATTTTTTCACCAAAATAACTCATAAGTCATGGCTTATAGCTATGAATTTTTGTCGTTGGCCCGTTTTCGATAGAACTAGGTCCAAACAGACTCAAACCTAGGCTTACGGTTTTTTCATCGGCTTTTATCACACTCATATCGTTTCACATATTCTAACTCCGGTTAGCCCGTATCTTCTTGACAAACTATGAAGACCGATTTTGAGAACCCAAACAACCATTTTACACCAAAATAACTCGTAAGTCAAGGCTTAGAGCGATGAGCTTTTGTCGTTGGCTCGTTTCGTATCGAACTAGGTCCAAACTCGCTCCAACCTAGCCCTACGAGTGTTTCGTCGGCTTTTATTGCTCTCATACCGTTTCATGTATTCTAAGTCCAGCTTGGCCCATATCTTCTTAAAAAACTATGAAGGCCGATTTTGAGGGCCCAAACTATATTTTTTCACCCGAATAACTCATAAGTCGTGGCTTATAGCTATGAGTTTTGGTTATTGTCCCGTTTTCGATAGACCTAGGTCCAAACAGTCTCAAACCTAGCCCGACGGTTTTTCCATCGGCTTTTATCACACTCATACCGTTTCACGTATTCCAACTCTAGTTGGCCCGTATCTTCTTGACAAACTATGAAGGCGAGATTTTGAGAGCCCAAACTACGTTTTTTCACCAAAATAACTCATAAGTAGTGGCTTATAGCTATGAGTTTTGGTCGTTAGCTCGTTTTCGGTAGAACTAGGTCCAAACGACTTGAACCTAGCCTTACAGCTTTTTCATCGGCTTTTATCACGCTCATATCATTTCACGTATCCAACTCCAGTTAGCCCGTATCTTCTTGAAAAACTATGAAGACCGATTTTGAGAACCCAAACAACCTTTTTTCACAAAAATAACTCGTAAGTCACGGCTTAGAGCGATGAGGTTTTGTCGTTGGTTCGTTTCGCATCGAACTACGTCCAAACTCGCTTTAACCTAGCCTTACAGGTGTTTCGTTACTTTTTATCGCTCTCATACCCTTTGACGTATTCTAAGTCCAAGTTGGCCCATATCTTCTTAAAAAACTATGAAGGCTGATTTTGAGGCCCCAAACTATATTTTTTCACCCAAATAACTCATAAGTCGTGGCTTATAGCTATGAGTTTTGGTCGTTGGTCCGTTTTCGATAGAACTAGGTCCAAACGACTCGAACCTAGCCGTAGAGTTTTTTCATCGGCTTTTATCACACTCATATCGTTTCACGTATTCCAACTCCGGTTAGCCCGTATCTTCGACAAACTATGAAGACCGATTTTGAGAGCCCAAACTACCTTTTTTCACCAAAATAACTCATAAGTCATAGCTTATAGCTATGAGTTTTGGTCGTTGGCCCAATTTCGGCAGAACTAGGTCCAAACAGACTCAAACCTAGCCTAACGGCTTTTTCACCAGCTTTTATCACACTCATACTCGCTTCACGTATTCTAACTCTAGTTGGCTCGTATTTTCTTGACCAACTATGAAGGCGGATTTTGAGAGCCCAAACTACTTTTTTCACCAAAATAACTCATCAGTCATGGCTTATGGCTATGAGTTTTGGTCGTTCGCCCGTTTTCGATAGAACTAGGTCCAAACAGACTCAAACCTAGCCTGACAGTTTTTCCATAAGTTTTTATCACACTCATACCGTTTCGGGTATTCCAACTCTAGTTGGCCCGTATCTTCTTGACAAACTATGAAGGCGGATTTTGAGAGCCCGAACTAAGTTTTTTCACCAAAATAACTCATAAGTCATGGCTTATAGCTATGAGTTTTGGTCGTTGGCCCGTTTTCGATAGAACTAGGTCCAATCGGCTCAAACGTAGGCTTACGGCTTTTTCATCCGTTTTTATCACACTCATATCGTTTCACATATTCTAACTCCAGTTAGCCCATCTCTTCTTGACAAACTATGAAGACCGATTTTGAGATCCCAAACAAACTTTTTTCACAAAAATAACTCGTAAGTCACGGCTTAGAGCGATGAGCTTTTGTCGTTGGCTCATTTCGTATCGAACTAGGTCCAAACTCCTCCAACCTAGCCCTACAGGTGTTTCGTCGGCTTTTATCGCTCTCATACCGTTTCACGTATTCGAAGTCTAGGCCCATATCTTCTTAAAAAACTATGAAGGCTGATTTTGAGGGCCCAAACTATATTTTTTCACCCGAATAACTCATAAGTCGTGGGTTATAGCTATGCGTTTTGGTTGTTGTCCCGTTTTCGATAGACCTAGGTCCAAACAGCTCAAACCTAGCTCGACAGCTTTTCCATCGGCTTTTATCACACTCATACCGTTTCACGTATTCCAACTCTAGTTGGCCCGTATCTTCTTGACAAACTATGAAGGCAGATTTTAAGAGCCCAAACTACGTTTTTTCACCAAAATAACTCATAAGTCGTGGCTTATAGCTATGAGTTTTGGTCATTGGCCCGTTTTCGGTAGAACTAGGTCCAAACATGTCTCAAACCTAGCCCGACAGCTTTTCCATCGGCTTTTATCACACTCATACCGTTTCACGTATTCCAACTCTAGTTGGCCCGTATCTTCTTGACAAACTATAAAGGCAGATTTTGAGAGCCCAAACTACGTTTTTTCACCAAAATAACTCATAAGTAGTGGCTTATAGCTATGAGTTTTGGTCGTTAGCCCGTTTTCGGTAGAACTAGGTCCAAACAGACTTGAACCTAGCCTTATAGTTTTTTCATCGCTTTTTTCACACTCATATCGTTTCACGTATCCAACTCCGATTAGCCCGTATCTTCTTAACAAACTATGAAGACCGATTTTGAGAACCCAAACAACCTTTTTTCACAAAAATAACTCGTAAGTCACGGCTTAGAGCGATGAGGTTTTGTCGTTGGCTCGTTTCGTATCGAACTAGGTCCAAACTCGCTCCAACCTAGCCCTACAGGTGTTTCGTCGGCTTTTATCGCTCTCATACCGTTTCACGTATTCGAAGTCTAGTTGGCCCATATCTTCTTAAAAAACTATGAAGGCCGATTTTGAACGCACAAAACTACTTTTTTTCACCAAAATCACTCATAAGTCATGGCTTATAGCTATGAGTTTTGGTCCTTGGCCCAATTTCGGTAGAACTAGGTCTAAACAGACTCAAACCTAGCCTTACAGCTTTTTCATCGGCTTTTATCACACTTATATCGTTTCACGTATTTCAACTCCGAGCTAGCCCGTATTTTCTTGACAAACTATGAAGACCGATTTTGAGATCCCAAACAACCTTTTTTCATAAAAATAACTCGTAAGTCACGGCTTAGAGCGATGAGGTTTTGTCGTTGGCTCGTTTCGCATCGAACTAGGTCAAAACTCGCTCCAACCTAGCCCTACGAGTGTTTCGTCGCTTTTATCGTTCGATATCGTTTCCCGTATTCTAAGTCCAGTTGGCACATATCTTATTTAAAAACTATGAAGGCTGATTTTGAGGGCCCAAACTATATTTTTTCACCCGAATAACTCATAAGTCGTGGCTTATAGCTATGAGTTTTGGTTGTTGGACCGTTTCCGATAGACCTAGGTCCAAACAGACTCAAACCTAGCTCGGCAGCTTTTCCATCAGCTTTTATCACACTCATACCGTTTCACGTATTCCAACTCTAGTTGGCCCGTATCTTCTTGACAAACTATGAAGGCGGATTTTGAGAGCCCAAACTACGTTTTTTCACCAAAATAACTCATAAGTCGTGGCTTATAGCTATGAGTTTTGGTCGTTGGCCTGTTTTCGGTAGAACTAGGTCCAAACAGACTCAAACCTAGGCTTACAGCTTTTTCATCGGCTTTTATCACACTCATATTGTTTCACGTATTCCAACTCTAGTTAGCCCGTATCTTCTTGACAAACTATGAAGACCGATTTTGAGATCCCAAACAACCGTTTTTCACAAAAATAACTCGTAAGTCACGGCTAGAGCGATGAGGTTTTGTCGTTGGCTTGTTTCGTATCGAACTAGGTCCAAACCGCTCCAACCTAGCCCTACAGGTGTTTCGTCGCTTTTATCGCTCTCATACCGTTTCACGTATTCGAAGTCCAAGTTGGCCCATATCTTCTTAAAAAACTATGAAGGCCGATTTTGAACGCACAAAACTACATTTTTTCACAAAAATAACTCATAAGTCGTGGCTTACAGCTATGAGTTTTGGTTGTTGGCCCGTTTCGGATATTGCTAGGTCCAAACGAACTCAAACCTAGCTCGACAGCTTTTTCCATCGGCTTTTATCACACTCATACCGTTTCACGTATTCCAACTCTAGTTGGCCCGTATCTTCGAGAAACTATGAAGGCGCATTTTGAGAGCCCAAACTATATTTTTTCACCAAAATAACTCATAAGTCATGGCTTATAGCCATGAGTTTTGGTCGTTGGCCCGTTTTCGATAGAACTAGGTCGAAACAGACTCAAACCTAGGCTTACAGCTTTTTCATCGGCTTTTATCACACTCATATCGTTTCACGTATTCCAACTCCAGCTAGCCCGTATCTTCTTGACAAACTATGAAGACCGATTTTGAGATCCCAAACAACCTTTTTTCACAAAAATAACTCGTAAGTCACGGCTAGAGCGATGAGGTTTTGTCGTTGGCTCGTTTCGTATCGAACTAGGTCCAAACTCGCTCCAACCTAGCCCTACAAGTGTTTCGTCGCTTTTATCGCTCTCATACCGTTTCATGTATTCTAAGTCCAAGTTGGCCCATATCTTCTTAAAAAACTATGAAGGCCGATTTTGAGGGCCCAAACTATATTTTTTCACCCGAATAACTCATAAGTCGTGGCTTATAGCTATGAATTTTGGTCGTTGGCCCGTTTTCGGTAGAACTAGGTCCAAACGACTCAAACCTAGCTCGACAGCTTTTCCATCGCTTTTATCACACTCATACCGTTTCACGTATTCCAACTCTAGTTGGCCCGTATCTTCTCGACAAACTATGAAGGCGCATTTTGAGAGCCCAAACTACGTTTTTTCACCAAAATAACTCATAAGTAGTGGCTTATAGCTATGAGTTTTGGTCGTTAGCCCGTTTTCGGTAGAACTAGGTCCAAACAGACTTCAAACCTAGCCTAACAGCTTTTTCATCAGCTTTTATCACACTCATATTGCTTCACGTATTCTAACTCTAGTTGGCTCGTATTTTCTTGACCAACTATGAAGGCAGCATTTTGAGAGCCCAAACTACTTTTTTCACCAAAATAACTCATCAATCATGGTTATGGCTATGAGTTTTGGTCGTTGGCCCGTTTTCGGTATAACTAGGTCCAAACAGACTCAAACCTAGCCTTACAGCTTTTTCATCGGCTTTATCACACTCATATCGTTTCATGTATTCCAACTCCAGTTAACCCGTATCTTCTGACAAACTATGAAGACCGATTTTGAGAGCCCAAACTACCTTTTTTCACCAAAATCATTCATAAGTCATGGCTTATAGCTATGAGTTTTGGTCGTTGGCCCAATTTCGGTAGAACTAGGTCTAAACGAACTCAAACCTAGCCTTATAGTTTTTTCATCAGCTTTTATCACACTCATATCATTTGACGTATCCAACTCTAGTTAGCCCGTATCTTCGACAAACTATGAAGACCGATTTTGAGAACCCAAACAACCATTTTACACCAAAATAACTCGTAAGTCAAGGCTTAGAGCGATGAGCTTTTGTCGTTGGCCCGTTTCGCATCGAACTAGGTCCAAACTCGCTCCAACCTAGCCCTACAGGTGTTTCGTCGCTTTTATCGTTCGATATCGTTTCACGTATTCTAAGTCCAGCTTGGCACATATCTTATTTAAAAACTATGAAGGCTGATTTCGAGGGCCCAAACTATATTTTTTCACCCGAATAACTCATAAGTCGTGGCTTATAGTTTTGAGTTTTGGTTGTTGGCCCATTTTCGATAGACCTGAGTCCAAACTCGCTCAAAACTAGCCCGACCGTTTTTCCATTAGTTTTTATCACACTCATACCGTTTCACGTATTCCAACTCTAGTTGGCCCGTATCTTCTTGACAAACTATGAAGGTAGATTTTGAGAGCCCAAACTACGTTTTTTCACCCAAATAACTCATAAGTCGTGGCTTATAGCTATGAGTTTTGGTCGTTGGCCCGTTTTCGGTAGAACTAGGTACAAACAGACTCAAACTTAGCCTTACAGCTTTTTCATCGGCTTTTATCACACTCATATCGTTTCACGTATTCCAACTCCAAGCTAGCCCGTATCTTCTGACAAACTATGAAGACCGATTTTGAGATCCCAAACAACCTTTTTTCACAAAAATAACTCGTAAGTCACGGCTTAGAGCGATGAGGTTTTGTCGTTGGCCCATTTCGCATCGAACTAGGTCCAAACCGCTCCAACCTAGCCCTACAGTTGTTTCGTCGCTTTTATCGTTCCGATACCGTTTCACGTATTCCAAGTCCAAGTGGCCACATATCTTATTTAAAAACTGTGAAGGCCGATTTTGAGGGCCCAAACTATATTTTTTCACCCGAATAACTCATAAGTCGTGGCTTATAGCTATGAGTTTTGGTTGTTGGCCCATTTCCGATAGACCTAGGTCCAAACGAACTTCAAACCTAGCCTCGACAGCTTTTTCCATCAATTTTTATCACACTCATACCGTTTCACGTATTCCAACTCTAGTTGGCCCGTATCTTCTTGACAAACTATAAAGGCAGCATTTTGAGAGCCCAAACTACGTTTTTTCACCAAAATAACTCATAAGTCGTGGCTTATAGCTATGAGTTTTGGTCGTTGGCCCGTTTTCGGTAGAACTAGGTCCAAACAGACTTAAACCTAGCCTTACAGCTTTTTCATCGCTTTTATCACACTCATACCGTTTCACGTATCCAACTCCAGCTAGCCCGTATCTTCGACAAACTATGAAGACCGATTTTGAGAACCCAAACAACCATTTTTCACAAAAATAACTCGTAAGTCAAGGCTTAGAGCGATGAGCTTTTGTCGTTGGCCCATTTCGCATCGAACTAGGTCCAAACTCGCTCCAACCTAGCCCTATAGTGTTTCGTCGCTTTTATCGCTCTCATACCGTTTCACGTATTCGAAGTCCAATTGGCCCATATCTTCTTAAAAAACTATGAAGGCTGATTTTGAACGCACAAAACTACATTTTTTCATAAAAATAACTCATAAGTCGTGGCTTATAGCTATGAGTTTTGGTTGTTGGTCCGTTTCGTATAGAGGCAGTGTTCAAACAGACTCAAACCTAGCTCGACAGCTTTTCCATCGGCTTTTATCACACTCATACCGTTTCACGTATTCCAACTCTAGTTGGCCCGTATCTTCTTGACAAACTATGAAGGCAAATTTTGAGAGCCCGAACTACGTTTTTTCAGCAAAATAACTCATAAGTCATGGCTTATACTATGCGTTTTGGTCGTTGGCCCGTTTTCGATAGAACTAGGTCCAAACAGACTCAAACCTAGGCTTACAGCTTTTTCATCAGCTTTTATCACACTTATATCGTTTCACGTATTCCAACTCTAGTTAGCCCGTATCTTCTTAACAAACTATGAAGATTGATTTTGAGATCCCAAACAACCTTTTTTCACAAAAATAACTCGTAAGTCACGGCATAGAGCGATGAGGTTTTGTCGTTGGCTCGTTTCGTATCGAACTAGGTCCAAACTCGCTCCAACCTAGCCCTACAATGTTTCGTCAATTTTTATCGCTCTCATACCGTTTCATGTATTCTAAGTCCAGCTTGGCCCATATCTTCTTAAAAAACTATGAAGGCCGATTTTGAGGCCCCAAACTATATTTTTTCACCCAAATAACTCATAAGTCGTGGCTTATAGCTATGAATTTTGATCGTTGGCCCGTTTTCGGTAGAACTAGGTCCAAACAGACTCAAACCTAGCCTTACGAGCTTTTTCATCGGCTTTTATCACACTCATATCGTTTCACGTATTCCAACTCCAGTTAGCCCGTATCTTCTCGACAAAGTATGAAGACCGATTTTGAGAGCACAAACTACCTTTTTCACCAAAATAACTCATAAGTCATGGCTTATAGCTATGAGTTTTGGTCGTTGGCCCAATTTCGGTAGAACTAGGTCCAAACAGACTCAAACCTAGCCATACAAATTTTTCATCAGCTTTTATCACACTCATATCGTTTCACGTATCCAACTCCAGCTTAGCCCGTATCTTCGACAAACTATGAAGACCGATTTTGAGAACCCAAACAACCATTTTACACAAAAATAACTCGTAAGTCAAGGCTTAGAGCGATGAGCTTTTGTCGTTGGCCCGTTTCGTATCGAACTAGGTCCAAACTACTCCAACCTAGCCCTACGGTGTTTCATCGCTTTTATCGTTCGATATCGTTTCACGTATTCTAAGTCCAAGCTTGGCACATATCTTATTTAAAAACTATGAAGGCCGATTTTGAGGGCCCAAACTATATTTTTTCACCCGAATAACTCATAAGTCGTGGCTTATAGCTATGAGTTTTGGTTGTTGGCCCGTTTCCGATAGACCTAGGTCCAAACAGACTCAAACCTAGCCTCGACAGCTTTTCCATGAGTTTTTATCACACTCATACCGTTTCACGTATTCCAACTCTAGTTGGCCCGTATCTTCTTGACAAACTATGAAGGCAGCATTTTGAGAGCCCAAACTACGTTTTTTCACCAAAATAACTCATAAGTCGTGGCTTATAGCTATGAGTTTTGGTTGTTGGCCCGTTTTCGGTAGAACTAGGTCCAAACAAACTTAAACCTAGCCTTACAGCTTTTTCATCAGCTCTTATCACACTCATATCGTTTCACGTATCCAACTCCAGCTTAGCCCGTATCATCTTGACAAACTATGAAGACCGATTTTGAGAACCCAAACAACCATTTTTCACAAAAATAACTCGTAAGTCAAGGCTTAGAGCGATGAGCTTTTGTCGTTGGCCCATTTCGCATCGAACTAGGTCCAAACTCGCTCCAACCTAGCCCTATAGTGTTTCGTCGCTTTTATCGCTCTCATACCGTTTCACGTATTCGAAGTCCAGCTTGGCCCATATCTTCTTAAAAAACTATGAAGGTCGATTTTGAACGCACAAAACTACATTTTTTCATAAAAATAACTCATAAGTCGTGGCTTATAGCTATGAGTTTTGGTTGTTGGCCCGTTTCGTATAGAGCGTAGTTCAAACAGTCTCAAACCTAGCCCGACAGCTTTTCCATCGCTTTTATCACACTCATACCGTTTCACGTATTCCAACTCTAGTTGGCCCGTATCTTCTTGACAAACTATGAAGGCAAATTTTGAGAGCCCGAACTACGTTTTTTCAGCAAAATAACTCATAAGTCATGGCTTATAGCTATGCGTTTTGGTCGTTGGCCCGTTTTCGATAGAACTAGGTCCAAACAGACTCAAACCTAGGCTTACAGCTTTTTCATCGGCTTTTATCACACTTATATCGTTTCACGTATTCCAACTCTAGTTAGCCCGTATCTTCTTAACAAACTATGAAGATTGATTTTGAGATCCCAAACAACCTTTTTTCACAAAAATAACTCGTAAGTCACGGCTTAGAGCGATGAGGTTTTGTCGTTGGCTCGTTTCGTATTGAACTAGGTCCAAACCGCTCCAACCTAGCCCTACAAGTGTTTCGTCAATTTTTATCGCTCTCATACCGTTTCATGTATTCTAAGTCCAGCTTGGCCCATATCTTCTTAAAAACTATGAAGGCCGATTTCGAGGCCCCAAACTATATTTTTTCACCCAAATAACTCATAAGTCGTGGCTTATAGCTATGAATTTTGATCGTTGGCCCGTTTTCGGTAGAACTAGGTCCAAACAGACTCAAACCTAGCCTTACAGCTTTTTCATCAGCTTTTATCACACTCATATCGTTTCACGTATTCCAACTCCAGTTAGCCCGTATCTTCGACAAAGTATGAAGACCGATTTTGAGAGCACAAACTACCTTTTTCACCAAAATAACTCATAAGTCATGGCTTATAGCTATGAGTTTTGGTCGTTGGCCCAATTTCGGTAGAACTAGGTCCAAACAAACTCAAACCTAGCCATACAAATTTTTCATCAGCTTTTATCACACTCATATCGTTTCACGTATCCAACTCCAGCTAGCCCGTATCTTCGACAAACTATGAAGACCGATTTTGAGAACCCAAACAACCATTTTACACAAAAATAACTCGTAAGTCAAGGCTTAGAGCGATGAGCTTTTGTCGTTGGCCCGTTTCGTATCGAACTAGGTCCAAACTACTCCAACCTAGCCCTACAAGTTGTTTCATCGCTTTTATCGTTCGATATCGTTTCACGTATTCTAAGTCCAAGCTTGGCACATATCTTATTTAAAAACTATGAAGGCCGATTTCGAGGGCCCAAACTATATTTTTTCACCCGAATAACTCATAAGTCGTGGCTTATAGCTACGAGTTTTGGTTGTTGGCCCGTTTCCGATAGACTCTAGGTCCAAACAGACTCAAACCTAGCCTCGACAGCTTTTCCATGAGTTTTTATCACACTCATACCGTTTCACGTATTCCAACTCTAGTTGGCCCGTATCTTCTTGACAAACTATGAAGGCGCATTTTGAGAGCCCAAACTACGTTTTTTCACCAAAATAACTCATAAGTCGTGGCTTATAGCTATGAGTTTTGGTTGTTGGCCCGTTTTCGTAGAACTAGGTCCAAACAAACTTAAACCTAGCCTTACAGCTTTTTCATCAGCTCTTATCACACTCATATCGTTTCACGTATCCAACTCCAGCTAGCCCGTATCTTCGACAAACTATGAAGACCGATTTTGAGAACCCAAACAACCTGTTTTCACAAAAATAACTCGTAAGTCAAGGCTTAGAGCGATGAGCTTTTGTCGTTGGCCCATTTCGCATCGAACTAGGTCCAAACCGCTCCAACCTAGCCCTACAAGTTGTTTCGTCGCTTTTATCGCTCTTATACCGTTTCACGTATTCGAAGTCCAAGCTTGGCCCATATCTTCTTAAAAAACTATGAAGGTTGATTTTGAACGCACAAAACTACATTTTTTCACAAAAATAACTCATAAGTCGTGCCTTATAGCTACGAGTTTTGATTGTTGGCCCGTTTCGTATATTGCTAGGTCCAAACAGACTCAAACCTAGCTCGACAGCTTTTCCATCAGCTTTTATCACACTCATACCGTTTCACGTATTCCAAGTCTAGTAGGCCCGTATCTTCTTGACAACCTATGAAGGCAGATTTTGAGAGCCCAAACTACGTTTTTTCACCAAAATAACTCATAAGTCGTGGCTTATAGCTATGAGTTTTGGTCGTTGGCCCGTTTTCGTAGAACTAGGTCCAAACAAGCCTTAAACCTAGCCTTACAGCTTTTTCATCAGCTTTTATCACACTCATATCGTTTCACGTATCCAACTCCAGCTAGCCCGTATCTTCTGACAAACTATGAAGACCGATTTTGAGAACCCAAACAACCGCTTTTCACAAAAATAACTCGTAAGTCAAGGCTTAGAGCGATGAGCTTTTGTCGTTGGCCCATTTCGCATCGAACTAGGTCCAAACCGCACCAACCTATCCCTACGAGTGTTTCGTCGCTTTTATCGCTCTTATACCGTTTCACGTATTCGAAGTCCAAGCTTGGCCCATATCTTCTTAAAAAACTATGAAGGCTGATTTTGAACGCATAAAACTACATTTTTTCACAAAAATAACTCATAAGTCGTGGCTTATAGCTATGAGTTTTGGTTGTTGGCCCGTTTCGTATATTGCTAGGTCCAAACAGATCTCAAACCTAGCCTCGACAGCTTTTTCCATTAGTTTTTATGACACTCATACCGTTTCACGTATTCCAAGTCTAGTTGGCCCGTATCTTCTTGACAAACAATGAAGGTAGATTTTGAGAGCCCGAACTACATTTTTTCACCAAAATAACTCATAAGTCATGTCTTATAGCTATGAGTTTTGGTCGTTGGCCCATTTTCGATAGAACTAGGTCCAAAAAACTCAAACCTAGGCTTACAATTTTTTCATCGCTTTTATCACACTCATATCGTTTCACGTATTCCAACTCCAGCTAGCCCGTATCTTCTTGACAAACTATGAAGATTGATTTTGAGATCCCAAACAACCTTTTTTCACAAAAATAACTCGTTAGTCACAGCTTAGAGCGATGAGGTTTTTTCGTTGGCTCGTTTCGTATCGAACTAGGTCCAAACTCGCTCCAACCTAGCCCGACAAGTGTTTCGTCAATTTTTATCGCTCTCATACCGTTTCATGTATTCTAAGTCCAGCTTAACCCATATCTTCTTAAAAAACTATGAAGACCGATTTTGAGGCCCCAAACTATATTTTTTCACCCAAATAACTCATAAGTCGTGGCTTATAGCTATGAATTTTGGTCGTTGACCCGTTTTCGGTAGAACTAGGTCCAAACAGACTCAAACCTAGCCTTACAGCTTTTTTATCAGCTTTTATCACACTCATATCGTTTCACGTATTCCAACTCCAGCTAGCCCGTATCTTCTCGACAAACTATGAAGACCGATTTTGAGAGCCCAAACTACCTTCTTTCACCAAAATAACTCATAAGTCATGGCTTATAGCTATGAGTTTTGGTCGTTGGCCCAATTTCGGTAGAACTAGGTCCAAACAGACTCAAACCTAGCCTTACAAATTTTTCATCAGCTTTTATCACACTCATATCGTTTCACGTATCCAACTCCAGCTAGCCCGTATCTTCGACAAACTATGAAGACCGATTTTGAGAACCCAAACAACCATTTTACACCAAAATAACTCGTAAGTCAAGGCTTAGAGCGATGAGCTTTTGTCGTTGGCCCGTTTCGCATCGAACTAGGTCCAAACTCGCTCCAACCTAGCCCTACAGGTGTTTCGTCGCTTTTATCGCTCTTATACCGTTTCACGTATTCGAAGTCCAAGTTGGCCCATATCTTCTTAAAAACTATGAAGGTTTATTTTGAACGAACAAAACTACATTTTTTCACAAAAATAACTCATAAGTCGTGGCTTATAGCTATGAGTTTTGGTTGTTGGCCCGTTTCGTATATTGCTAGGTCCAAACAGACTCAAACCTAGCCTCGACAGCTTTTCCATCAGCTTTTATCACACTCATACCGTTTCACGTATTCCAAGTCTAGTTGGCCCGTAGCTTCTTCGACAAACTATGAAGGCAGCATTTTGAGAGCCCAAACTACGTTTTTTCACCAAAATAACTCATAAGTCGTGGCTTATAGCTATGAGTTTTGGTTGTTGGCCCGTTTTCGGTAGAACTAGGTCCAAACAAACTTAAACCTAGCCTTACAGCTTTTTTCATCAGCTCTTATCACACTCATATCGTTTCACGTATCCAACTCCAGCTTAGCCCGTATCTTCGACAAACTATGAAGACCGATTTTGAGAACCCAAACAACCGTTTTTCACAAAAATAACTCGTAAGTCAAGGCTTAGAGCGATGAGCTTTTGTCGTTGGCCCATTTCGCATCGAACTAGGTCCAAACTCGCTCCAACCTAGCCCTACGAGTGTTTCGTCGCTTTTATCGCTCTTATACCGTTTCACGTATTCGAAGTCCAACTTGGCCCATATCTTCTTAAAAAACTATGAAGGTTGATTTTGAACGCACAAAACTATATTTTTTCACAAAAATAACTCATAAGTCGTGGCTTATAGCTATGAGTTTTGGTTGTTGGCCCGTTTCGTATATTGCTAGGTCCAAACAGATCTCAAACCTAGCCTCGACAGCTTTTCCATCGCTTTTATCACACTCATACCGTTTCACGAATTCCAAGTCTAGTTGGCCCGTATCTTCGACAAACTATGAAGGCAGCATTTTGAGAGCCCAAACTACGTTTTTTCACCAAAATAACTCATAAGTCGTGGCTTATAGCTATGAGTTTTGGTTGTTGGCCCGTTTTCTGTAGAACTAGGTCCAAACAAAGTTAAACCTAGCCTTACAGCTTTTTCATCGCTTCTTATCACACTCATATCGTTTTACGTATCCAACTCCAGCTAGCCCGTATCTTCGACAAACTATGAAGACCGATTTCGAGAACCCAAACAACCGCTTTTCGCAAAAATAACTCGTAAGTAAAGGCTTAGAGCGATGAGCTTTTGTCGTTGGCCCATTTCGCATCGAACTAGGTCCAAACCGCTCCAACCTAGCCCTACGGTGTTTCGTCGCTTTTATCGCTCTTATACCGTTTCACGTATTTGAAGTCTAGTTGGCCCATATCTTCTTAAAAACTATGAAGGCTCGATTTTGAACGCATAAAACTACATTTTTTCACAAAAATAACTCATAAGTCGTGGCTTATAGCTATGAGTTTTGGTTGTTGGCTCGTTTCATATATTGCCAGGTCCAAACAGACTCAAACCTAGCCCGACAGCTTTTCCATTAGTTTTTATCACACTCATACCGTTTCACGTATTCCAAGTCTAGTTGGCCCGTATCTTCGACAAACAATGAAGGCAGCATTTTGAGAGCCCGAACTACATTTTTTCACCAAAATAACTCATAAGTCATGTCTTATAGCTATGAGTTTTGGTCGTTGGCCCGTTTTCGATAGCACTAGGTCCAAATAGCTCAAACCTAGGCTTACAGCTTTTTCATCGGCTTTTATCACACTCATATCGTTTCACGTATTCCAACTCTAGTTAGCCCGTATCTTCTTGACAAACTATGAAGATTGATTTTGAGATCCCAAACAACCTTTTTTCACAAAAATAACTCGTAAGTCACGGCTCAGAGCGATGAGGTTTTGTCGTTGGCTCGTTTCGTATCGAACTAGGTCCAAACTCGCTCCAACCTAGCCCGACAGGTGTTTCGTCAATTTTTATCGCTCTCATACCGTTTCATGTATTCTAAGTCCAAGTTAGCCCGTATCTTCGACAAACTATGAAGACCGATTTTGAGAACCCAAACAACCAGTTTTCACAAAAATAACTCGTAAGTCAAGGCTTAGAGCGATGAGCTTTTGTCGTTGGCCCATTTCGCATCGAACTAGGTCCAAACTCGCTCCAACCTAGCCCTACGGTGTTTCGTCGCTTTTATCACTCTTTTACCGTTTCACGTATTCGAAGTCCAGTTGGCCCATATCTTCTTAAAAAACTATGAAGGTCGATTTTGAACGCATAAAACTACATTTTTTCACAAAAATAACTCATAAGTCGTGGCTTATAGCTATGAGTTTTGGTTGTCGGCCCGTTTCGTATATTGCTAGGTCCAAACAAATCTCAAACCTAGCCTAACAGCTTTTCCATCAGCTTTTATCACACTCATACCGTTTCACGTATTCCAACTCTAGTTGGCCCGTATCTTCTTGACAAACTATGAAGGCAGCATTTTGAGAGCCCGAACTACCTTTTTTCACCAAAATAACTCATAAGTCATATCTTATAGCTATGAGTTTTGGTCGTTGGCCCGTTTTCGATAGAACTAGGTCCAAACGAGCTCAAACCTAGGCTTACAGCTTTTTCATCAGCTTTTATCACACTCATATCGTTTCACGTATTCCAACTCCAGCTAGCCCGTATTTTCTTGACAAACTATGAAGATTGATTTTGAGATCCCAAACAACCTTTTTTCACAAAAATAAATCGTAAGTCACGGCTTAGAGCGATGAAGTTTTGTCGTTGGCTCGTTTCGTATCGAACTAGGTCCAAACTCGCTACAACCTAGCCCGACAGGTGTTTCGTCAATTTTTATCGCTCTCATACCGTTTCATGTATTCTAAGTCCAAGTTGGCCCATATCTTCTTAAAAAACTATGAAGGCTGATTTTGAGGCCCTAAACTATATTTTTTCACCCAAATAACTCATAAGTCGTGGCTTATAGCTATGAATTTTGGTCGTTGGCCCGTTTTCGGTAGAACTAGGTCCAAATAGCTCAAACCTAGCCCGACAGCTTTTTCCATCAGCTTTTATCACACTCATACCGTTTCACGTATTCCAAGTCTAGTTGGCCCGTATCTTCGACAAACTATGAAGGCAGCATTTTGAGAGCCCAAATTACGTTTTTTCACCAAAATAACTCATAAGTCGTGGCTTATAGCTATGAGTTTTGGTTGTCGGCCCGTTTTCGGTAGAACTAGGTCCAAACAGACTTAAACCTAGCCTTACAGCTTTTTCATCAGCTCTTATCACACTCATATCGTTTCACGTATCCAACTCCAGCTAGCCCGTATCTTCGACAAACTATGAAGACCGATTTCGAGAACCCAAACAACCGGTTTTCACAAAAATAACTCGTAAGTCAAGGCTTAGAGCGATGAGCTTTTGTCGTTGGCCCATTTCGCATCGAACTAGGTCCAAACTCGCTCCAACCTAGCCCTACGGTGTTTCGTCGCTTTTATCGCTCTTATACCGTTTCACGTATTCGAAGTCCAGATTGGCCCATATCTTCTTAAAAAACTATGAAGGCCGATTTTGAACGCACAAAACTACATTTTTTCATAAAAATAACTCATAAGTCGTGGCTTATAGCTATGAGTTTTGGTTGTTGACCCGTTTCGGATATTGCTAGGTCCAAACAGTCTCAAACCTAGCCCGACATTTTTTCCATCGCTTTTTATCACACTCATACCGTTTCACGTATTCCAAGTCTAGTTGGCCCGTATCTTCTTGACAAACTATGAAGGAAGATTTTGAGAGCCCAAACTACGTTTTTTCACCAAAATAACTCATAAGTCGTGGCTTATAGCTATGAGTTTTGGTTGTTGGCCCGTTTTCGGTAGAACTAGGTCCAAGCAGCCTTAAACGTAGCCTTACAGCTTTTTCATCGGCTCTTATCACACTCATATCGTTTCACGTATCCAACTCCAGTTAGCCCGTATCTTCGACAAACTATGAAGACTAATTTTGAGAACCCAAACAACCGGTTTTCACAAAAATAACTCGTAAGTCAAGGCTTAGAGCGATGAGCTTTTGTCGTTGGCCCATTTCGCATCGAACTAGGTCCAAACTCGCTCCAACCTAGCCCTACAGGTGTTTCGTCGCTTTTATCGCTCTTATACCGTTTCACGTATTCGAAGTCCAGCTTGGCCCATATCTTCTTAAAAACTATGAAGGCTGATTTTGAACGCACAAAACTACATTTTTTCACAAAAATAACTCATAAGTCGTGGCTTATAGCTATGAGTTTTGGTTGTTGGCCCGTTTCGGATATTGCTAGGTCCAAACAGACTCAAACCTAGCTCGACAGCTTTTTCATCGGCTTTTATCACACTCATACCGTTTCACGTATTCCAAGTCTAGTTGGCCCGTATCTTCTTGACAAACTATGAAGGAAGATTTTGAGAGCCCGAACTACATTTTTTCACCAAAATAACTCATAAGTCATGGCTTATAGCTATGAGTTTTGATCGTTGGCCCGTTTTCGATAGAACTAGGTCCAAACGACTCAAACCTAGGCTTACAGCTTTTTCATCGGCTTTTATCACACTTATATCGTTTCACGTATTCCAACTCCAGTTAGCCCGTATCTTCTTGACAAACTATGAAGATTGATTTTGAGATCCCAAACAACCTTTTTTCACAAAAATAACTCGTAAGTCACGGCTTAGAGCGATGAGGTTTTGTCGTTGGCTCGTTTCGTATCGAACTAGGTCCAAACTCGCTCCAACCTAGCCCTACGAGTGTTTTGTCAATTTTTATCGCTCTCATACCGTTTCATGTATTCTAAGTCCAGTTGGCCCATATCTTCTTAAAAAACTATGAAGGCTGATTTTGAGGCCCCAAACTATATTTTTTCACCCAAATAACTCATAAGTCGTGGCTTATAGCTATGAATTTTGGTCGTTGGCCCGTTTTCGGTAGAACTAGGTCCAAACGAACTCAAACCTAGCCTTACAGCTTTTTCATCGGCTTTTATCACACTCATATCGTTTCACGTATTCCAACTCCAGTTAGCCCGTATCTTCTCGACAAAGTATGAAGACGGATTTTGAGATCCCAAACTACCTTTTTTCACCAAAATCACTCATAAGTCATGGCTTATAGCTATGAGTTTTGGTCGTTGGCCCAATTTCGGTAGAACTAGGTCCAAACTGACTCAAACCTAGCCATACAAATTTTTCATCAGCTTTTATCACACTCATATCGTTTCACGTATCCAACTCCAGTTGGCCCGTATCTTCTTGACAAACTATGAAGGCGGATTTTGAGAGCCCGAACTACATTTTTTCACCAAAATAACTCATAAGTCATGGCTTATAGCTATGAGTTTTGGTCGTTGGCCCGTTTTCGATAGAACTAGGTCCAAACAGACTCAAACCTAGCCCGACATTTTTTCCATCAGCTTTTATCACACTCATACCGTTTCACGTATTCCAAGTCTAGTTGGCCCGTATCTTCTTGACAAACTATGAAGGAAGATTTTGAGAGCCCAAACTACGTTTTTTCACCAAAATAACTCATAAGTCGTGGCTTATAGCTATGAGTTTTGGTTGTTGGCCCGTTTTCGGTAGAACTAGGTCCAAGCAGCTTAAACGTAGCCTTACAGCTTTTTCATCGGTTCTTATCACACTCATATCGTTTCACGTATCCAACTCCAGTTAGCCCGTATCTTCTCGACAAACTATGAAGACTAATTTTGAGAACCCAAACAACCGGTTTTCACAAAAATAACTCGTAAGTCAAGGCTTAGAGCGATGAGCTTTTGTCGTTGGCCCATTTCGCATCGAACTAGGTCCAAACCGCTCCAACCTAGCCCTACGGTGTTTCGTCGGCTTTTATCGCTCTTATACCGTTTCACGTATTCGAAGTCCAGTTGGCCCATATCTTCTTAAAAAACTATGAAGGCTGATTTTGAACGCACAAAACTACATTTTTTCAAAAAAATAACTCATAACTCGTGGCTTATAGCTATGAGTTTTGGTTGTTGGCCCGTTTCGGATATTGCTAGGTCCAAACAGATCTCAAACCTAGCTCGACAGCTTTTCCATCGGCTTTTATCACACTCATACCGTTTCACGTATTCCAAGTCTAGTTGGCCCGTATCTTCTGACAAACTATGAAGGAAGATTTTGAGAGCCCGAACTACATTTTTTCACCAAAATAACTCATAAGTCATGGCTTATAGCTATGAGTTTTGATCGTTGGCCCGTTTTCGATAGAACTAGGTCCAAACAGACTCAAACCTAGGCTTACAGCTTTTTCATCAACTTTTATCACACTTATATCGTTTCACGTATTCCAACTCCGAGTTAGCCCGTATCTTCGACAAACTATGAAGATTGATTTTGAGATCCCAAACAACCTTTTTTCACAAAAATAACTCGTAAGTCACGGCTTAGAGCGATGAGGTTTTGTCGTTGGCTCGTTTCGTATCGAACTAGGTCCAAACCGCTCCAACCTAGCCCTACAGGTGTTTTGTCAATTTTTATCGCTCTCATACCGTTTCATGTATTCTAAGTCCAGTTGGCCCATATCTTCTTAAAAAACTATGAAGGCTGATTTTGAGGCCCCAAACTATATTTTTTCACCCAAATAACTCATAAGTCGTGGCTTATAGCTATGAATTTTGGTCGTTGGCCCGTTTTCGGTAGAACTAGGTCCAAACAGACTCAAACCTAGCCTTACGAGCTTTTTCATCAGCTTTTATCACACTCATATCGTTTCACGTATTCCAACTCCAGTTAGCCCGTATCTTCGACAAAGTATGAAGACGGATTTTGAGATCCCAAACTACCTTTTTTCACCAAAATCACTCATAAGTCATGGCTTATAGCTATGAGTTTTGGTCGTTGGCCCAATTTCGGTAGAACTAGGTCCAAACAGTCTCAAACCTAGCCATATAAATTTTTCATCGGCTTTTATCACACTCATATCGTTTCACGTATCCAACTCCAGTTGGCCCGTATCTTCTTGACAAACAATGAAGGCAGATTTTGAGAGCCCGAACTACATTTTTTCACCAAAATAACTCATAAGTCATGGCTTATAGCTATGAGTTTTGGTCGTTGGCCCGTTTTCGATAGAACTAGGTCCAAACAGACTCAAACCTAGGCTTACAGCTTTTTCATCGGCTTTTATCACACTCATATCGTTTCACGTATTCCAACTCTAGTTAGCCCGTATCTTCTTGACAAACTATGAAGATTGATTTTGAGATCCCAAACAACCTTTTTTCACAAAAATAACCCGTAAGTCACGGCTTAAAGCGATGAGGTTTTGTCGTTGGCTCGTTTCGTATCGAACTAAGTCCAAACTCGCTCCAACCTAGCCCGACAGGTGTTTCGTCAATTTTTATCGCTCTCATACCGTTTCATGTATTCTAAGTCCAGCTTGGCCCATATCTTCTTAAAAACTATGAAGGCTGATTTTGAGGCCCCAAACTATATTTTTTCACCCAAATAACTCATAAGTCGTGGCTTATAGCTATGAATTTTGGTCGTTTGCCCGTTTTCGGTAGAACTAGGTCCAAACGAGCTCAAACCTAGCCTTACAGCTTTTTCATCAGCTTTTATCACACTCATATCGTTTCACGTATTCCAACTCCAGTTGGCCCGTATCTTCTGACAAACTATGAAGGAAGATTTTGAGAGCCCAAACTACGTTTTTTCACCAAAATAACTCATAAGTCGTGGCTTATAGCTATGAGTTTTGGTTGTTGGCCCATTTTCGGTAGAACTAGGTCCAAACAGACTTAAACGTAGCCTTACAGCTTTTTCATCGGTTCTTATCACACTCATATCGTTTCACGTATCCAACTCCAGTTAGCCCGTATCTTCTGACAAACTATGAAGACTAATTTTGAGAACCCAAACAACCAGTTTTCACAAAAATAACTCGTAAGTCAAGGCTTAGAGCGATGAGCTTTTATCGTTGGCCCATTTCGCATCGAACTAGGTCCAAACCGCTCCAACCTAGCCCAACGAGTGTTTCGTCGGCTTTTATCGCTCTCATACCGTTTCACGTATTCGAAGTCCAGTTGGCCCATATCTTCTTAAAAAACTATGAAGGTCGATTTTGAATGCACAAAACTACATTTTTTCACAAAAATAACTCATAAGTCGTGGCTTATAGCTATGAGTTTTGGTTGTTGGCCCGTTTCGGATATTGCTAGGTCCAAACAGACTCAAACCTAGCTCGACAGCTTTTCCATCAGCTTTTATCACACTCATACCGTTTCACGTATTCCAACTCTAGTTGGCCCGTATCTTCTTGACAAACTATGAAGGCGGATTTTGAGAGCCCGAACTACATTTTTTCACCAAAATAACTCATAAGTCATGGCTTATAGCTATGAGTTTTGGTCGTTGGCCCGTTTTCGATAAAACTAGGTCCAAACAGACTCAAACCTAGGCTTACAGCTTTTTTATCGGCTTTTATCACACTCATATCGTTTCACGTATTCCAACTCTAGTTAGCCCGTATCTTCGACAAACTATGAAGATTGATTTTGAGATCCCAAACAACCTTTTTTCACAAAAATAACCCGTAAGTCACGGCTTAAAGCGATGAGGTTTTGTCGTTGGCTCGTTTCGTATCGAACTAAGTCCAAACTCGCTCCAACCTAGCCCGACGGTGTTTCGTCAATTTTTATCGCTCTCATACCGTTTCATATATTCTAAGTCCAGCTTGGCCCATATCTTCTTAAAAACTATGAAGGCTGATTTTGAGGCCCCAAACTATATTTTTTCACCCAAATAACTCATAAGTCGTGGCTTATAGCTATGAATTTTGGTCGTTGGCCCATTTTCGGTAGATCTAGGTCCAAACAGACTCAAACCTAGCCTTACAGCTTTTTCATCACTTTTTATCACACTCATATCGTTTCACGTATTCCAACTCCAGTTAGCCCGTATCTTCTTGACAAAGTATGAAGACCGATTTTGAGAGCCCAAACTACCTTTTTTCACCAAAATAACTCATAAGTCATGGCTTATAGCTATGAGTTTTGGTCGTTGGCCCAATTTCGGTAGAACTACGTCCAAACAGACTCAAACCTAGCCTTACAAATTTTTCATCGGCTTTTATCACACTCATATCGTTTCACGTATCCAACTCCAATCAGCCCGTATCTTCGACAAACTATGAAGACCGATTTTGAGAACCCAAACAACCATTTTACACCAAAATAACTCGTAAGTCAAGGCTTAGAGCGATGAGCTTTTGTCGTTGGCCCGTTTCGCATCGAACTAGGTCCAAACTCGCTCCAACCTAGCCCTACGAGTGTTTCGTCGGCTTTTATCGTTCGATATCGTTTCACGTATTCTAAGTCCAAGCTTGGCACATATCTTATTTAAAAACTATGAAGGCTGATTTTGAGGGCCCAAACTATATTTTTTCACCCGAATAACTCATAAGTCGTGGCTTATAGCTATGAGTTTTGGTTGTTGGCCCGTTTCCGATAGACCTAGGTCCAAACAGACTCAAACCTAGCTCGACAGTTTTTCCATCAATTTTTATCACACTCATACCGTTTCACGTATTCCAACTCTAGTTGGCCCGTATCTTCTTGACAAACTATGAAGGCGCATTTTGAGAGCCCGAACTACATTTTTTCACCAAAATAACTCATAAGTCATGGCTTATAGCTATGAGTTTTGGTCGTTGGCCGCTTTTCGATAGAACTAGGTCCAAACAGACTCAAACCTAGGCTTACGGCTTTTTCATCGGCTTTTATCACACTCATATCGTTTCACGTATTCCAACTCTAGTTAGCCCGTATCTTCGACAAACTATGAAGATTGATTTTGAGATCCCAAACAACCTTTTTTCACAAAAATAACCCGTAAGTCACGGCTTAAAGCGATGAGGTTTTGTCGTTGGCTCGTTTCGTATCGAACTAGGTCCAAACTCGCTCCAACCTAGCCCGACAGGTGTTTCGTCAATTTTTATCGCTCTCATACCGTTTCATGTATTCTAAGTCCAGTTGGCCCATATCTTCTTAAAAAACTATGAAGGCTGATTTTGAGGCCCCAAACTATATTTTTTCACCCAAATAATCGATAAGTCGTGGCTTATAGCTATGAATTTTGGTCGTTGGCCCGTTTTCGGTAGAACTAGGTCTAAACGACTCAAACCTAGCCTTACAGCTTTTTCATCAGCTTTTATCACACTCATATCATTTCACGTATTCCAACTCTAGTTAGCCCGTATCTTCGACAAACTATGAAAACCGATTTTGATAGCCCAAGCTACCTTTTTTCACCAAAATAACTCATAAGTCATGGCTTATAGCTATGAGTTTTGGTCGTTGGCCCAATTTCGGTAGAACTAGGTCCAAACGAACTCAAACCTAGCCTTATAAGTTTTTCATCGCTTTTATCACACTCATATCGTTTCACGTATCCAACTCTAGTTAGCCCGTATCTTCGACAAACTATGAAGATCGATTTTGAGAACCCAAACAACCATTTTACACCAAAATAACTCGTAATTCAAGGCTTAGAGCGATGAGCTTTTGTCGTTGGCCCGTTTCGCATCGAACTAGGTCCAAACTCGCTCCAACCTAGCCCTACGAGTGTTTCGTCGGCTTTTATCGTTCGATATCGTTTCACGTATTCTAAGTCCAGTTGGCACATATCTTATTTAAAAACTATGAAGGCTGATTTTGAGGGCCCAAACTATATTTTTTCACCCGAATAACTCATAAGTCGTGGCTTATAGCTATGAGTTTTGGTTGTTGGCCCGTTTCCGATAGACCTAGGTCCAAACAGACTCAAACCTAGCCTCGACAGCTTTTCCATTAGTTTTTATCACACTCATACCGTTTCACGTATTCCAACTCTAGTTGGCCCGTATCTTCATGACAAACTATGAAGGCGGATTTTGAAAGCCCAAACTACGTTTTTTTCACCAAAATAACTCATAAGTCGTGGCTTATAGCTATGAGTTTTGGTTGTTGGCCCGTTTTCGATAGAACTAGGTCCAAACAGACTTAAACCTAGCCTTACAGCTTTTTCATCGGCTCTTATCACAGCTCATATCGTTTCACGTATCCAACTCCAGTTAGCCCGTATCTTCGACAAACTATGAAGACCGATTTTGTGAACCCAAACAACCGGTTTTCACAAAAATAACTCGTAAGTCAAGGCTTAGAGCGATGAGCTTTTGTCGTTGGCCCATTTCGCATCGAACTAGGTCCAAACTCGCTCCAACCTAGCCCTACGAGTGTTTCGTCGGCTTTTATCGCTCTTATACCGTTTCACGTATTCGAAGTCCAGATTGGCCCATATCTTCTTAAAAACTATGAAGGTTGATTTTGAACGCACAAAACTATATTTTTTCACAAAAATAACTCATAAGTCGTGGCTTATAGCTATGATTTTTGGTTGTTGGCCCGTTTCGTATATTGCTAGGTCCAAACAGTCTCAAACCTAGCCTCGACAGCTTTTTCATCGGCTTTTATTACACTCATACCGTTTCACGTATTCCAAGTCTAGTTGGCCCGTATCTTCTTGACAAACTATGAAGGTAGATTTTGAGAGCCCAAACTACGTTTTTTCACCAAAATAACTCATAAGTCGTGGCTTATAGCTATGAGTTTTGGTTGTTGGCCCGTTTTCGGTAGAACTAGGTCCAAACAGACTTAAACCTAGCCTTACAGCTTTTTCATCGGTTCTTATCACACTCATATCGTTTCACGTATCCAACTCCAGCTAGCCCGTATCTTCGACAAACTATGAAGACCGATTTTGAGAACCCAAACAACCAGCTTTCACAAAAATAACTCGTAAGTCAAGGCTTAGAGCGATGAGCTTTTGTCGTTGGCCCATTTCGCATCGAACTAGGTCCAAACTCGCTCCAACCTAGCCCTACGAGTGTTTCGTCGCTTTTATCGCTCTTATACCGTTTCACGTATTCGAAGTCCAGATTGGCCCATATCTTCTTAAAAAACTATGAAGGCTGATTTTGAACGCATAAAACTACATTTTTTCACAAAAATAACTTATAAGTCGTGGCTTATAGCTATGAGTTTTGGTTGTTGGCCCGTTTCGTATATTGCTAGGTCCAAACAGACTCAAACCTAGCTCGACAGCTTTTCCATCGGCTTTTATCACACTCATACCGTTTCACGTATTCCAACTCTAGTTGGCCCGTATCTTCTTGACAAACTATGAAGGCGGATTTTGAGAGCCCGAACTATATTTTTTCACCAAAATAACTCATAAGTCATGGCTTATAGCTATGAATTTTGGTCGTTGGCCCGTTTTCGATAGAACTAGGTCCAAACGAACTCAAACCTAGGCTTACGGCTTTTTCATCGGCTTTTATCACACTCATATCGTTTCACGTATTCCAACTCTAGTCGCCCGTATCTTCTCGACAAACTATGAAGATTGATTTTGAGATCCCAAACAACCTTTTTTCACAAAAATAACCCGTAAGTCACGGCTTAAAGCGATGAGGTTTTGTCGTTGGCTCGTTTCGTATCGAACTAGGTCCAAACTCGCTCCAACCTAGCCTTACAGTTGTTTCATCACTTTTTATCGCTCTCATACCGTTTCATGTATTCTAAGTCCAAGTTGGCCCATATCTTCTTAAAAAACTATGAAGGCTGATTTTGAGGGCCCAAACTATATTTTTTCACCCGAATAACTCATAAGTCGTGGCTTATAGCTATGAGTTTTGGTTGTTGTCCCGTTTTCGATAGACCTAAGTCCAAACGACTCAAACCTAGCCCGACAGCTTTTCCATCGGCTTTTATCACACTCATATCGTTTCACGTATCCAACTCCAGTTAGCCCGTATCTTCTTGACAAACTATGAAGACCGATTTTGAGAACCCAAACAACCTTTTTCCACAAAAATAACTCGTAAGTCACGGCTTAGAGCGATGAGGCTTTGTCGTTGGCTCGTTTCGCATCGAACTAGGTCCAAACCGCACTAACCTATCGCTCTCATACCATTTGACGTATTCTAAGTCCAAGTTGGCCCATATCTTCTTAAAAAACTATGAAGGCCGATTTTGAGGCCCTAAACTATATTTTTTCACCCAAATAACTCATAAGTCGTGGCTTATATCTATGAGTTTTGGTCGTTGGCCCGTTTTCGATAGAACTAGGTCCAAACGACTCGAACCTAGCCGTACAGCTTTTTCATCAGCTTTTATCACACTCATATCGTTTCACGTATTCCAACTCCAGCTTAGCCCGTATCTTCGACAAACTATGAAGACCGATTTTAAGAGCCCAAACTACCTTTTTTCACCAAAATAACTCATAAGTCATAGCTTATAGCTATGAGTTTTGGTCGTTGGCCCAATTTCGGCGAACTAGGTCCAAACAGACTCAAACCTAGCCTAACAGCTTTTTCACCAGCTTTTATCACACTCATATCGCTTCACATATTCTAACTCTAGTTGGCTCGTATTTTCTTGACAAACTATGAAGGCGCATTTTGAGAGCCCAAACTACTTTTTTCACCAAAATAACTCATCAGTCATGGTTATGGCTATGAGTTTTGGTCGTTGGCCCGTTTTCGGTAGAACTAGGTCCAAACAGACTCAAACCTAGCCTTACAGCTTTTTCATCGGCTTTATCACTCATATCGTTTCACGTATTCCAACTCCAGCTTAACCCGTATCTTCTTAACAAACTATGAAGACCGATTTTGAGAGCCCAAACTACCTTTTTTCACCAAAATCACTCATAAGTCATGGCTTATAGCTATGAGTTTTGGTCATTGGCCCAATTTCGGTAGAACTAGGTCTAAACATGTCTCAAACCTAGCCTTATAGTTTTTTCATCAGCTTTTATCACACTCATATCGTTTGACGTATCCAACTCTAGTTAGCCCGTATCTTCGACAAACTATGAAGACCGATTTTGAGAACCCAAACAACCATTTTACACCAAAATAACTCGTAAGTCAAGGCTTAGAGCGATGAGCTTTTGTCGTTGGCCCGTTTCGCATCGAACTAGGTCCAAACCGCTCCAATCTAGCCCTACGGTGTTTCGTCGCTTTTATCGCTCTCATACCGTTTCACGTATTCGAAGTCCAAGTTGGCTCATATCTTCTTAAAAAACCATTAAGGCTGATTTTGAGGGCACAAAACTACATTTTTTCGCAAAAATAACTCATAAGTCGTGGCTTATAGCTATGAGTTTTGGTTGTTGGCCCGTTTCGTATAAAGCTAGGTCCAAACGAACTCAAACCTAGCCCGACAGCTTTTTCCATCGGCTTTTATCACACTCATACCGTTTTACGTATTCCAACTCTAGTTAGCCCGTATTTTCTTGACAAACTATGAAGGCGGATTTTGAGAGCCCGACTACGTTTTTTCACCAAAATAACTCATAAGTCATGGCTTATAGCTATGAGTTTTGGTCGTTGGCCCGTTTTCGGTAGAACTAGGTACAAACGAGCAGCTCAAACTTAGCCTTACAGCTTTTTCATCAGCTTTTATCACACTCATATCGTTTCACGTATTCCAAGTCCAGCTTAGCCCGTATCTTCTTGACAAACTATGAAGACTAATTTTGAGATCCCAAACAACCTTTTTTCACAAAAATAACTCGTAAGTCACGGCTTAGAGCGATGAGGTTTTGTCGTTGGCCCATTTCGCATCGAACTAGGTCCAAACTCGCTCCAACCTAGCCCTACGAGTGTTTCGTCGGCTTTTATCGTTCGATACCGTTTCACGTATTCCAAGTCCAAGTGGTCACATATCTTATTTAAAAACTGTGAAGGCCGATTTTGAGGGCCCAAACTATATTTTTCACCCGAATAACTCATAAGTCGTGGCTTATAGCTATCGAGTTTTGGTTGTTGGCCCATTTTCGATAGACCTAGGTCCAAACAAACTTCAAACCTAGCCTCGACAGCTTTTCCATCGCTTTTATCACACTCATACCGTTTCACGTATTCCAAGTCTAGTTGGCCCGTATCTTCTTGACAAACTATAAAGGCAGCATTTTGAGAGCCCAAACTACGTTTTTTCACCAAAATAACTCATAAGTCGTGGCTTATAGCTATGAGTTTTGGTCGTTGGCCCGTTTTCGGTAGAACTAGGTCCAAACAGACTTAAACCTAGCCTTACAGCTTTTTCATCAGCTTTTATCACACTCATATCGTTTTACGTATCCAACTCCAGCTAGCCCGTATCTTCGACAAACTATGAAGACCGATTTTGAGAACCCAAACAACCATTTTTCACAAAAATAACTCGTAAGTCAAGGCTTAGAGCGATGAGCTTTTGTCGTTGGCCATTTCGCATCGAACTAGGTCCAAACCGCTCCAACCTAGCCCTATAGTGTTTCGTCAGCTTTTATCGCTCTCATACCGTTTCACGTATTCGAAGTCCAGCTTGGCCCATATCTTCTTAAAAAACTATGAAAGCCGATTTTGAACGCACAAAACTACATTTTTTCACAAAAATAACTCATAAGTCGTGGCTTATAGCTATGAGTTTTGGTTGTTGGCCCGTTTCGTATAGAGCGAGGTTCAAACATCTCAAACCTAGCCTAACAGCTTTTCCATCAGCTTTTATCACACTCATACCGTTTCACGTATTCCAACTCTAGTTGGCCCGTATCTTCTTGACAAACTATGAAGGCACATTTTGAGAGCCCGAACTACGTTTTTTAAGCAAAATAACTCATAAGTCATGGCTTATAGCTATGAGTTTTGGTCGTTGGCCCGTTTTCGATAGAACTAGGTCCAAACAGACTCAAACCTAGGCTTATAGTTTTTTCATCAGCTTTTATCACACTCATATCGTTTCACGTATTCCAACTCCAGCTAGCCCGTATCTTCGACAAACTATGAAGACCGATTTTGAGATCCCAAACAACCTTTTTTCACAAAAATAACTCGTAAGTCACGGCTTAGAGCGATGAGGTTTTGTCGTTGGCTCGTTTCGTATCGAACTAGGTCCAAACTCGCTCCAACCTAGCCCTACAGGCGTTTCGTCGCTTTTATCTCTCTCATACCGTCTCATTTATTCTAAGTCCAAGTTGGCCCATATCTTCTTAAAAAACTATGAAGGCCGATTTTGAGGCCCCAAACTATATTTTTTCACCCAAATAACTCATAAGTCGTGGCTTATAGCTATGAATTTTGGTCGTTGGCCCGTTTTCGGTAGAACTAGGTCCAAACAGACTCAAACCTAGCCTTACAGCTTTTTCATCGCTTTTATCACACTCATATCGTTTCACGTATTCCAACTCCAGTTAGCCCGTATCTTCGACAAACTATGAAGACCGATTTTGAGAGCCCAAACTACCTTTTTTCACCAAAATAACTCATAAGTCATGGCTTATAGCTATGAGTTTTGGTCGTTGGCCCAATTTAGATAGAACTAGGTCCAAACAGACTCAAACCTAGCCTTACAAATTTTTCATCGGCTTTTATCACACTCATATCGTTTCACGTATCCAACTCCAAGCTAGCCCGTATCTTCGACAAACTATGAAGACCGATTTTGAGAACCCAAACAACCATTTTACACCAAAATAACTCGTAAGTCAAGGCTTAGAGCGATGAGCTTTTGTCGTTGGCCGGTTTCGTATCGAACTAGGTCCAAACCGCTCCAACCTAGCCCTACGAGTGTTTCTTCGCTTTTATCGTTCGATATCGTTTCACGTATTCTAAGTCCAAGTTGGCACATATCTTATTTAAAAACTATGAAGGCCGATTTTGAGGGCCCAAACTATATTTTTTCACCCGAATAACTCATAAGTCGTGGCTTATAGCTATGAGTTTTGGTTGTTGGCCCGTTTCCGATAGACCTAGGTCCAAACAAGCTCAAACCTAGCCTTATAGTTTTTCCATCGGCTTTTATCGCACTCATACCGTTTCACGTATTCCAACTCTAGTTGGCCCGTATCTTCTTGACAAACTATGAAGACCGATTTTGAGAGCCCAAACTACCTTTTTTCACCAAAATAACTCGAAGTCATGTCTTATAGCGATGAGTTTTGGTCGTTGGCCCAATTTCGATAGAACTAGGTCCAAACGAGCTCAAACCTAGCCCTACAGCTTTTTCATCAGCTTTTATCACACTCATACTCGTTTCACGTATTCTAACTCTAGTTGGCTCGTATCTTCTTGACAAACTATGAATGCAGATTTTAAGATCCCAAACTACGTTTTTTCACCAAAATAACTCATAAGTCATGGCTTATAGCTATGAATTTTGGTCGTTGGCCCGTTTTCGATAGAACTAGGTCCAAACAACTCAAACCTAGCCTTACAGCTTTTTCATCGGCTTTTATCACACTCATATCGTTTCACGTATTCCAACTCCAGTTAGCCCGTATCTTTTTGAAAAACTATGAAGACCGATTTTGAGATCCCAAACAAACCTTTTTCACAAAAATAACTCGTAAGTCACGGCTTAGAGCGATGAGGTTTTGTCGTTGGCTCGTTTCACATCGACCTATGTCCAAACTCGCTCCAACCTAGCCTTACGAGTGTTTCGTCGGCTTTTATCGCTCTCATACCGTTTCACGTATTCCAACTCTAGTTGGCCAGTATCTTCTTGATAAACTATGAAGGCAGATTTTAAGAGCCCGTACTACGTTTTTTCACCAAAATAATTCATAAGTCATGGCTTATAGCTATGAGTTTTGGTCGTTGGCCCGTTTTCGGTAGAACTAGGTCCAAACCGCTCAAACCTAGCCTTACAGCTTTTTCATCGGCTTTATCACGACTCATATCGTTTCACGTATTCCAACTCCAGCTTAGCCCGTATCTTCTTTACAAACTATGAAGACCGATTTTGGGAGCCCAAACTACCTTTTTTCACCAAAATAACTCATAAGTCATGACTTATAGCTATGAGTTTTGGTTGTTGGCCCGTTTTCGGTAGAACTATGTCCAAACAGACTCAAACCTAGCCTTACAGCTTTTTCATCAGCTTTTATCACACTCATATCGTTTTACGTATTCCAACTCCAACTAGCCCGTATCCTCTCGACAAACTATGAAGATTGATTTTGAGATGCCAAACAACCTTTTTTCACAAAAATAACTCGTAAGTCACGACTTAGAGCGATGAGGTTTTGTCGTTAGCTCGTTTCGCATCGAACTAGGTCCAAACTCGCTCCAACCTAGCCCTACAGGTGTTTCGTCGCTTTTATCGCTCTCATACCGTTTCACGTATTCCAAGTCCAGCTTGGCCCATATCTTCTTAAAAAATTATGAAGGCCGATTTTGAGGGCCCAAACTATTTTTTTTCACCAAAATAACTCATAAGTCGTGGCTTATAGCTATGACTTTTGGTTGTTGGCCCGTTTCGTATAGACCTAGGTCCAAATAGCTCAAACCTAGCCTCGACAGCTTTTCCATCAGCTTTTATCACACTCATACCGTTTCATGTATTCTAACTCTAGTTGGCCCGTATCTTCTTGACAAACTATAAAGGCAGATTTTTAGAGCTCAAACTACATTTTTTCACCAAAATAACTCATAAGTCCCGACTTATAGCTATGAGTTTTGGTCGTTGGCCCGTTTTCGGTAGAACTATGTCCAAACAGACTCAAACCTAACCTTACAGCTTTTTCATCGGCTTTTATCACACTCATATCGTTTCACATATTCAACCTCCAGTTAGCCCATATCCTCTTGACAAACTATGAAGAGTGATTTTGAGATCCCAAACAACCTTTCTTCACAAAAATAACTTGTAAGTCACGGCTTTGAGCGATGAGGTTTTGTCGTTGACTCGTTTCGCATCGAACTAGGTCCAAACTGCTCCAACCTACCCCTACAGGTGTTTCGTCGCTTTTATCGCTCTCATACCGTTTCACGTATTCCAAGTCCAAGTTGGCCCATATCTTCTTAAAAAACTATGAAGGATCATTTTAAGGGCTCAAACTACATTTTTTCACCAAAATAACTCATAAGTCGTGGCTTATAGCTATGAGTTTTGGTTGTTAGCCCATTTCGGATAGACCTAGGTCCAAACAGATCAAACCTAGCCCGACAGCTTTTCCATCAGCTTTTATCACACTCATACCGTTTCATGTATTCCAACTCTAGTTGGCCCGTATCTTCTTGACAAACTATGAAGCCGGATTTTGAGAGCCCAAACTACGTTTTTCACCAAAATAACTCATAAGTCATGGCATATAGCTATAAGTTTTGGTCGTTGGCCCGTTTCCGATAGAACTAGGTCCAAACAGACTCAAACCTAGCTTTATAGTTTTTTCATCAGCTTTTATCACACTCATATCGTTTCATGTATCCAACTCCAGTTAGCCCGTATCTTCTGACAAACTATGAAGACCGATTTTGACAACCCAAACTACCTTTTTTCACCAAAATAACTCGTAAGTCAAGGCTTAGAGCGATGAGCTTTTGTCGTTGGCCCGTTTCGCATCGAAATAGGTCCAAACTCGCTCCAACCTAGCCCTACGAGTGTTTCGTCGGCTTTTATCGCTCTCATACCGTTTCACGTATTCGAAGTCCAGTTGGCCCATATCTTCTTAAAAACTATGAAGGCCGATTTTGAGGGCCCAAACTATATTTTTTGACCCAAATAAGTCGTAAGTCGTGGCTTATAGCTATGAGTTTTGGTTGTTAGACCGTTTCGGATAGACATAGGTCCAAACAGACTCAAACCTAGCCTTATAGTTTTTCCATCAGCTTTTATCACACTCATACCGTTTCACGTATTCCAACTATAGTTGGCCCGTATCTTCTTGACAAACTATGAAGGCGATTTAAAGAGCCCAAACTACATTTCTTCACCAAAATAACTCATAACTCATGGCTTATAGTTATGAGTTTTGGTCATTGGCCCGTTTTTGGTAGAAATAGGTCCAAACAACTCAAACCTAGCATTACAGCTTTTTCATCAATTTTTATCACGCTCATATCGTGTCACGCATCTAACTCCAGTTAGCCCGTATGTTCTTGACAAACTATAAAGATTTATTTTGAGAACACAAACAACCTTTTTTCACCAAAATAACTCGTAAGTCAAGGCTTAGAGCGATGAGCTTTTGTCATTGGCCCGTTTCGCATCGAATTAGGTCCAAACTCGCTCCAACCTAGCTCTACAGGTGTTTCGTCGGCTTTTATCGATCTCATATCGTTTCACGTATTCCAAGTCCAGCTTGGCCCATATCTTCTTAAAAAACTATGAAGGCTGATTTTGAGGGCCCAAACTGTATTTTTTCACTAAAATAACTCATAAGTCGTGGCTTATAGCTATGAGTTTTGGTTGTTGGCCCGTGTCAAATAGACCTAGCTCCAAACAGATCTCAAACCTAGCCCGACAGCTTTTCCATCGGCTTTTATCACATTCATACTCGTTTCACGTATTCTAACTCTAGTTGGCTCGGTATCTTCTTGACAAACTATGAAGGCAGATTTTGAGAGCCCAAACTACGTTTTTTCACCAAAATAACTCATAGGTCAAGGCTTATAGCTATGAGTTTTGGTCGTTGGACCGTTTTCGGTAGAACTAGGTCCAAACAACTCAAACCTAGCCTTACGGCTTTTTCATCGGCTTTTATCACACTCATATCGTTTCACGTATTCCAACTCCAGTTAGCCCGTATCTTTTTGACAAACTATGAAGGCGATTTTGAGAGCCCAAACTATGTTTTTTCACCAAAATAACTCATAGGTCATGGCTTATAGCTATGAGTTTTGGTCGTTGGCCCGTTTTCGGTAAAACTAGGTCCAAACAACTCAAACCTAGCCTTACAGCTTTTTCATCAGCTTTTATCACACTCATATCGTTTCACGTATTCTAACTCCGGTTAGCCCGTATCTTCTTGACAAACTATGAAGACCGATTTTGAGAGCCCAAACTACCTTTTTTCACCAAAATAAATCGTAAGTCACGGCATAGAGCGATGAGCTTTTGTCGTTGGCCCGTTTCGCATCGAACTAGGTCCAAACTCGCTCCAACCTAGCCCGAGAGTGTTTCGTCGGCTTTTATCTCTCTAATACCGTTTCACGTATTCCAAGTCCAGATTGGCCCATATCTTCTTAAAAAACTATGAAGGCTGATTTTGAGGCCCCAAACTACATTTTTTCAGCAAAATAACTCATAAGTCGTGGCTTATAGCTATGAGTTTTGGTTGTTGGCCCGTTTAAGATAGACTCAGGTCCAAACGACTCAAACCTAGCCTAACAGCTTTTCCATCGGCTTTTATCACACCCATACCTTTTCACGTATTCCAAATCCATTTAGCCCGTATCTTCTTGACAAACTATAAAGAGTAATTTTGAGAGCCCAAACTACCTTTTTTCACCAAAATAACTCGTAAGTCACGGTTTAGAGCGATGAGCTTTTGTCGTTGGCCCGTTTGGCATCGAACTAGGTCCAAACCGGTCCAACCTAACCCGACAGGTGTTTCGTCGGTTTTATCGCTCTCATGCCGTTTCACGTATTTTAAGTCCAATTTGCCCATATCTTCTTAAAAAACTATGAAGGCTGATTTTGAAGGCCCAAACTACATTTTTTAACCAAAATAACTCATAACTCGTGGCTTATAGCTATGAGTTTTGGTTGTTTGCCCGTTTCCGATAGACCTAGGTCTAAACGGCTCAAACCTAGCTCGACAGTTTTTCCATCAATTTTTATCACACTCATACCGTTTCACGTATTCCAACTCTAGTTGGCCCGTATCTTCTTGACAAACTATGAAGGCGGATTTTAAGAGGCCAAACAACATTTTTCACCAAAATAACTCATAAGTCATGGCATATAGCTATAAGTTTTGGTCGTTGGCCCGTTTCCGATAGAACTAGGTCCAAACGACTCAAACCTAGCCTTACGAGTTTTTCATCGGTTTTTATCACACTCATATCGTTTCACGTATTCCAACTCCGGTTAGCCCGTATCTTCTTGACAAACTATGAAGGCCGATTTGGAGAGCCCAAACTACGTTTTTCACCAAAATAACTCATAGGTCATGGCTTAATGCTATGAGTTTTGGTCGTTGGCCCGTTTTCGGTAGAACTAGGTCTAAACAACTCAAACCTAGCCTTACGGTTATTTCATCGGTTTTTATCACACTCATATCGTTTCACGTATTCCAACTCCAATTAGCCCGTATCTTCTGGCAAACTATGAAAGCCGATTTTGAGAGCCCAAACTATCTTTTTTCACCAAAATAACTCGTAAGTCACGGCATAGAGCGATGAGCTTTTGTCGTTGGCCCGTTTCGCATCGAACTAGGTCCAAGCTCGCTCCAACCTAGCCCGAGAGTATTTCGTCGGCTTTTATCACTCTAATACCGTTTCACGTATTCCAAGTCCCGTTGGCCCATATCTTCTTAAAAAACTATGAAGGCTGATTTTGAGGGCACAAAACTACATTTTTTCGTCAAAATAACTCATAAGTCGTGGCTTATAGCTATGAGTTTTGGTTGTTGGCCCGTTTCGGATAAAGCTAGGTCCAAACATGCTCAAACCTAGCTCGATAGTTTTTCCATCGGCTTTTATCACACTCATACCGTTTCACGTATTCCAACTCTAGTTGGCCCGTATCTTCTTGACAAACTATGAAGCCGACTTTTGAGAGCCCGAACTACGTTTTTTCACCAAAATAACTCATACATCATGGCTTATAGCGATGAGTTTTGGTCGTTGGCCCGTTTTCGGTAGAACTAGGTCCAAACGGCTCAAACCTAGCCTTACGGCTTTTTCATCGGCTTTTATCACACTCATATCGTTTCACGTATTCCAACTCCGGTTAGCCGGTATCTTCTGACAAACTATGAAGGCCGATTTGGAGATCCCAAACAACCTTTTTTCACAAAAATAACTCGTAAGTCACGGCTTATAGCGATGAGGTTTTGTCGTTAGCTCGTATCGCATCGAACTAGGTCCAAACTGCTCCAACCTAGCCCTACGGTGTTTCATCGGTTTTTATCGCTCTCATACCGTTTCACGTATTCTAAGACCAGTTGGTCCATATCTTCTTAAAAAACTATGAAGGCTGATTTTGAGGCCCCAAACTATATTTTTTCACCCAAATAACTCATAAGTCGTGGCTTATAGCTATGAGTTTTGGTCGTTGGCCCATTTTCGGTACAACTATGTCCAAACAGCTCAAACCTAGCCTTACGGTTTTTCATCGGCTTTTATAACACTCATATCGTTTCACGTATTCCAACTCCGAGTTAGCCCGTATCTTCGACAAACTATGAAGACCGATTTTGAGAGCCCAAACTACCTTTTTTCACCAAAATAACTCATAAGTCATGGCATAGAGCGATGAGCTTTTGTCGTTGGCCCGTTTCGCATCGAACTAGGTCCAAACTCGCTCCAACCTAGCCCGAGAGTGTTTCGTCGGCTTTTATCTCTCTAATACCGTTTCACGTATTCCAAGTCCAGGTTGGTCCATATCTTCTTAAAAAACTATGAAGGCTGATTTTGAGGCCCCAAACTATATTTTTTCACCCAAATAACTCATAAGTCGTGGCTTATAGCTATGAGTTTTGGTCGTTGGCCCAATTTCGGTAGAACTAGGTCCAAACGGCTCAAACCTAGCCTTACGGTTTTTCATCGGCTTTTATCACACTCATATCGTTTCACGTATCCAACTCCGGTTAGCCCGTATCTTCTCGACAAACTATGAAGATTGATTTTGAGAACCCAAACAACCATTTTACACCAAAATAACTCGTAAGTCAAGGCTTAGAGCGATGAGCTTTTGTCGTTGGCCCGTTTCGCATCGAACTAGGTCCAAGCTCGCTCCAACCTAGCCCTATAGTGTTTCGTCGGTATTTATCGCTCTCATACCGTTTCATGTATTCGAAGTCCGGTTGGCCCATATCTTCTTCAAAAACTATGAAGGCCGATTTTGAGCGCGCAAAACTATATTTTTTCACAAAAATAACTCATAAGTCGTGGCTTATAGCTATGAGTTTTGGTTGTTGGCCGTTTCAAATAGAGCTAGGTCCAAACGAGCTCAAACCTAGCTCGACGGTTTTTCCATCGGTTTTTATCACACTCATACCGTTTCACGTATTCTAACTCTAGTTGGCCCGTATCTTCTTGACAAACTATGAAGGCGGATTTTGAGAGCCCGAACTACGTTTTTTCACCAAAATAACTCGTAAGTCACGGTTTAGAGCGATGAGCTTTTGTCGTTGGCCGTTTGGCATCGAACTAGGTCCAAACTAGTCCAACCTAACCCGACAGGTGTTTCGTCATTTTTTATCGCTCTCATACCGTTTCACGTATTCTAAGTCCAATTTGCCCATATCTTCTTAAAAAACTATGAAGGTTGATTTTGAGGGCACAAAACTACATTTTTTCATCAAAATAACTCATAACTCGTGGCTTATAGCTATGAGTTTTGGTTGTTAGCCGATTTCGGATAGAGCTAGGTCCAAACGAGCTCAAACCTAGCTCGATAGTTTTTCCATCGGTTTTTATCACACTCATACTTGTTTCACGTATTCTAACTCTAGTTGGCTCGTATCTTCTCGACAAACTATGAAGGCGGATTTTCGAGCCCAAACTACGTTTTTTCACCAAAATAACTCATACGTCATGGCTTATAGCGATGAGTTTTGGTCGTTGGCTCGTTTTCGGTAGAACTAGGTCCAAACGGCTCAAACCTAGCCTTACGGTTTTTCATCGGTTTTTATCACACTCATATCGTTTCACGTATTCCAACTCCGGTTAGCCGGTATCTTCTTGACAAACTATGAAGGCCGATTTGGAGATCCTAAACAACCTTTTTTCACAAAAATAACTCATAAGTCACGGCTTATAGCGATGAGGTTTTGCCGTTAGCTCGTATCGCATCGAACTAGGTCCAAGCTCGCTCCAACCTAGCCCTACAGGTGTTTCGTCGGTTTTATCGCTCTCATACCGTTTCACGTATTCTAAGACCAGTTGGTCCATATCTTCTTAAAAAACTATGAAGGCTGATTTTGAGGCCCCAAACTATATTTTTTCACCCAAATAACTCATAAGTCGTGGCTTATAGCTATGAGTTTTGGTCGTTGGCCCGTTTTCGGTACAACTATGTCCAAACGAGCTCAAACCTAGCCTTACGGTTTTTCATCGGCTTTTATAACACTCATATCGTTTCACGTATTCCAACTCCGGTTAGCCCGTATCTTCGACAAACTATGAAGACCGATTTTGAGAGCCCAAACTACCTTTTTTCACCAAAATAACTCATAAGTCATGGCTTATAGCTATGAGTTTTGGTCGTTGGCCCAATTTCGGTAGAACTAGGTCCAAACAGACTCAAACCTAGCCTTACAGCTTTTTCATCGGCTTTTATCACACTCATATCGTTTCACGTATCCAACTCCGGTTAGCCGTATCTTCGACAAACTATGAAGATTGATTTTGAGAACCCAAACAATCATTTTACACCAAAATAACTCGTAAGTCAAGGCTTAGAGCGATGAGCTTTTGTCGTTGGCCCGTTTCGCATCGAACTAGGTCCAAACCTGCTCCGACCTTGCCCTACTTGTGTTTCGTCGGTATTTATCGCTCTCATTAAGTTTCACGTATTCGAAGTCCAGTTGGCCCATATCTTCTTCAAAAACTATGAAGGCCGATTTTGAGCGCGCAAAACTATATTTTTTCACAAAAATAACTCATAAGTCGTGGCTTATAGCTATGAGTTTTGGTTGTTGGCCCGTTTTCGATAGAATTAGGTCCAAACAGTCGAAACCTAGCCTTACGGTTTTTTATCGAGTTTTTATCACATTCATTTCGTTTCACGTATTCCAACTTCGGTTAGCCCGTATCTTCTTGACAAACTATGAAGGCTGATTTTGAGATCCCAAACAACCTTTTTTCATAAAAATAACTCGTAAGTCACGGCTTAGAGCAATGAGGTTTTGTCGTTGGCCCGTTTCGCATCGAACCGGGTCCAAGCCGCTCCAACCTAGCCCTACGGTGTTTCGTCGGCTTTTATCGCTCTCATACCGTTTCACGTATTCCAAGTCCAGTTGGCCCATATCTTCTTAAAAAACTATGAAGGATGATTTTGAGGGCCCAAACTACATTTTTTCACAAAAATAACTCATAAGTCGTGGCTTATAGCTATGAGTTTTGGTCGTTCGCCCAATTTCGATAGAACTAGGTCCAAACGAGCTCAAACCTAGCCTTATAGTTTTTCCATCGGCTTTTATAACACTCATACTCGTTTCACGTATTCTAACTCTAGTTGGCTCCTATCTTCTTGACAAACTATGAAGGCGGATTTTGAGAGCCCAAACTACGTTTTTTCACCAAAATAATTCATAAGTCCCGGCTTATAGCTATGAGTTTTGGTCGTTGGCCCGTTTTCGATAGAACTAGGTCCAAACAGCTTTAAACCTAGCCTTACGGCTTTTTCATCGGCTTTATCACACTCATATCGTTTCACGTATTCCAACTCTAGTTGGCTCGTATCTTACGGACAAACTATAAAGGCAGATTTTGAGAGCCCAAACTACGTTTTTTCACCAAAATAACTCATAAGTCATGGTTTATAGCTATGAGTTTTGGTCGTTGGTCCGTTTTCGGTAGAACTAGGTCCAAACAACTTAAACCTAGCCTTACAATTTTTTCATCGGCTTTTATCACACTCGTATCGTTTCACGTATTCCAACTCCAGTTAGCCCGTATCTTCCCGACAAACTATGAAGGCCGATTTTGAGATCCTAAACAACCTTTTTTCACCAAAATAACTCGTAAGTCAAGGCTTAGAGCGATGAGCTTTTGTCGTTGGCCCGTTTCGCATCGAACTAGGTCCAAGCCGCTTCAACCTAGCCCTACGGTGTTTCGTCGGTTTTATCGCTCTCATACCGTTTCACGTATTCGAAGTCCAGTTGGTCCATATCTTCTTAAAAAACTATGATGGGCGATTTTGAGGGCCCAAAACTATATTTTTTCACCAAAATAACTCATAAGTCGTGGCTTATAGCTATGAGTTTTGGTTGTTGGCCCGTTTCGGATAGAAGCTAGGTCCAAACTGACTTAAACCTAGGTCGACAGCTTTTCCATCGGTTTTTATCACACTCATACCGTTTCACGTATTCCAACTCTAGTTGGCTTCGTATCTTTTTGACAAATTATGAAGGAAGATTTTGAGAGGCCAAACTACGGTTTTTTACCAAAATAACTCATAAGTCATGGCTTATAGCTATGAGTTTTGGTCGTTTGCCCGTTTTCGGTAGAACTAGGTCCAAACAGACTCAAACCTAGCCTTACGGATTTTTCATCGGCTTTTATCACACTCATATCGTTTCACGTATTCCAACTCCAGTTAGCCGTATCTTCTTGACAAACTATGAAACCGATTTTGAGAGCCCAAACTACCATTTTTCACCAAAATAACTCATAAGTCATGGCTTATAGCTATGAGTTTTTGTCATTGGCCCAATTTCGATAGAACTAGGTCCAAACTGACTCAAAACTAGCCTTAACGTTTTTTCATCGGCTTTTATCACACTCATATCGTTTCACGTATCCAACTCCGGTTAGCCCGTATCGTCTTGACAAACTATGAAGGCTGATTTTGAGAACCCAAACAACCATTTTTCACCAAAATAACTCGTAAGTCAAGGCTTAGAGCGATGAGCTTTTGTCGTTGGCCCGTTTCACATCGAACTAGGTCCAAGCTGCTCCAACCTAGCCTTACGGTTTTTCATCGGTTTTTATCACACTCATATCGTTTCACGTATTCTAACTCCGGTTAGCCCGTATCTTCTTGACAAACTATGAAGGCCGATTTTGAGAGCCCAAACTACCTTTTTTCACCAAAATAAATCGTAAGTCACGGCATAGAGCGATGAGCTTTTGTCGTTGGCCCGTTTCGCATCGAACTAGGTCCAAGCCGCTCCAACCTAGCCCGAGAGTGTTTCGTCGGTTTTATCTCTCTAATACCGTTTCACGTATTCCAAGTCCAGTTGGCCCATATCTTCTTAAAAAACTATGAAGGCTGATTTTGAGGCCCCAAACTACATTTTTTCAGCAAAATAACTCATAAGTCGTGGCTTATAGCTATGAGTTTTGGTTGTTGGCCCGTTTAAGATAGACCTAGGTCCAAACGGCTCAAACCTAGCCTAACGGTTTTTCCATCGGTTTTTATCACACCCATTACCTTTTCACGTATTCCAAATCCATTTAGCCCGTATCTTCTGACAAACTATAAAGAGTAATTTTGAGAGCCCAAACTACCTTTTTTCACCAAAATAACTCGTAAGTCACGGTTTAGAGCGATGAGCTTTTGTCGTTGGCCCGTTTGGCATCGAACTAGGTCCAAGCTCGGTCCAACCTAACCCGACGAGTGTTTCGTCGGTTTTATCGCTCTCATGCCGTTTCACGTATTTTAAGTCCAATTTGCCCATATCTTCTTAAAAAACTATGAAGGCTGATTTTGAAGGCCCAAACTACATTTTTTAACCAAAATAACTCATAACTCGTGGCTTATAGCTATGAGTTTTGGTTGTTTGCCGTTTCAGATAGAACTGAGTCTAAACGGCTCAAACCTAGCTCGACGGTTTTTCCATCAATTTTTATCACACTCATACCGTTTCACGTATTCCAACTCTAGTTGGCCGTATCTTCTTGACAAACTATGAAGGCGGATTTTAAGAGGCCAAACAACATTTTTCACCAAAATAACTCATAAGTCATGGCATATAGCTATAAGTTTTGGTCGTTGGCCGTTTCAGATAGAACCAGGTCCAAACTGACTCAAACCTAGCCTTACGAGTTTTTCATCGGTTTTTATCACACTCATATCGTTTCACGTATTCCAACTCCGGTTAGCCGTATCTTCTTGACAAACTATGAAGGCGGATTTGGAGAGCCCAAACTACGTTTTTCACCAAAATAACTCATAGGTCATGGCTTAATGCTATGAGTTTTGGTCGTTGGCCGTTTTCGGTAGAACTAGGTCTAAACAACTCAAACCTAGCCTTACGGTTATTTCATCGGTTTTTATCACACTCATATCGTTTCACGTATTCCAACTCCAATTAGCCGTATCTTCTGGCAAACTATGAAAGCCGATTTTGAGAGCCCAAACTATCTTTTTTCACCAAAATAACTCGTAAGTCACGGCATAGAGCGATGAGCTTTTGTCGTTGGCCCGTTTCGCATCGAACTAGGTCCAAGCTTGCTCCGACCTAGCCCGAGAGTATTTCGTCGGTTTTATCACTCTAATACCGTTTCACGTATTCCAAGTCCCGTTGGCCCATATCTTCAAAAAACTATGAAGGCTGATTTTGAGGGCACGAAACTACATTTTTTCGTCAAAATAACTCATAAGTCGTGGCTTATAGCTATGAGTTTTGGTTGTTGGCCCGTTTCGGATAAAGCTAGGTCCAAACGAGCTCAAACCTAGCTCGATAGTTTTTCCATCGGTTTTTATCACACTCATACCGTTTCACGTATTCCAACTCTAGTTGGCCCGTATCTTCTTGACAAACTATGAAGCCGACTTTTGAGAGCCCGAACTACGTTTTTTCACCAAAATAACTCATACATCATGGCTTATAGCGATGAGTTTTGGTCGTTGGCCCGTTTTCGGTAGAACTAGGTCCAAACGGCTCAAACCTAGCCTTACGGTTTTTCATCGGTTTTTATCACACTCATATCGTTTCACGTATTCCAACTCCGGTTAGCCGGTATCTTCTGACAAACTATGAAGGCCGATTTGGAGATCCCAAACAACCTTTTTTCACAAAAATAACTCGTAAGTCACGGCTTATAGCGATGAGGTTTTGTCGTTAGCTCGTATCGCATCGAACTAGGTCCAAAGCTGCTCCAACCTAGCCCTACGGTGTTTCATCGGTTTTTATCGCTCTCATACCGTTTCACGTATTCTAAGACCAGTTGGTCCATATCTTCTTAAAAAACTATGAAGGCTGATTTTGAGGCCCCAAACTATATTTTTTCACCCAAATAACTCATAAGTCGTGGCTTATAGCTATGAGTTTTGGTCGTTGGCCCATTTTCGGTACAACTATGTCCAAACAGCTCAAACCTAGCCTTACGGCTTTTTCATCGGTTTTATAACACTCATATCGTTTCACGTATTCCAACTCCGAGTTAGCCGTATCTTCTGACAAACTATGAAGACCGATTTTGAGAGCCCAAACTACCTTTTTTCACCAAAATAACTCATAAGTCATGGCATAGAGCGATGAGCTTTTGTCGTTGGCCCGTTTCGCATCGAACTAGGTCCAAGCTGCTCCAACCTAGCACGAGAGTGTTTCGTCGGTTTTATCTCTCTAATACCGTTTCACGTATTCCAAGTCCGAGTTGGTCCATATCTTCTTAAAAAACTATGAAGGCTGATTTTGAGGCCCCAAACTATATTTTTTCACCCAAATAACTCATAAGTCGTGGCTTATAGCTATGAGTTTTGGTCGTTGGCCCAATTTCGGTAGAACTAGGTCCAAACGGCTCAAACCTAGCCTTACGGTTTTTCATCGGTTTTTATCACACTCATATCGTTTCACGTATCCAACTCCGGTTAGCCGTATCTTCTTGACAAACTATGAAGATTGATTTTGAGAACCCAAACAACCATTTTACACCAAAATAACTCGTAAGTCAAGGCTTAGAGCGATGAGCTTTTGTCGTTGGCCCGTTTCGCATCGAACTAGGTCCAAGCTGCTCCAACCTAGCCCTATAGTGTTTCGTCGGTATTTATCGCTCTCATACCGTTTCATGTATTCGAAGTCCAGTTGGCCCATATCTTCTTCAAAAACTATGAAGGCCGATTTTGAGCGCGCAAAACTATATTTTTTCACAAAAATAACTCATAAGTCGTGGCTTATAGCTATGAGTTTTGGTTGTTGGCCCGTTTCAAATAGAGCTAGGTCCAAACGACTCAAACCTAGCCTGACGAGTTTTTCCATCGGTTTTTATCACACTCATACCGTTTCACGTATTCTAACTCTAGTTGGCCGTATCTTCTTGACAAACTATGAAGGCGGATTTTGAGAGCCCGAACTACGTTTTTTCACCAAAATAACTCGTAAGTCACGGTTTAGAGCGATGAGCTTTTGTCGTTGGCCCGTTTGGCATCGAACTAGGTCCAAACTAGTCCAACCTAACCCGACGAGTGTTTCGTCATTTTTTATCGCTCTCATACCGTTTCACGTATTCTAAGTCCAATTTGCCCATATCTTCTTAAAAAACTATGAAGGTTGATTTTGAGGGCACAAAACTACATTTTTTCATCAAAATAACTCATAACTCGTGGCTTATAGCTATGAGTTTTGGTTGTTGGCCGATTTCGGATAGAGTTAGGTCCAAACAGACTCGAAACCTAGCTCGATAGTTTTTCCATCGGTTTTTATCACACTCATACTTGTTTCACGTATTCTAACTCTAGTTGGCTCGTATCTTCTTGACAAACTATGAAGGCGGATTTTCGAGCCCAAACTACGTTTTTTCACCAAAATAACTCATACGTCATGGCTTATAGCGATGAGTTTTGGTCGTTGGCTCGTTTTCGGTAGAACTAGGTCCAAACTGACTCAAACCTAGCCTTACGGTTTTTCATCGGTTTTTATCACACTCATATCGTTTCACGTATTCCAACTCCGATTAGCCGGTATCTTCGACAAACTATGAAGGCCGATTTGGAGATCCTAAACAACCTTTTTTCACAAAAATAACTCATAAGTCACGGCTTATAGCGATGAGGTTTTGCCGTTAGCTCGTATCGCATCGAACTAGGTCCAAGCTTGCTCCAACCTAGCCCTACGGTGTTTCGTCGGTTTTTATCGCTCTCATACCGTTTCACGTATTCTAAGACCAGGTTGGTCCATATCTTCTTAAAAAACTATGAAGGCTGATTTTGAGGCCCCAAACTATATTTTTTCACCCAAATAACTCATAAGTCGTGGCTTATAGCTATGAGTTTTGGTCGTTGGCCCGTTTTCGGTACAACTATGTCCAAACGAGCTCAAACCTAGCCTTACGGCTTTTTCATCGGCTTTTATAACACTCATATCGTTTCACGTATTCCAACTCCGGTTAGCCCGTATCTTCTTGACAAACTATGAAGGCCGATTTTGAGAGCCCAAACTACCTTTTTTCACCAAAATAACTCATAAGTCATGGCTTATAGCTATGAGTTTTGGTCGTTGGCCCAATTTCGGTAGAACTAGGTCCAAACAGACTCAAACCTAGCCTTACGAGCTTTTTCATCGGCTTTTATCACACTCATATCGTTTCACGTATCCAACTCCGGTTAGCCGTATCTTCGACAAACTATGAAGATTGATTTTGAGAACCCAAACAATCATTTTACACCAAAATAACTCGTAAGTCAAGGCTTAGAGCGATGAGCTTTTGTCGTTGGCCCGTTTCGCATCGAACTAGGTCCAAGCCGCTCCAACCTTGCCCTACTCGTGTTTCGTCGGTATTTATCGCTCTCATTAAGTTTCACGTATTCGAAGTCCAGTTGGCCCATATCTTCTTCAAAAACTATGAAGGCTGATTTTGAGCGCGCAAAACTATATTTTTTCACAAAAATAACTCATAAGTCGTGGCTTATAGCTATGAGTTTTGGTTGTTGGCCCGTTTTCGATAGAATTAGGTCCAAACAGTTGAAACCTAGCCTTACGAGTTTTTTATCGGTTTTTATCACATTCATTTCGTTTCACGTATTCCAACTTCGGTTAGCCCGTATCTTCGACAAACTATGAAGGCCGATTTTGAGATCCCAAACAACCTTTTTTCATAAAAATAACTCGTAAGTCACGGCTTAGAGCAATGAGGTTTTGTCGTTGGCCCGTTTCGCATCGAACCGAGTCCAAGCCGCTCCAACCTAGCCCTACGGTGTTTCGTCGGTTTTATCGCTCTCATACCGTTTCACGTATTCCAAGTCCAGTTGGCCCATATCTTCTTAAAAAACTATGAAGGATGATTTTGAGGGCCCAAACTACATTTTTTCACAAAAATAACTCATAAGTCGTGGCTTATAGCTATGAGTTTTGGTCGTTCGCCCAATTTCGATAGAACTAGGTCCAAACGACTCAAACCTAGCCTTATAGTTTTTCCATCGGTTTTTATAACACTCATACTTGTTTCACGTATTCTAACTCTAGTTGGCTCCTATCTTCTTGACAAACTATGAAGGCGGATTTTGAGAGCCCAAACTACGTTTTTTCACCAAAATAATTCATAAGTCCCGGCTTATAGCTATGAGTTTTGGTCGTTGGCCCGTTTTCGATAGAACTAGGTCCAAACAGGTTTAAACCTAGCCTTACAGCTTTTTCATCGGTTTTATCACACTCATATCGTTTCACGTATTCCAACTCTAGTTGGCTCGTATCTTCCGGACAAACTATAAAGGCAGATTTTGAGAGCCCAAACTACGTTTTTTCACCAAAATAACTCATAAGTCATGGTTTATAGCTATGAGTTTTGGTCGTTGGTCCGTTTTCGGTAGAACTAGGTCCAAACAACTTAAACCTAGCCTTACAATTTTTTCATCGGTTTTTATCACACTCGTATCGTTTCACGTATTCCAACTCCGAGTTAGCCGTATCTTCCCGACAAACTATGAAGGCCGATTTTGAGATCCTAAACAACCTTTTTTCACCAAAATAACTCGTAAGTCAAGGCTTAGAGCGATGAGCTTTTGTCGTTGGCCCGTTTCGCATCGAACTAGGTCCAAGCTGCTTCAACCTAGCCCTACGGTGTTTCGTCGGTTTTATCGCTCTCATACCGTTTCACGTATTCGAAGTCCGAGTTGGTCCATATCTTCTTAAAAAACTATGATGGCCGATTTTGAGGGCCCAAAACTATATTTTTTCACCAAAATAACTCATAAGTCGTGGCTTATAGCTATGAGTTTTGGTTGTTGGCCCGTTTCGGATAGAGCTAGGTCCAAACAGACTTAAACCTAGGTCGACAGCTTTTCCATCGGTTTTTATCACACTCATACCGTTTCACGTATTCCAACTCTAGTTGGCTTCGTATCTTTTTGACAAATTATGAAGGAAGATTTTGAGAGGCCAAACTACGGTTTTTTACCAAAATAACTCATAAGTCATGGCTTATAGCTATGAGTTTTGGTCGTTTGCCCGTTTTCGGTAGAACTAGGTCCAAACGGACTCAAACCTAGCCTTACGGATTTTTCATCGGCTTTTATCACACTCATATCGTTTCACGTATTCCAACTCCAGTTAGCCGTATCTTCTTGACAAACTATGAAGCCGATTTTGAGAGCCCAAACTACCATTTTTCACCAAAATAACTCATAAGTCATGGCTTATAGCTATGAGTTTTTGTCATTGGCCCAATTTCGATAGAACTAGGTCCAAACTGACTCAAAACTAGCCTTAACGTTTTTTCATCGGCTTTTATCACACTCGTATCGTTTCACGTATCCAACTCCAGTTAGCCGTATCGTCTTGACAAACTATGAAGACCGATTTTGAGAACCCAAACAACCATTTTTCACCAAAATAACTCGTAAGTCAAGGCTTAGAGCGATGAGCTTTTGTCGTTGGCCGTTTCACATCGAACTAGGTCCAAGCTCGCTCCAACCTAGCCTTACGGTGTTTCGTCGGTTTTTATCGCTCTCATACCGTTTCACGTATTCGAAGTCCAGTTGGCCCATATCTTCTTAAAAAACTATGAAGGCTGATTTTGAGGGCACAAAACTACATTTTTTCACCAAAATAACTCATAAGTCGTGGCTTATAGCTATGAGTTTTGGTTGTCGGCTCGTTTCGGATCGAGCTAGGTCCAAACAGACTCAAACATAGCCTGACGAGTTTTTCATCAATTTTTATCACACTCATACCGTTTCACGTATTCCAACTCTAGTTGGCCCGTATCTTCTTGTCGAACTATAAAGGTAGATTTTTAGAGCTCAAACTATGTTTTTTCACCAAAATAACTCATAAGTCGTGGCTTATAGCTATGAGTTTTGGTCGTTGGTCCGTTTCCGGTAGAACTAGGTCCAAACGTGCTCAAACCTAGCCTTACCGTTTTTTCATCGGTTTTTATCACACTCATATCGTTTCACGTATCCAACTCCAGTTAGGCCGTATCTTTTTGAAAAACCATAAAGGCTGATTTTGAGAACACAAACAACCTTTTTTCACCAAAATAACTCCTAAGTTAAGGCTTAGAGCGATGAGCTTTTGTTGTTGGCTCGTTTCGCATCGAACTAGGTCTAAACCGCTCCAACCTAGGCCTACAGGTGTTTCGTTAATTTTTATCGCTCTCATACCGTTTCATGTATTCCAAGTCCAGTTGGCCCACATCTTCTTAAAGAACTATGAAGGCTGATTTTGAGGGCCCAAACTATATTTTTTCACCGAAATAACTCATAAGTCTTGGCTTATAGTTATGAGTTTTGGTTGTTGGCCCGTTTCGGATAGGCTAGAGTCCAAATAGCTCAAACCTAGCCTGACGAGTTTTTCATCGGTTTTTATCACACTCATACCGTTTCACGTATTCGAACTCTAGTTGGCCCGTATCTTCTTGTCGAACTATAAAGGTAGATTTTTAGAGCTCAAACTACGTTTTTTCACCAAAATAATTCATAAGTCATGGCTTATAGCTATGAGTTTTGGTCGTTGGCCCGGTTTCGGTAGAACTAGGTCCAAACGACTCAAACCTAGCCTTACGGTATTTTCATCGGCTTTATCACACTCATTTCGTTCCACGTATTCCAACACCGAGTTAGCCCGTATCTTCGACAAACTATGAAGACCGATTTTGAGAGCCCAAACTACCTTTTTTCACCAAAATCACTCATAAGTCATGGCTTATAGCTATGAGTTTTGGTCGTTGGCCCAATTTCGGTAGAACTAGGTCCAAAAGCTCAAACCTAGCCTTACGAGCTTTTTCATCGGCTTTTATCACATCCATTTCGTTTCACGTATTCCAACTTCGGTTAGCCCGTATCTTCTTGACAAACTATGAAGACCGATTTTGAGATCCCAAACAACCTTTTTTCATAAAAATAACTCGTAAGTCATGGCTTAAAGCGATGAGGTTTTGTCGTTGGCTCGTTTCGCATCGAACTAGGTCTAAGCTGCTCCAACTTAGCCTACGAGTGTTTCGTCAATTTTTATCGCTCTCATACCGTTTCATGTATTCCAAGTCCAGTTGGCCCACATCTTCTTAAAAAACTATGAAGGTCGATTTTGAGGGCCCAAAACTATATTTTTTCACCAAAATAACTCATAAGTCGTGGCTTATAGTTATGAGTTTTGGTTGTTGGCCGTTTCGGATAGACCTAGGTCCGGACAGCTCAAACCTAGCTCGAGAGTTTTTCCATCGGTTTTTATCACACTCATACCGTTTCACGTATTCCAACTCTAGTTGGCCCGTATCTTCTTGACAAACTATAAAGGCAGATTTTGAGAGACCAAACTACGTTTTTTCACCAAAATAACTAATAAGTCATGGCTTATAGCTATGAGTTTTGGTCGTTGGCCCAATTTCGGTAGAACTAGGTCCAAACGACTCTAACCTAGCCTTACGGCTTTTTCATCGGCTTTTATCACACTCATATCGTTTCACGTACTCCAACTCCGGTTAGCCGTATCTTCTGACAAACTATGAAACGGATTTTGAGAGCCCAAACTACCTTTTTTCACCAAAATAACTCATAAGTCGTGGCTTATAGCTATGAGTTTTGGTCGTGGGCCCGTTTCCGGTAGAACTAGGTCCAAACGACTCAAACCTAGCCTTACCGTTTTTTCATCGGCTTTTATCACACTCATATCATTTCACGTATCCAACTCCGGTTAGGCCGTATCTTTTTGAAAAACCATAAAGACCGATTTTGAGAACACAAACAACCTTTTTTCACCAAAATAACTCCTAAGTTAAGGCTTAGAGCGATGAGCTTTTGTTGTTGGCTCGTTTCGCATCGAACTAGGTCTAAACTCGCTCCAACCTAGGCCTACGGTGTTTCGTCAATTTTTATCGCTCTCATACCGTTTCATGTATTCCAAGTCCAGCTTGGCCCACATCTTCTTAAAGAACTATGAAGGCTGATTTTGAGGGCCCAAACTATATTTTTTCACCGAAATAACTCATAAGTCTTGGCTTATAGTTATGAGTTTTGGTTGTTGGCCCGTTTCGGATAGACCTAGGTCCAAATAGCTCAAACCTAGCTCGACAGCTTTTTCATCGGCTTTTATCACACTCATACCGTTTCACGTATTCGAACTCTAGTTGGCCCGTATCTTCTTGTCGAACTATAAAGGTAGATTTTTAGAGCTCAAACTACGTTTTTTCACCAAAATAATTCATAAGTCATGGCTTATAGCTATGAGTTTTGGTCGTTGGCCGGTTTCGGTAGAACTAGGTCCAAACGAGCTCAAACCTAGCCTTACAGGTATTTTCATCGGTTTTATCACACTCATTTCGTTCCACGTATTCCAACACCCGATTAGCCCGTATCTTCTGACAAACTATGAAGACCGATTTTGAGAGCCCAAACTACCTTTTTTCACCAAAATCAATCATAAGTCATGGCTTATAGCTATGAGTTTTGGTCGTTGGCCCAATTTTGGTAGAACTAGGTCCAAACAACTTGAAACCTAGCCTTACAGCTTTTTCATCGGCTTTTATCACATCCATTTCGTTTCACGTATTCCAACTTCGATTAGCCCGTATCTTCTGACAAACTATGAAGACTGATTTTGAGATCCCAAACAATCTTTTTTCATAAAAATAACTCGTAAGTCACGACTTAGAGCGATGAGGTTTTATCGTTGGCCCGTTTCGCATCGAACCGAGTCCAACCGCTCCAACCTAGCCCTACGGTGTTTCGTCGGCTTTTATCGCTCTCATACCGTTTCACGTATTCCAAGTCCAGTTGGCCCATATCTTCTTAAAAAACTATGAAGGATGATTTTGAGGGCCCAAACTACATTTTTTCACAAAAATAACTCATAAGTCGTGGCTTATAGCTATGAGTTTTGGTTGTTAGCCCGTTTCGGATAGACCTAGGTCCAAACGGCTCAAACCTAGCCTCGACGGTTTTTCCATCGGCTTTTATAACACTCATACCGTTTTACGTATTCCAACTCTAGTGGCCCGTATCTTCTTGACAAACTATAAAGGCGATTTTGAGAGCCCAAACTACGTTTTTTCACCAAAATAACTCATAAGTCATGGCTTATAGCTATGAGTTTTGTTCGTTAGCCCGTTTTCGGTAGAACTAGGTCTAAACGACTCAAACCTAGCCTTACGGTTTTTAATCGGCTTTTATCACACTCATATCGTTTCACGTATTCCAACTCCGGTTAGCCCGTATCTTCGACAAACTATGAAGCTCGATTTTGAGAGCCCAAACTACCTTTTTTCACCAAAATAACTCATAAGTCATGGCTTATAGCTATGAGTTTTGGTCGTTCGCCCAATTTCGGTAGAACTAGGTCCAAACTGACTCAAACCTAGCCGTACAGTTTTTCCATCGGTTTTTATCACACTCATACTCGTTTCACGTATTCTAACTCTAGTTGGCTCGTATCTTCTGACAAACTATGAAGGCGGATTTTGAGAGCCCAAACTACGTTTTTTCACCAAAATAATTCATAACTCAAGGCTTATAGCTATGAGTTTTGGTCGTTGGCCCGTTTTCGGTAGAATTAGGTCCAAACAGCTTCAAGCCTAGCCTTACAGCTTTTTCATCGGTTTTATCACACTCATATCGTTTCACGTATTCCAACTCTAGTTGGCCCGTATCTTCTTGACAAACTATAAAGGCAGATTTTGAGAGCCCAAACTACGTTTTTTCACCAAAATAACTCATAAGTCATGGCTTATAGCTATGAGTTTTGGTCGTTGGTCCGTTTTCGGTAGAACTAGGTCCAAACAGACTTAAACCTAGCCTTATAATTTTTTCATCAGCTTTTTTCACACTCATATCGTTTCACGTATTCCAACTCCAGTTAGCCGTATCTTCCCGACAAACTATGAAGACCGATTTTGAGATCCCAAACAACCTTTTTTCACCAAAATAACTCGTAAGTCAAGGCTTAGAGCGATGAGCTTTTGTCGTTGGCTCGTTTCGCATCGAACTAGGTCCAAACTGCTTCAACCTAGCCCTACGGTGTTTCGTCGGCTTTTATCGCTCTCATACCGTTTCACGTATTCGAAGTCCAATTGGTCTATATCTTCTTAAAAAACTATGAAGGATGATTTTGAGGGCCCAAAACTATATGTTTTCACCAAAATAACTCATAAGTCGTGGCTTATAGCTATGAGTTTTGGTCGTTGGCCCGTTTACGGTAGAACTAGGTCCAAACGAGCTCAAACCTAGCCTTACCGTTTTTTCATCGGCTTTTATCACACTCATATCGTTTCACGTATCCAACTCCAGTTAGGCCGTATCTTTTTGAAAAACTATAAAGACCGATTTTGAGAAAACAAACAACCTTTTTTCACCAAAATAACTCCTAAGTTAAGACTTAGAGCGATGAGCTTTTGTCGTTGGCTCGTTTCGCATCGAACTAGGTCTAAACTCGCTCCAACCTAGCCCTACATTGTTTCGTCAATTTTTATCGCTCTCATACCGTTTCATGTATTCCAAGTCCAGCTTGGCCCACATCTTCTTAAAGAACTATGAAGGCTGATTTTGAGGGCCCAAACTGTATTTTTTCACCGAAATAACTCATAAGTCTTGGCTTATAGCTATGATTTTTGGTTGTTGGCCCGTTTCGGATAGACCTAGGTCCAAATAGCTCAAACCTAGCCCTGACAGCTTTTTCATCAGCTTTTATCACACTCATACCGTTTCACGTATTCCAACTCTAGTTGGCCCGTATCTTCTTATCGAACTATAAAGGTAGATTTTTAGAGCTCAAACCACGTTTTTTCACCAAAATAACTCATAAGTCGTGGCTTATAGCTATGAGTTTTGGTCGTTGGCCCGTTTCGGTAGAACTAGGTCCAAACAGACTCAAACCTAGCCTTACCGTTTTTTCATCAGCTTTTATCACACTCATATCGTTTCACGTATCCAACTCCGGTTAGGCCGTATCTTTTTGAAAAACTATAAAGACCGATTTCGAGAACACAAACAAACTTTTTTCACCAAAATAACTCCTAAGTTAAGGCTTAGAGCGATGAGCTTTTGTCGTTGGCTCGTTTCGCATCGAACTAGGTCTAAACTCGCTCCAACCTAGCCCTACATTGTTTCGTCAATTTTTATCGCTCTCATACCGTTTCATGTATTCCAAGTCCAGTTGGCCCACATCTTCTTAAAGAACTATGAAGGCTGATTTTGAGGGCCCAAACCGTATTTTTTCACCGAAATAACTCATAAGTCTTGGCTTATAGCTATGATTTTTGGTTGTTGGCCCGTTTCGGATAGACCTAGGTCCAAATAGCTCAAACCTAGCCTCGACAGCTTTTTCATCAGCTTTTATCACACTCATACCGTTTCACGTATTCCAACTCTAGTTGGCCCGTATCTTCTTATCGAACTATAAAGGTAGATTTTTAGAGCTCAAACCACGTTTTTTCACCAAAATAACTCATAAGTCGTGGCTTATAGCTATGAGTTTTGGTCGTTGGCCCGTTTCGGTAGAACTAGGTCCAAACAGCTCAAACCTAGCCTTACCGTTTTTTCATCGGTTTTTATCACACTCATATCGTTTCACGTATCCAACTCCGGTTAGGCCGTATCTTTTTGAAAAACTATAAAGACCGATTTTGAGAAAACAAACAACCTTTTTTCACCAAAATAACTCCTAAGTTAAGACTTAGAGCGATGAGCTTTTGTCGTTGGCTCGTTTCGCATCGAACTAGGTCTAAACTGCTCCAACCTAGCCCTACATTGTTTCGTCAATTTTTATCGCTCTCATACCGTTTCATGTATTCCAAGTCCAGTTGGCCCACATCTTCTTAAAGAACTATGAAGGCCGATTTTGAGGGCCCAAACTGTATTTTTTCACCGAAATAACTCATAAGTCTTGGCTTATAGCTATGAGTTTTGGTTGTTGGCCCGTTTCGGATAGACCTAAGTCCAAATAGCTCAAACCTAGCCCGACAGCTTTTTCATCGGTTTTTATCACACTCATACCGTTTCACGTATTCGAACTCTAGTTGGGCCGTATCTTCTTGTCGAACTATAAAGGTAGATTTTTAAAGCACAAACTACGTTTTTTCACCAAAATAACTCATAAGTCGTGGCTTATAGCTATGAGTTTTGGTTGTTGGCCCGTTTCGGATAGACCTAGGTCCAAATAGCTCAAACCTAGCTCGACGGTTTTTCATCGGCTTTTATCACACTCATACCGTTTCACGTATTCCAACTCTAGTTGGCCCGTATCTTCTTGTCGAACTATAAAGGTAGATTTTTAAAGCACAAACTACGTTTTTTCACCAAAATAACTCATAAGTCGTGGCTTATAGCTATGAGTTTTGGTCGTTGGCCCGTTTCGGTAGAACTAGGTCCAAACAGCTCAAACCTAGCCTTACCGTTTTTTCATCGGCTTTTATCACACTCATATCGTTTCACGTATCCAACTCCGAGTTAGGCCGTATCTTTTTGAAAAACTATAAAGACCGATTTTGAGAACACAAACAACCTTTTTTCACCAAAATAACTCCTAAGTTAAGGCTTAGAGCGATGAGCTTTTGTCGTTGGCTCGTTTCGCATCGAACTAGGTCTAAACTCGCTCCAACCGAGCCCTACGGCGTTTCGTCAATTTTTATCGCTCTCATACCGTTTCATGTATTCCAAGTCCAGTTGGCCCACATCTTCTTAAAGAACTATGAAGGCTAATTTTGAGGGCCCAAACCGTATTTTTTCACCGAAATAACTCATAAGTGTTGGCTTATAGCTATGAGTTTTGGTTGTTGGCCCGTTTCGGATAGACATAGGTCCAAACGGCTCAAACCTAGCACGACAGCTTTTCCATCGGTTTTTATCACACTCATACCGATTCACGTATTCCAACTCTAGTTGGCCCGTATCTTCTTGACAAACTATGAAGGCAGATTTTAAGAGCTCAAACTACGTTTTTTCACCAAAATAATTCATAAGTCATGGCTTATAGCTATGAGTTTTGGTCGTTGGCCCGTTTTCGGTAGAACTAGGTCCAAACGAGCTCAAACCTAGCCTTACGGTATTTTCATCGGTTTTATCACACTCATTTCGTTCCACGTATTCCAACTCCAGTTAGCCCGTATCTTCTTGACAAACTATGAAGATCGATTTTGAGAGCCCAAACTACCTTTTTTCACCAAAATCACTCATAAGTCATGGCTTATAGCTATGAGTTTTGGTCGTTGGCCCGTTTATGGTAGAACTAGGTCCAAACAGACTCAAACCTAGCCTTACCGTTTTTTCATCAGCTTTTATCACACTCATATCGTTTCACGTATCCAACTCCGGTTAGGCCGTATCTTTTTGAAAAACTATAAAGACCGATTTTGAGAACACAAACAACCTTTTTTCACCAAAATAACTCCTAAGTTAAGGCTTAGAGTGATGAGCTTTTGTCGTTGGCTCGTTTCGCATCGAACTAGGTCTAAACCGCTCCAACCGAGCCCTACAGGTGTTTCGTCAATTTTAATCGCTCTCATACCGTTTCATGTATTCCAAGTCCAGCTTGGCCCACATCTTCTTAAAGAACTATGAAGGCTGATTTTGAGGGCCCAAACTCGTATTTTTTCACCGAAATAACTCATAAGTCTTGGCTTATAGCTATGAGTTTTGGTTGTTGGCCGTTTCGGATAGACCTAAGTCCAAATAGCTCAAACCTAGCCCGACAGCTTTTTCATCAGCTTTTATCACACTCATACCGTTTCACGTATTCCAACTCTAGTTGGCCCGTATCTTCTTGTCGAACTATAAAGGTAGATATTTAGAGCTCAAACTATGTTTTTTCACCAAAATAACACATAAGTCGTGGCTTATAGCTATGAGTTTTGGTCGTTGGCCCGTTTCGGTAGAACTAGGTCCAAACGGACTCAAACCTAGCCTTACCGTTTTTTCATCGGCTTTTATCACACTCATATCGTTTCACGTATCCAACTCCGGTTAGGCCGTATCTTTTTGAAAAACTATAAAGACCGATTTCGAGAACACAAACAAACTTTTTTCACCAAAATAACTCCTAAGTTAAGGCTTAGAGCGATGAGCTTTTGTCGTTGGCTCGTTTCGCATCGAACTAGGTCTAAACCGCTCCAACCTAGCCCTACGAGTGTTTCGTCGATTTTTATCGCTCTCATACCGTTTCATGTATTCCAAGTCCAGCTTGGCCCACATCTTCTTAAAGAACTATGAAGGCTGATTTTGAGGGCCCAAACCGTATTTTTTCACCGAAATAACTCATAAGTCTTGGCTTATAGCTATGATTTTTGGTTGTTGGCCCGTTTCGGATAGACCTAGGTCCAAATAGCTCAAACCTAGCCTCGACAGCTTTTTCATCAGCTTTTATCACAATCATACCGTTTCACGTATTCCAACTCTAGTTGGCCCGTATCTTCTTATCGAACTATAAAGGTAGATTTTTAGAGCTCAAACCACGTTTTTTCACCAAAATAACTCATAAGTCGTGGCTTATAGCTATGAGTTTTGGTCGTTGGCCCGTTTCCGGTAGAACTAGGTCCAAACAGACTCAAACCTAGCCTTACCGTTTTTTCATCAGCTTTTATCACACTCATATCGTTTCACGTATCCAACTCCGAGTTAGGCCGTATCTTTTTGAAAAACTATAAAGACCGATTTTGAGAACACAAACAACCTTTTTTCACCAAAATAACTCCTAAGTTAAGGCTTAGAGCGATGAGCTTTTGTCGTTGGCTCGTTTCGCATCGAACTAGGTCTAAACTCGCTCCAACCGAGCCCTACGGTGTTTTGTCAATTTTTATCGCTCTCATACTCGTTTCATGTATTCCAAGTCCAGCTTGGCCCACATCTTCTTAAAGAACTATGAAGGCTGATTTTGAGGGCCCAAACCGTATTTTTTCACCGAAATAACTCATAAGTCTTGGCTTATAGCTATGAGTTTTGGTTGTTGGCCCGTTTCGGATAGACCTAAGTCCAAATAGCTCAAACCTAGCCTAACAGCTTTTTCATCGGCTTTTATCACACTCATACCGTTTCACGTATTCGAACTCTAGTTGGCCCGTATCTTCTTGTCGAACTATAAAGGTAGATTTTTAGAGCTCAAACTATGTTTTTTCACCAAAATAACACATAAGTGGTGGCTTATAGTTATGAGTTTTGGTCGTTGGCCCGTTTCCGGTAGAACTAGGTCCAAACAGACTCAAACCTAGCCTTACCGTTTTTTCATCGGCTTTTATCACACTCATATCGTTTCACGTATCCAACTCCAGTTAGGCCGTATCTTTTTGAAAAACTATAAAGATCGATTTCGAGAACACAAACAAACTTTTTTCACCAAAATAACTCCTAAGTTAAGGCTTAGAGCGATGAGCTTTTGTCGTTGGCTCGTTTCGCATCGAACTAGGTCTAAACCGCTCCAACCTAGCCCTACAGGTGTTTCGTCAATTTTTATCGCTCTCATACCGTTTCATGTATTCCAAGTCCAGCTTGGCCCACATCTTCTTAAAGAACTATGAAGGCTGATTTTGAAGGCCCAACTCGTATTTTTTCACCGAAATAACTCATAAGTCTTGGCTTATAGCTATGATTTTTGGTTGTTGGCCTGTTTCGGATAGACCTGAGTCCAAATAGCTCAAACCTAGCTCGACAGCTTTTTCATCGGCTTTTATCACACTCATACCGTTTCACGTATTCCAACTCTAGTTGGCCCGTATCTTCTTGTCGAACTATAAAGGTAGATTTTTAGAGCTCAAACTACGTTTCTTCACAAAAATAACTCATAAGTCGTGGCTTATAGCTATGAGTTTTGGTCGTTGGCCCGTTTCGGTAGAACTTGGTCCAAACGGACTCAAACCTAGCCTTACCGTTTTTTCATCGGCTTTTATCACACTCATATCGTTTCACGTATCCAACTCCGATTAGGCCGTATCTTTTGAAAAACTATAAAGACCGATTTTGAGAACACAAACAACCTTTTTTCACCAAAATAACTCCTAAGTTAAGGCTTAGAGCGATGAGCTTTTGTCGTTGGCTCGTTTCGCATCGAACTAGGTCTAAACCGCTCCAACCGAGCCCTACAGGTGTTTCGTCAATTTTAATCGCTCTCATACCGTTTCATGTATTCCAAGTCCAGCTTGGCCCACATCTTCTTAAAGCACTATGAAGGCTGATTTTGAGGGCCCAAACCGTATTTTTTCACCGAAATAACTCATAAGTCTTGGCTTATAGCTATGCGTTTTGGTTGTTGGTCCGTTTCGGATAGACCTAAGTCCAAATAGCTCAAACCTAGCCCGACAGCTTTTTTCATCGGCTTTTATCACACTCATACCGTTTCACGTATTCGAACTCTAGTTGGCCCGTATCTTCTTGTCGAACGATAAAGGTAGATTTTTAGAGCTCAAACTATGTTTTTTCACCAAAATAACTCATAAGTCGTGGCTTATAGCTATGAGTTTTGGTCGTTGGCCCGTTTCGGTAGAACTAGGTCCAAACGAGTCTCAAACCTAGCCTTACCGTTTTTTCATCGGCTTTTATCACACTCATATCGTTTCACGTATCCAACTCCAGCTAGGCCGTATCTTTTTGAAAAACTGTAAAGACCGATTTTGAGAACACAAACAAACTTTTTTCACCAAAATAACTCCTAAGTTAAGGCTTAGAGCGATGAGCTTTTGTCGTTGGCTCGTTTCGCATCGAACTAGGCCTAAACTCGCTCCAACCTAGCCCTACGAGTGTTTCGTCAATTTTTATCGCTCTCATACCGTTTCATGTATTCCAAGTCCAGCTTGGCCCACATCTTCTTAAAGAACTATGAAGGCCGATTTTGAGGGCCCAAACTGTATTTTTTCACCGAAATAACTCATAAGTCTTGGCTTATAGCTATGATTTTTGGTTGTTGGCCTGTTTCGTATAGACCTAGGTCCAAATAGCTCAAACCTAGCCTCGACAGCTTTTTTCATCAGCTTTTATCACACTCATATCGTTTCACGTATTCCAACTCTAGTTGGCCCGTATCTTCTTGTCGAACTATAAAGGTAGATTTTTAAAGCTCAAACTACGTTTTTTCATCAAAATAACTCATAAGTCGTGGCTTATAGCTATGAGTTTTGGTCGTTGGCCCGTTTCCGGTAGAACTAGGTCCAAACATGACTCAAACCTAGCCTTACCGTTTTTTCATCGGCTTTTATCACACTCATATCGTTTCACGTATCCAACTCCAGTTAGGCCGTATCTTTTTGAAAAACTATAAAGACCGATTTTGAGAACACAAACAACCTTTTTTCACCAAAATAACTCCTAAGTTAAGGCTTAGAGCGATGAGCTTTTGTCGTTGGCTCGTTTCGCATCGAACTAGGTCTAAACCGCTCCAACCGAGCCCTACAGGCGTTTCGTCAATTTTTATCGCTCTCATACCGTTTCATGTATTCCAAGTCCAGCTTGGCCCACATCTTCTTAAAGAACTATGAAGGCTAATTTTGAGGGCCCAAACCGTATTTTTTCACCGAAATAACTCATAAGTGTTGGCTTATAGCTATGAGTTTTGGTTGTTGGCCCGTTTCGGATAGACATAGGTCCAAACGGACTCAAACCTAGCCCGACGCTTTTTCCATCGGCTTTTATCACACTCATACCGATTCACGTATTCCAACTCTAGTTGGCCCGTATCTTCTTGACAAACTATGAAGGCAGATTTTAAGAGCTCAAACTACGTTTTTTCACCAAAATAATTCATAAGTCATGGCTTATAGCTATGAGTTTTAGTCGTTGGCCCGTTTTCGGTAGAACTAGGTCCAAACAGACTCAAACCTAGCCTTACGAGTATTTTCATCGGCTTTATCACACTCATTTCGTTCCACGTATTCCAACTCCAGTTAGCCCGTATCTTCGACAAACTATGAAGACCGATTTTGAGAGCCCAAACTACCTTTTTTCACCAAAATCACTCATAAGTCATGGCTTATAGCTATGAGTTTTGGTCGTTGGCCCAATTTCGGTAGAACTAGGTCCAAACAGACTCAAACCTAGCCTTACAGCTTTTTCATCAGCTTTTATCACATTCATTTCGTTTCACGTATTCCAACTTCAGTTAGCCCGTATCTTCTCGACAAACTATAAAGACCGATTTTGAGATCCCAAACAACCTTTTTTCATAAAAATAACTCGTAAGTCACGGCTTAGAGCGATGAGGTTTTGTCGTTGGCTCGTTTCGCATCGAACTAGGTCCAAACCGCTCCAACCTAGCCCTACAGGTGTTTCGTCGCTTTTATCGCTCTCATACCATTTCACGTATTCCAAGTCCAGTTGGCCCATATCTTCTTAAAAAATTATGAAGGATGATTTTGAGGGCCCAAACTACATTTTTTCACAAAAATAACTCATAAGTCGTGGCTTATAGCCGTGAGTTTTGGTTGTTAGCCCGTTTCGTATAGACCTAGGTCCAAACAGACTCAAACCTAGGCCGATAGTTTTTCCATCGGCTTTTATCACACTCATACCGTTTCACGTATTCCAACTTTAGTTGGCCCGTATCTTCTTGACAAACTATGAAGGCAGCATTTTGAGAGCCCGAACTACGTTTTTTCACCAAAATAACTCATAAGTCATGGCTTATAGCTATGAGTTTTGGTCGTTGGCTCGTTTTCGGTAGAACTAGGTCCAAACAGACTCAAACCTAGCCTTATAGTTTTTTCATCGGCTTTTATCACACTCTATCGTTTCACGTATTCCAACTCCAGTTAGCCCGTATCTTCGACAAACTATGAAGACTGCTTTTGAGATCCCAAACAACCATTTTTCACAAAAATAACTCGTAAGTCACGGCTTAGAGCGATGAGGTTTTGTCGTTGGCTCATTTCGCATCGAACTAGGTCCAACTCGCTCCAACCTAGCCCTACGAGTGTTTCGTCGGCTTTTATCCCTCTCATACCGTTTCACGTATTCCAAGTCCAAGTTGGCGCATATCTTTTTAAAAAACTATGAAGGTTGATTTTGAGGGCCCAAACTATATTTTTTCACCCAAATAACTCATAAGTCGTAGCTTATAGCTATGAGTTTTGGTTGTTGGCCCGTTTCGGATAGACATAGGTCCAAACGGACTCAAACCTAGCTCGACAGTTTTTCTATCGGCTTTTATCACACTCATACCGTTTCACGTATTCCAACTCTAGTTGGCCCGTATCTTTTTGACAAACTATGAAGGCAGATTTTAAGAGCTCAAACTACGTTTTTTCACCAAAATAATTCATAAGTCATGGCTTATAGCTATGAGTTTTGGTCGTTGGCCCGTTTTCGGTAGAACTAGGTCCAAACAGACTCAAACCTAGCCTTACAGCTTTTTCATCAGCTTTTATCACATTCATATTGTTTCACGTATCCAACTCCGGTTAGCCCATATCTTATTGACAAACTATGGAGACCGATTTTGAGAACACAAACAACCTTTTTTCACCAAAACAACTCATAAGTCATGGCTTATAGCTATGAGTTTTGGTCGTTGGCCCAATTTCGGTAGAACTAGGTCCAAACAGACTCAAACCTAGCCTTACAGCTTTTTCATCAATTTTTATCACACTCATATCGTTTCACGTATTCCAACTCCAGTTAGCCCGTATCTTCTTGACAAACTATGAAGACCGATTTTGAGATCGCAAACAACCGTTTTTCATAAAAATAACTCGTAAGTCACGGCTTAGAGCGATGAGGTTTTGTCGTTGGCCCGTTTCGCATCGAACTAGGTCTAAACCGCTCCAACCTAGCCCTACGGTGTTTCGTCGCTTTTATCGCTCTCATATCGTTTCACGTATTCCAAGTCCAGTTGGCCCATATCTTCTTAAAAAAGTAGGAAGGATGATTTTGAGGGCCCAAACTACATTTTTTCACAAAAATAACTCATAAGTCGTGGCTTATAGCTATGAGTTTTGGTTGTTAGCCCGTTTCGTATAGACCTAGGTCCAAACGGCTCAAACCTAGCTCGACAGCTTTTCCATCGGCTTTTATCACACTCATACCGTTTTACGTATTCCAACTCTAGTTGGCCCGTATCTTCTGACGAACTATGAAGGCAGATTTTGAGAGCCCAAACTACGTTTTTTCACCAAAATAACTCATAAGTCATGGCTTATAGCTATGAGTTTTGGTCGTTGGCCCGTTTTCGATAGAACTAGGTCCAAACTGACTCAAACCTAGCCTTACAGCTTTTTCATCGGCTTTTATCACACTCATATCGTTTCACGTATTCCAACTCTAGTTGGCCCGTATCTTCTTGACAAACTATAAAGGCGATTTTGAGAGCCCAAACTACGTTTTTTCACCAAAATAACTCATAAGTCATGGCTTATAGCTATGAGTTTTGGTCGTTGGCTCGTTTTCGGTAGAACTAGGTCCAAACTGACTCAAACCTAGCCTTATAGTTTTTTCATCGCTTTTATCACACTCTATCGTTTCACGTATTCCAACTCCAGTTAGCCCGTATCTTCGACAAACTATGAAGACCGATTTTGAGATCCCAAACAACCATTTTTCACAAAAATAACTCGTAAGTCACGGCTTAGAGCGATGAGGTTTTGTCGTTGGCTCATTTTGCATCGAACTAGGTCCAACTCGCTCCAACCTAGCCCTACAGGTGTTTCGTCGGCTTTTATCCCTCTCATACCGTTTCACGTATTCCAAGTCCAAGTTGGCCCATATCTTTTTAAAAAACTATGAAGGCCGATTTTGAGGGCCCAAACTATATTTTTTCACCCCAATAACTCATAAGTCGTAGCTTATAGCTATGAGTTTTGGTTGTTGGCCCGTTTCGGATAGACATAGGTCCAAACGAGCTCAAACCTAGCATGACAGCTTTTCCATCGGCTTTTATCACACTCATACCGTTTCACGTATTCCAACTCTAGTTGGCCCGTATCTTCTTGACAAACTATGAAGGCGGATTTTAAGAGCTCAAACTACGTTTTTTCACCAAAATAATTCATAAGTCATGGCTTATAGCTATGAGTTTTGGTCGTTGGCCCGTTTTCGGTAGAACTAGGTCCAAACGACTCAAACCTAGCCTTACAGCTTTTTCATCGGCTTTTATCACGGTCATATCGTTTCACGTATTCCAACTCAAGTTAGCCCGTATCTTCGACAAACTATGAAGGTCGATTTTGAGGGCACAAAACTATATTTTTTCATAAAAATAACTCATAAGTCATGGCTTATAGCTATGAGTTTTGGTTGTTGGCCCGTTTCGGATAGAGCTAGGTCCAAACAGACTCAAACCTAGCCCTGACGGTTTTCCATCGGCTTTTATCACACTCATACCGTTTCACGCATTCCAACTCTAGTTGGCCCGTATCTTCTTCACAAACTATGAAGGCGATTTTGAGAGCCCGAACTACGTTTTTTCACCAAAATAACTCATAAGTCATGGCTTATAGCTATGAGTTTTGGTCGTTGGCCCGTTTTCGGTAGAACTAGGTCCAAACAGCTCAAACCTAGCCTTACGGGTTTTTCATCGGCTTTTATCACACTCATATCGTTTCACGTATTCCAACTCAAGTTAGCCCGTATCTTCTGACAAACTATGAAGACCGATTTTGAGAGCCCAAACTACCTTTTTTCACCAAAATCACTCATAAGTCATGGCTTATAGCTATAAGTTTTGGTTGTTGGCCCAATTTCGATAGAACTAGGTCCAAACAGACTCAAACCTAGCTCGACAGTTTTTCCATCAGCTTTTATCACACTCATACCGTTTCACGCATTCCAACTCTAGTTGGCTCGTATCCGCTTGACAAACTATGAAGGCCGATTTTGAGAGCCCGAACTACGTTTTTTCACCAAAATAACTCATAAGTCATGGCTTATAGCTATGAGTTTTGGTTGTTGGCCCGTTTTCGATAGAACTAGGTCCAAACATACTCAAAGCTAGCCTTACAGACTTTTTCATCGGCTTTTATCACACTCATATCGTTTCACGTATTCCAACTCCGAGTTAGCCCGTATCTTCGACAAACTATGAAAACCGATTTTGAGAGCCCAAACTACCTTTTTTCACCAAAATAACTCATAAGTCATGGCTTATAGCTATGAGTTTTGGTCGTTAGACCAATTTCGGTAGAACTAGGTCCAAACGACTCAAACCTAGCCTTACAGCTTTTCCATCGGCTTTTATCACACTCATACTCGTTTCACGTATTCTAACTCTAGTTGGCTCGTATCTTCGACAAACTATGAAGGCGGATTTTGAGATCCCAAACTATGTTTTTTCACCAAAATAACTCATAAGTCATGGCTTATAGCTATGAGTTTTGGTTGTTGGCCCGTTTTCGATAGAACTAGGTCCAAACAACTCAAACCTAACCTTACAGCTTTTTCATCGGCTTTTATCACACTCATATCGTTTCACGTATTCCAGCTCCAGTTAGCTCGTATCTTCTTAACAAACTATGAAGACCGATTTTGAGATCCCAAACAACCTTTTTTCACAAAAGTAACTCGTAAGTCATGGCTTAGAGCGATGAGGTTTTGTCGTTGGCTCGTTTCGCATCGAACTAGGTTCAAACTACTCCAACCTAGCCCTACAGGTGTTTCGTCGGCTTTTATTGCTCTCATACCGTTTCACGTATTCTAAGTCCAGCTTGGCCCATATCTTCTTAAAAAACTATGAAGGCCGATTTTGAGGCCCCAAACTATATTTTTTCACCCAAATAACTCATAAGTCGTGGCTTATGGCTATGAGTTTTGGTCGTTGGCCCGTTTTCGGTAGAACTAGGTCCAAACAGACTCAAACCTAGCCTTACAGTTTTTCCATCAGCTTTTATCACACTTATACTCGTTTCACGTATTCTAACTCTAGTTGGCTCGTATCTTCGACAAACTATAAAGGCGGATTTTGAGATCCCAAACTATGTTTTTTCACTAAAATAACTCATAAGTCATGGCTTATAGCTATGAGTTTTGGTTGTTGGCCCGTTTCGGATAGAGCTAGGTCCAAACAGACTCAAACCTAGCTCGACAGCTTTTCCATCAGCTTTTATTACACTCATACCGTTTCACGCATTCCAACTCTAGTTGGCCCGTATCTTCTTCACAAACTATGAAGGCGATTTTGATAGCCCGAACTACGTTTTTTCACCAAAATAACTCATAAGTCATGGCTTATAGCTATGAGTTTTGGTCGTTGGCCCGTTTTCGGTAGAACTAGGTCCAAACAGACTCAAACCTAGCCTTACGGGTTTTTCATCGGCTTTTATCACACTCATATCGTTTCACGTATTCCAACTCAAGTTAGCCCGTATCTTCGACAAACTATGAAGACCGATTTTGAGAGCCCAAACTACCTTTTTTCACCAAAATCACTCATAAGTCATGGCTTATAGCTATAAGTTTTGGTTGTTAGCCCAATTTCGATAGAACTAGGTCCAAACAGACTCAAACCTAGCTCGACAGCTTTTTCATCGGCTTTTATCACACTCATACCGTTTCACGCATTCCAACTCTAGTTGGCTCGTATCCGCTTGACAAACTATGAAGGCCGATTTTGAGAGCCCGAACTACGTTTTTTCACCAAAATAACTCATAAGTCATGGCTTATAGCTATGAGTTTTGGTTGTTGGCCCGTTTTCGATAGAACTAGGTCCAAACGACTCAAAGCTAGCCTTACAGCTTTTTCATCGGCTTTTATCACACTCATATCGTTTCACGTATTCCAACTCCGAGTTAGCCCGTATCTTCGACAAACTATGAAAACCGATTTTGAGAGCCCAAACTACCTTTTTTCACCAAAATAACTCATAAGTCATGGCTTATAGCTATGAGTTTTGGTCGTTAGACCAATTTCGGTAGAACTAGGTCGAAACAGACTCAAACCTAGCCTTACGGTTTTTCCATCGGCTTTTATCACACTCATACTCGTTTCACGTATTCTAACTCTAGTTGGCTCGTATCTTCTGACAAACTATGAAGGCGGATTTTGAGATCCCAAACTATGTTTTTTCACCAAAATAACTCATAAGTCATGGCTTATAGCTATGAGTTTTGGTTGTTGGCCCGTTTTCGATAGAACTAGGTCCAAACAACTCAAACCTAACCTTACAGCTTTTTCATCGGCTTTTATCACACTCATATCGTTTCACGTATTCCAGCTCCAGTTAGCTCGTATCTTCTTAACAAACTATGAAGACCGATTTTGAGATCCCAAACAACCTTTTTTCACAAAAGTAACTCGTAAGTCATGGCTTAGAGCGATGAGGTTTTGTCGTTGGCTCGTTTCGCATCGAACTAGGTTCAAACTACTCCAACCTAGCCCTACGGTGTTTCGTCGGCTTTTATTGCTCTCATACCGTTTCACGTATTCTAAGTCCAGTTGGCCCATATCTTCTTAAAAAACTATGAAGGCTGATTTTGAGGCCCCAAACTATATTTTTTCACCCAAATAACTCATAAGTCGTGGCTTATGGCTATGAGTTTTGGTCGTTGGCCCGTTTTCGGTAGAACTAGGTCCAAACAGACTCAAACCTAGCCTTACAGCTTTTCCATCGGCTTTTATCACACTTATACTCGTTTCACGTATTCTAACTCTAGTTGGCTCGTATCTTCGACAAACTATGAAGGCAGATTTTGAGATCCCAAACTATGTTTTTTCACTAAAATAACTCATAAGTCATGGCTTATAGCTATGAGTTTTGGTCGTTGGCGCCGTTTTCGGTAGAACTAAGTCCAAACAACTCAAACCTAACCTTACAGCTTTTTCATCGGCTTTTATCACACTCATATCGTTTCACGTATTCCAGCTCCAGTTAGCTCGTATCTTCTTAACAAACTATGAAGACCGATTTTTAGATCCCAAACAACCTTTTTTCACAAAAATAACTCGTAAGTCACGGCTTAGAGCGATGAGGTTTTGTCGTTGGCTCGTTTCGAATCGAACTAGGTTCAAACTGCTCCAACCTAGCCCTACGGTGTTTCGTCGGCTTTTATCGCTCTCATACCGTTTCACGTATTCTAAGTCCAGTTGGCCCATATCTTCTTAAAAAACTATGAAGGCTGATTTTGAGACCCCAAACTATATTTTTTCACCCAAATAACTCATAAGTCGTGGCTTATGGCTATGAGTTTTGGTCGTTGGCCCGTTTTCGGTAGAACTAGGTCCAAACAGACTCAAACCTAGCTCGACAGCTTTTTCATCGGCTTTTATCACACTCATACCGTTTCACGTATTCCAACTCTAGTTAGCCCGTATCTTCTTGACAAACTATGAAGGAAGATTTTGAGAGCCCAAACTATATTTTGTCACCAAAATAACTCATAAGCCATGGCTTATAGCTATGAGTTTTGGTCGTTGGCCCGTTTTCGGTAGAACTAGGTCCAAACAACTCAAAGCTCTAGCCTTATAGTTTTTTCATCGGCTTTTATCACACTCATATCATTTCACGTAGTCCAACTCCGGTTAGCCCGTATCTTCTGACAAACTATGAAGATTGATTTTGAGATCCCAAACAACCTTCTTTCACAAAAATAACTCGTAAGTCACGGCTTAGAACGATGAGGTTTTGTCGTTAGCTCATTTCACATCAAACTAGGTCCAAACTGCCGCAACCTAGCCCTACGGTGTTTCGTCGGTTTTATCGCTCTCATACCGTTTCATGTATTCCAACTCTAGTTGGCCCGTATCTTCTTTACAAACTATGAAGGCGGATTTTAAGAGCCCAAACTACGTTTTTTCACCAAAATAATTCATAAGTCATGGCTTATAGCTATGAGTTTTGGTCGTTGGCCGATTTTCGGTAGAACTAGGTCCAAACTGACTCAAACCTAGCTCGATAGTTTTTTCATCGGCTTTATCACACTCATATCGTTTCACGTATTCCAACTCCAGTTAGCCCGTATCTTCGACAAACTATGAAGACCGATTTTGAGAGCCCAAACTACCTTTTTTCATAAAAATCACTCATAAGTCATCGCTTATAGCTATGAGTTTTGGTCGTTGGCCCAATTTCGGTAGAACTAGGTCCAAACGGCTCAAACCTAGCTCGACAGCTTTTTCCATCGGCTTTTATCACACTCATACCGTTTTACGTATTCCAACTCTAGTTGGCCCGTATCTTCTCGACAAACTATGAAGGCGGATTTTGAGAGCCCAAACTACGTTTTTTCACCAAAATAACTCATAAGTCATGGCTTATAGCTATGAGTTTTGGTCGTTGGCCCGTTTTCGATAGAACTAGGTCCAAACAGACTCAAACCTAGCCTTACGGTTTTTCATCGGCTTTTATCACACTCATATCGTTTCACGTATTCCAACTCTAGTTGGCCCGTATCTTCTTGAAAAACTATAAAGGCGGATTTTGAGAGCCCAAACTACGTTTTTTCACCAAAATAACTCATAAGTCATGGCTTATAGCTATGAGTTTTGGTCGTTGGCCCGTTTTCGATAGAACTAGGTCCAAACAGGCTCAAACCTAGCCTTACAGCTTTTTCATCGGCTTTTATCACACTCATATCGTTTCACGTATTCCAACTCTAGTTGGCCCGTATCTTCTTGAAAAACTATAAAGGCGGATTTTGAGAGCCCAAACTACGTTTTTTCACCAAAATAACTCATAAGTCATGGCTTATTGCCATGAGTTTTGGTCGTTGGCCCGTTTTCGGTAGAACTAGGCCCAAACAGACTCAATCCTAGCCTTATAGTTTTTTCATCGGCTTTTATCGCTCTCATACCGTTTCACTTATTCGAAGTCCAGTTGGCCCATATCTTCTTAAAAAACTATTAAGGTCGATTTTGAGGGCACAAAACTATATTTTTTCACAAAAATAACTCATAAGTCGTGGCTTATAGCTATGAGTTTTGGTTGTTGGCCCGTTTCGGATAGAGCTAGATCCAAACACCTCAAACCTAGCTCGACGGTTTTCTATCGGCTTTTATCACACTCATACCGTTTCACGTATTCCAACTCTAGTTGGCCCGTATCTTCTTGACAAACTATAAAGCCGGATTTTGAGAGCCCAAACTACCTTTTTGCACTAAAATAACTCATAAGTCATGGCTTATAGCTTTGAGTTTTGGTCGTTGGCCCGTTTTCGGTAGAACTAGGTCTAAACGGCTCAAACCTAGCCTTACGAGTATTTTCATCGGTTTTTATCACACTCATATCGTTTCACGTATTTCAACTCCGGTTAGCCCGTATTTTCTTGACAAACTATAAAGACCGATTTTGAGATCCTAAACAACCTTTTTTCACAAAAATAACTCGTAAGTCACGGCTTAGAGCGATGAGGTTTTGTCGTTGGCTCGTTTGGCATCGAACTAGGTCAAAGCTGCTCCAACCTAGCCCTACGGTGTTTCGTCGGCTTTTATCGTTCTCATACGAGTTTCACGTATTCCAAGTCCAGTTGGCCCATATCTTCTTAAAAAACTATGAAGGCTGATTTTGAGGCCCCAAACTATACTTTTTCACCCAAATAACTCATAAGTCGTGGCTTATAGCTATGAGTTTTGGTCGTTGACCCGTTTTCGATAGAACTAGGTCCAAACATCTCAAACCTAGCCTTATAGGTTTTTCATCGGCTTTTATCACACTCATATCGTTTCACGTATTCCAACTCAAGTTAGCCCGTATCTTCGACAAACTATGAAGACCGATTTTGAGAGCCCAAACTACCTTTTTTCACCAAAATAACTCATAAGTCATGGCTTATAGCTATGAGTTTTGGTCGTTGGCCCAATTTCGATAGAACTAGGTCCAAACAGACTCAAACCTAGCCTGACAGCTTTTCCATCGGTTTTTATCACACTCATACCGTTTCACGCATTCCAACTCTAGTTGGCCCGTATCTGCTTGACAAACTATGAAGGCCGATTTTGAGAGCCCAAACTACCTTTTTTCACCAAAATAACTCATAAGTCATGGCTTATTGCTATGAGTTTTGGTCGTTGGCCCAATTTCGATAGAACTAGGTCCAAACAGACTCAAACCTAGCTCGACAGCTTTTCCATCGGCTTTTATCACACTCATACCGTTTCACGCATTCCAACTCTAGTTGGCTCGTATCTCGCTTGACAAACTATGAAGGCCGATTTTGAGAGCCCAAACTACCTTTTTTCACCAAAATAACTCATAAGTCATGGCTTATAGCTATGAGTTTTGGTTGTTGGCCCGTTTTAGATAGAACTACGTCCAAACAGACTCAAAGCTAGCCTTACAGCTTTTGCATCGGCTTTTATCACACTCATATCGTTTCACGTATTCCAACTCCAGTTAGCCCGTATCTTCTTGACAAACTATGAAGACCGATTTTGAGAGCCCAAACTACCTTTTTTCACCAAAATAACTCATAAGTCATGGCTTATAGCTATGAGTTTTGGTCGTTGGACCAATTTCGGTAGAACTAGGTCCAAACAGCTCAAACCTAGCCTTACAGCTTTTCCATCAGCTTTTATCACACTCATACTCGTTTCACGTATTCTAACTCTAGTTGGCTCGTATCTTCTTGACAAACTATGAAGGCAGATTTTGAGATCCCAAACTATTTTTTTCACCAAAATAACTCATAAGTCATGGCTTATAGCTATGAGTTTTGGTCGTTGGCCCGTTTTCGGTAGAACTAGGTCCAAACAACTCAAACCTAACCTTACGGCTTTTTCATCGGCTTTTATCACACTCATATCGTTTCACGTATTCCAGCTCCGGTTAGCTCGTATCTTCTTAACAAACTATGAAGACCGATTTTGAGATCCCAAACAACCTTTTTTCACAAAAATAACTCGTAAGTCACGGCTTAGAGCGATAAGGTTTTGTCGTTGGCTCGTTTCGCATCGAACTAGGTTCAAACCGCTCCAACCTAGCCCTACGGTGTTTCGTCGGTTTTATTCGTTGTCATACCGTTTCACGTATTCTAAGTCCAGTTGGCCCATATCTTCTTAAAAAACTATGAAGGTCGATTTTGAGGCCCCAAACTATATTTTTTCACCCAAATAACTCATAAGTCGTGGCTTATGGCTATGAGTTTTGGTCGTTGGCCCGTTTTCGGTAGAACTAGGTCCAAACAGACTCAAACCTAGTCTTACGGCTTTTCCATCGGCTTTTATCACACTTATACTTGTTTCACGTATTCTAACTCTAGTTGGCTCGTATCTTCTTTATAAACTATGAAGGCAGATTTTGAGATCCCAAACTATGTTTTTTCACTAAAATAACTCATAAGTCATGGCTTATAGCTATGAGTTTTGGTCGTCGGTGCCGTTTACGGTAGAACTAAGTCCAAACAACTCAAACCTAACCTTACAGCTTTTTCATCGGCTTTTATCACACTCATATCGTTTCACGTATTCCGACTCCAGTTAGCTCGTATCTTCTTAACAAACTATGAAGACCGATTTTGAGATCCCAAACAACCTTTTTTCACAAAAATAACTCGTAAGTCACGGCTTAGAGCGATGAGGTTTTGTCGTTGGCTCGTTTCGCATCGAACTAGGTTCAAACTACTCCAACCTAGCCCTACGGTGTTTCGTCGGCTTTTATTGCTCTCATACCGTTTCACGTATTCTAAGTCCAAGTTGGCCCATATCTTCTTAAAAAACTATGAAGGCTGATTTTGAGGCCCCAAACTATACTTTTTCACCCAAATAACTCATAAGTCGTGGCTTATAGCTATGAGTTTTGGTCGTTGGCCCGTTTTCGATAGAACTAGGTCCAAACAGACTCGGACCTAGCCTTATAGGTTTTTCATCGGCTTTTATCACACTCATATCGTTTCACGTATTCCAACTCCATTTAGCCCGTATCTTTTTGACAAACTATGAAGACCGATTTTGAGAGCCCAAACTACCTTTTTTCACCGCAATAACTCATAAGTCATGGCTTATAGCTATGAGTTTTGGTCGTTGGCCCGTTTTCGGTAGAACTAGGTCCAAACAACTCAAACCTAGCCTTACGGCTTTTTCATCGGCTTTTATCACACTCATATCGTTTCACGTATTCCAACTCCGAGTTAGCCCGTATCTTCTTGACAAACTATGAAGACCGATTTTGAGATCGCAAACAACCGTTTTTCATAAAAATAACTCGTAAGTCACGGCTTAGAGCGATGAGGTTTTTTCGTGTGCTCGTTTCGCATCGAACTAGGTCCAAACTCGCTCCAACCTAGCCCTACGGTGTTTCGTCGGTTTTTATCGCTCTCATACCGTTTCACGTATTCCAAGTCCGAGTTGGCGTATATCTTATTTAAAAACTATGAAGGCCGATTTTGAGGGCCCAAACTATATTTTTTCACCCGAATAACTCATAAGTCGTTGCGTATAGCTATGAGTTTTAGTTGTTGGTCCATTTCCGATAGACCTAGGTACAAACAGTCTCAAACCTAGCTCGATAATTTTTCCGTCGGCTTTTATCACACTCATACTTGTTTCACGTATTCCAACTCTAGTTGGCCCATATCTTCTTGACAAACTATGAAGGCAGATTTTGAGAGCCCAAACTACGTTTTTTACCAAAATAACTCATAAGTCATGGCTTATAGCTATGAGTATTGGTCGTTGGCCCGTTTTCGGTAGAACTAGGTCCAAACAGACTCAAACCTAGCCTTACGGCTTTTTCATCGGTTTTATCACACTCATATCGTTTCACGTATTCCAACTCCGGTTAGCCCGTATCTTCTGACAAACTATAAAGGCAGATTTTGAGAGCCCAAACTACGTTTTTTCACCAAAATAACTCATAAGTCATGGCTTATAGCCATGAGTTTTGGTCGTTGGCCCGTTTTCGGTAGAACTAGGCCTAAACGAGCTCAATCCTAGCCTTATAGTTTTTTCATCGGCTTTTATCACACTCATATCGTTTCACGTATTCCAACTCCAGTTAGCCCGTATCTTCTTGACAAACTATGAAGACCGATTTTGAGATCGCAAACAACCTTTTTTCACCAAAATAACTCGTAAGTCACGGCTTAGAGCGATGAGGTTTTGTCGTTGGCCCGTTTCGCATCGAACTAGGTCCAAACCGCTCCAACCTAGCCCTATAGTGTTTCGTCGGCTTTTATCGCTCTCATACCGTTTCACTTATTCGAAGTCCGAGTTGGCCCATATCTTCTTAAAAAACTATTAAGGCTGATTTTGAGGGCACAAAACTATATTTTTTCACAAAAATAACTCATAAGTCGTGGCTTATAGCTATGAGTTTTGGTTGTTGGCCCGTTTCGGATAGAGCTAGATCCAAACACCTCAAACCTAGCCCGACGGTTTTTCTATCGGCTTTTATCACACTCATACCGTTTCACGTATTCCAACTCTAGTTGGCCGTATCTTCTTGACAAACTATAAAGCCGGATTTTGAGAGCCCAAACTACGTTTTTGCACTAAAATAACTCATAAGTCATGGCTTATAGCTTTGAGTTTTGGTCGTTGGCCCGTTTTCGGTAGAACTAGGTCTAAACGACTCAAACCTAGCCTTACGGTATTTTCATCGGCTTTTATCACACTCATATCGTTTCACGTATTTCAACTCCGGTTAGCCCGTATTTTCTTGACAAACTATAAAGGCCGATTTTGAGATCCTAAACAACCTTTTTTCACAAAAATAACTCGTAAGTCACGGCTTAGAGCGATAAGGTTTTGTCGTTGGCTCGTTTGGCATCGAACTAGGTCCAAGCTCGCTCCAACCTAGCCCTACGGTGTTTCGTCGGTTTTATCGTTCTCATACGGTTTCACGTATTCCAAGTCCGAGTTGGCCCATATCTTCTTAAAAAACTATGAAGGCTGATTTTGAGGCCCCAAACTATACTTTTTCACCCAAATAACTCATAAGTCGTGGCTTATAGCTATGAGTTTTGGTCGTTGGCCCGTTTTCGATAGAACTAGGTCCAAACATCTCAAACCTAGCCTTATAGGTTTTTCATCGGCTTTTATCACACTCATATCGTTTCACGTATTCCAACTCAAGTTAGCCCGTATCTTCGACAAACTATGAAGACCGAGTTTGAGAGCCCAAACTACCTTTTTTCACCAAAATAACTCATAAGTCATGGCTTATAGCTATGAGTTTTGGTCGTTGGCCCAATTTCGATAGAACTAGGTCCAAACGGCTCAAACCTAGCCTAACGAGCTTTTCCATCGGCTTTTATCACACTCATACCGTTTCACGCATTCCAACTCTAGTTGGCCCGTATCCGCTTGACAAACTATGAAGGCCGATTTTGAGAGCCCAAACTACCTTTTTTCACAAAAATAACTCATAAGTCATGGCTTATTGCTATGAGTTTTGGTCGTTGGCCCAATTTCGATAGAACTAGGTCCAAACAGACTCAAACCTAGCTCGACGAGCTTTTCCATCGGCTTTTATCACACTCATACCGTTTCACGCATTCCAACTCTAGTTGGCTCGTATCTCGCTTGACAAACTATGAAGGCCGATTTTGAGAGCGCAAACTACCTTTTTTCACCAAAATAACTCATAAGTCATGGCTTATAGCTATGAGTTTTGGTTGTTGGCCCGTTTTAGATAGAACTACGTCCAAACGACTTCAAAGCTAGCCTTACGGTTTTTCATCGGCTTTTATCACACTCATATCGTTTCACGTATTCCAACTCCAGTTAGCCCGTATCTTCTGACAAACTATGAAGACCGATTTTGAGAGCCCAAACTACCTTTTTTCACCAAAATAACTCATAAGTCATGGCTTATAGCTATGAGTTTTGGTCGTTGGACCAATTTCGGTAGAACTAGGTCCAAACGACTCAAACCTAGCCTTACAGCTTTTCCATCGGCTTTTATCACACTCATACTTGTTTCACGTATTCTAACTCTAGTTGGCTCGTATCTTCTTGACAAACTATGAAGGCGGATTTTGAGATCCCAAACTATTTTTTTTCACCAAAATAACTCATAAGTCATGGCTTATAGCTATGAGTTTTGGTCGTTGGCCCGTTTTCGGTAGAACTAGGTCCAAACAACTCAAAACTAACCTTACGGTTTTTTCATCGGCTTTTATCACACTCATATCGTTTCACGTATTCCGGCTCCGATTAGCTCGTATCTTCTTAACAAACTATGAAGGCCGATTTTGAGATCCCAAACAACCTTTTTTCACAAAAATAACTCGTAAGTCACGGCTTAGAGCGATGAGGTTTTGTCGTTGGCTCGTTTCGCATCGAACTAGGTTCAAACTCGCTCCAACCTAGCCCTACAGGTGTTTCGTCGGTTTTTATTGCTTGTCATACCGTTTCACGTATTCTAAGTCCAGTTGGCCCATATCTTCTTAAAAAACTATGAAGGCTGATTTTGAGGCCCCAAACTATATTTTTTCACCCAAATAACTCATAAGTCGTGGCTTATGGCTATGAGTTTTGGTCGTTGGCCCGTTTTCGGTAGAACTAGGTCCAAACAGACTCAAACCTAGCCGTACGGTTTTTCCATCGGCTTTTATCACACTTATACTTGTTTCACGTATTCTAACTCTAGTTGGCTCGTATCTTCTTTATAAACTATGAAGGCGGATTTTGAGATCCCAAACTATGTTTTTTCACTAAAATAACTCATAAGTCATGGCTTATAGCTATGAGTTTTGGTCGTCGGTCGTCGTTTTCGGTAGAACTAAGTCCAAACAACTCAAACCTAACCTTACAGCTTTTTCATCGGCTTTTATCACACTCATATCGTTTCACGTATTCCAGCTCCAGTTAGCTCGTATCTTCTTAACAAACTATGAAGACCGATTTTGAGATCCCAAACAACCTTTTTTCGGAAAAATAACTCGTAAGTCACGGCTTAGAGCGATGAGGTTTTGTCGTTGGCTCGTTTCGCATCGAACTAGGTTCAAACTACTCCAACCTAGCCCTACAGGTGTTTCGTCGGTTTTATTGCTCTCATACCGTTTCACGTATTCTAAGTCCAGTTGGCCCATATCTTCTTAAAAAACTATGAAGGCTGATTTTGAGGCCCCAAACTATACTTTTTCACCCAAATAACTCATAAGTCGTGGCTTATAGCTATGAGTTTTGGTCGTTGGCCCGTTTTCGATAGAACTAGGTCCAAACGACTCAAACCTAGCCTTATAGGTTTTTCATCGGTTTTATCACACTCATATCGTTTCACGTATTCCAACTCCATTTAGCCCGTATCTTTTTGACAAACTATGAAGACCGATTTTGAGAGCCCAAACTACCTTTTTTCACCGCAATAACTCATAAGTCATGGCTTATAGCTATGAGTTTTGGTCGTTGGCCCGTTTTCGGTAGAACTAGGTCCAAACAACTCAAACCTAGCCTTACGGCTTTTTCATCGGCTTTTATCACACTCATATCGTTTCACGTATTCCAACTCCGAGTTAGCCCGTATCTTCGACAAACTATGAAGATTGATTTTGAGATCCCAAACAACCTTCTTTCACAAAAATAACTCGTATGTCACGGCTTAGAGCGATGAGGTTTTGTCGTTGGCTCGTTTCACATCGAACTAGGTCCAAACTGCCGCAACCTAGCCCTACGGCGTTTCGTCGGCTTTTATCGCTCTCATACCGTTTCACGTATTCCAACTCTAGTTGGCCCGTATCATCTTGACAAACTATGAAGGCAAATTTTAAGAGCCCAAACTGCGTGTTTTCACCAAAATAATTCATAAGTCATGGCTTATAGCTATGAGTTACGGTCGTTGGCCGATTTTCGGTAGAACCAGGTCCAAACAGACTCAAACCAAGCCTCGATAGTTTTTTCATCGGCTTTATCACACTTATATCGTTTCACGTATTCCAACTCCAGTTAGCCCGTATCTTCTGACAAACTATGAAGACCGATTTTAAGAGCCCAAACTACCTTTTTTCACAAAAATCACTCATAAGTCATCGCTTATAGTTATGAGTTTTGGTCGTTGGCCCAATTTCGATAGAACCAGGTCTAAACAGACTCAAACCTAGCCTTACAGCTTTTTCATCAATTTTTATCACATTCATTTCGTTTCACATATTCCAACTTCGGTTAGCCCGTATCTTCTTGACAAACTATGAAGACCGATTTTGAGATCGCAAACAACCGTTTTTCATAAAAATAACTCGTAAGTCACGGCTTAGAGAGATGAGGTTTTGTCGTTGGCCCGTTTCGCATCGAACTAGGTCCAAACCGCTCCAACCTAGCCCTACGGTGTTTCGTCGGTTTTATCGCTCTCATACCGTTTCACGTATTCCAAGTCCAAGTTAGCCCGTATCTTCTTAAAAAACTATGAAGGATGATTTTGAGGGCCCAAACTACATTTTTTCACAAAAATAACTCATAAGTCGTGGCTTATAGCTATGAGTTTTGGTTGTTAGCCCGTTTCGGATAGACCTAGGTCCAAACGGCTCAAACCTAGCCTGACAGTTTTTCCATCGGCTTTTATCACACTCATACCGTTTTACGTATTCCAACTCTAGTTGGCCCGTATCTTCTTGACAAACTATGAAGGCGGATTTTGAGAGCCCAAACTACGTTTTTCACCAAAATAACTCATAAGTCATGACATATAGCTATGAGTTTTGGTCGTTGGCTCTTTTTCAATAGAACTAGGTCCAAACGGCTCAAACCTAGCCTTACGGCTTTTTCATCGGCTTTTATCACACTCATATCGTTTCACGTATTCCAACTCTAGTTGGCCCGTATCTTCTGACAACCTATAAAGGCAGATTTTGAGGGCCCCAACTACGTTTTTTCACCAAAATAACTCATAAGTCATGGCTTATAGCCATGAGTTTTGGTCGTTGGCCCGTTTTCGGTAGAACTAGGTCCAAACGGCTCAAACCTAGCCTTACGGCTTTTTCATCGGCTTTTATCACACTCATATCATTTCACGTATTCCAACTCCAGTTAGCCCGTATCTTCGACAAACTATGAAGACCGATTTTGAGATCGTAAACAACCTTTTTTCACCAAAATAACTCGTAAGTAACGGCTTAGAGCGATGAGGTTTTGTCGTTGGCCCGTTTCGCATCGAACTAGGTCCAAACTCGCTCCAACCTAGCCCTATAGTGTTTCGTCGGTTTTTATCGCTCTCATACCGTTTCACTTATTCGAAGTCCAGTTGGCCAATATCTTCTTAAAAAACTATTAAGGCTGATTTTGAGGGCACAAAACTACATTTTTTCACAAAAATAACTCATAAGTCGTGGCTCATAGCTATGAGTTTTGGTTGTTGGTCCGTTTCGGATAGAGCTAGGTCCAAACAGCTCAAACCTAGCTCGATAGTTTTTCTATCGGCTTTTATCACACTCATACCGTTTCACGTATTCTAACTCTAGTTGGCCCGTATCTTCTTGACAAACTATAAAGGCAGATTTTGAGAGCCTAAACTACGTTTTTTCACCAAAATAACTCATAAGTCATGGCTTATAGCTATGAGTTTTGGTCGTTGGCCCGTTTTCGGTAGAACTAGGTCCAAACAGACTCAAACCTAGCCTTACAGCTTTTTCATCGCTTTTATCGCACTCATATCGTTTCACGTATTCCAACTCCAGTTAGCCCATATCTTCTTTGCAAACTATGAAGACCGATTTTGAGATCCCAAACAACCTTTTTCACCAAAATAACTCGTAAGTCAAGGCTTAGAGCGATGAGGTTTTGTCGTTGGCTCATTTTGCATCGAACTAGGTCCAACTCGCTCCAACCTAGCCCTACGGTGTTTTGTCGGCTTTTATCCCTCTCATACCGTTTCACGTATTCCAAGTCCAAGTTGGCCCATATCTTCTTAAAAAACTATAAAGGCCGATTTTGAACGCACAAAACTACATTTTTTCACAAAAATAACTCATAAGTCGTGGCTTATAGCTATGAGTTTTGGTTGTTGGCCCGTTTCGGATAGACCTAGGTCCAAACAGACTCAAACCTAGCTCGACAGCTTTTCCATCGGCTTTTATCACACTCATACCGTTTCATGTATTCCAACTCTAGTTGGCCCGTATCTTCGACAAACTATAAAGCCGGATTTTGAGAGCCCAAACTACGTTTTTGCACTAAAATAACTCATAAGTCATGGCTTATAGCTATGAGTTTTGGTCGTTGGCCCGTTTTCGGTAGAACTAGGTCTAAACGACTCAAACCTAGCCTTACAGCTTTTTCATCGGCTTTTATCACACTCATATCGTTTCACGTATTTCAACACCAGTTAGCCCGTATTTTCTTGACAAACTATAAAGACCGATTTTGAGATCCTAAACGACCTTTTTTCACAAAAATAACTCGTAAGTCACGGCTTAGAGCGATGAGGTTATGTCGTTGGCTCGTTTGGCATCGAACTAGGTCCAAACTCGCTCCAACCTAGCCCTATAGTGTTTCGTCGGCTTTTATCGTTCTCATACAGTTTCACGTATTCCAAGTCCAGCTTGGCACATATCTTATTTAAAAACTATGAAGGCTGATTTTGAGGGCCCAAACTATATTTTTTCACCCGAATAACTCATAAGTCGTTGCTTACGGCTATGAGTTTTGGTTGTTGGCCGTTTTCGATAGACCTGAGTCCAAACAGACTCAATCCTAGCTCGACAGCTTTTCCATCGGCTTTTATCACACTTATACTCGTTTCACGTATTCCAACTCTAGTTGGCCCGTATCTTCGACAAACTATGAAGGCGGATTTTGAGAGCCCAAACTACGTTTTTTTACCAAAATAACTCATAAGTCATGGCTTATAGCTATGAGTATTGGTCGTTGGCCCGTTTTCGGTAGAACTAGGTCCAAACAGACTCAAACCTAGCCTTACGGCTTTTTCATCGGCTTTTATCGCACTCATATCGTTTCACGTATTCCAACTCCAGTTAGCCCATATCTTCTTTGCAAACTATGAAGACCGATTTTGAGATCCCAAACAACCTTTTTCACCAAAATAACTCGTAAGTCAAGGCTTAGAGCGATGAGGTTTTATCGTTGGCTCATTTTGCATCGAACTAGGTCCAACTCGCTCCAACCTAGCCCTACGGTGTTTCGTCGGCTTTTATCCCTCTCATACCGTTTCACGTATTCCAAGTCCAGATTGGCCCATATCTTTTTAAAAAACTATGAAGGCCGATTTTGAGGGCCCAAACTATATTTTTTCACCCAAATAACACATAAGTCGTAGCTTATAGCTATGAGTTTTGGTTGTTGGCCCGTTTCGGATAGACATAGGTCCAAACGACTCAAACCTAGCCCGACAGCTTTTCCATCGGCTTTTATCACACTCATACCGTTTCACGTATTCCAACTTTAGTTGGCCCGTATCTTCTCGACAAACTATGAAGGCAGATTTTAAGAGCTCAAACTACGTTTTTTCACCAAAAGAACTCATAAGTCATGGCTTATAGCTATGATTTTGGTCGTTGGCCCGTTTTTGGTAGAACTAGGTCCAAACAGATCTCAAACCTAGCCTTATAGGTTTTTCATCGCTTTTATCACACCGATATCATTTCACGTATTCCAACTCTAGTTAGCCCGTATCTCCTTAACAAACTATGAAGACCGATTTTGAGATCCCAAACAATTGTTTTTCACCAAAATAACTCGTAAGTCAAGGCTTAGATCGATGAGCTTTTGTCGTTGGCCCGTTTCGCATCGAACGAGGTCCAAACTCGCTCCAACGTAGCCCTACAGGTGTTTCGTCGGCTTTTATCGCTCTCATACCGTTTCACGTATTACAAGTCCAAGTGGCCCATATCTTCTTAAAAAACTATGAATGCTCATTTTGAGGGCCCAAACTATACTTTTTCACTCAAATAACTCATAAGTCGTGGCTTATAGCTATGAGTTTTGGTCGTTGGCCCGTTTTCGATAGAACTAGGTCCAAACAGACTCAAACCTAGCCTTATAGGTTTTTCATCGGCTTTTATCACACTCATATCGTTTCACGTATTCCAACTCCATTTAGCCCGTATCTTTTTGACAAACTATGAAGACCGATTTTGAGAGCCCAAACTACCTTTTTTCACCGCAATAACTCATAAGTCATGGCTTATAGCTATGAGTTTTGGTCGTTGGCTCGTTTTCGGTAGAACTAGGTCGAAACAACTCAAACCTAGCCTTACAGCTTTTTCATCGGCTTTTATCACACTCATATCGTTTCACGTATTCCAACTCCAGTTAGCCCGTATCTTCGACAAACTATGAAGATTGATTTTGAGATCCCAAACAACCTTCGTTCACAAAAATAACTCGTAAGTCACGGCTTAGAGCGATGAGGTTTTGTCGTTGGCTCGTTTCACATCGAACTAGGTCCAAACCGCCGCAACCTAGCCCTACAGGCGTTTCGTCGGCTTTTATCGCTCTCATACCGTTTCACGTATTCCAACTCTAGTTGGCCCGTATCATCTTGACAAACTATGAAGGCAGATTTTAAGAGCCCAAACTACGTGTTTTCACCAAAATAATTCATAAGTCATGGCTTATAGCTATGAGTTTTGGTCGTTGGCCGATTTTCGATAGAACTAGGTCCAAACAGACTCAAACCTAGCCTCGATAGTTTTTTCATCGGCTTTATCACACTCATATCGTTTCACGTATTCCAACTCCAGTTAGCCCGTATCTTCGACAAACTATGAAGATTGATTTTGAGATCCCAAACAACCTTCTTTCACAAAAATAACTCGTATGTCACGGCTTAGAGCGATGAGGTTTTGTCGTTGGCTCGTTTCACATCGAACTAGGTCCAAACTGCCGCAACCTAGCTCTACAGGCGTTTCGTCGGCTTTTATCGCTCTCATACCGTTTCACGTATTCCAACTCTAGTTGGCCCGTATCATCTTGACAAACTATGAAGGCGGATATTAAGAGCCCAAACTACGTGTTTTCACCAAAATAATTCATAAGTCATGGCTTATAGCTATGAGTTTTGGTCGTTGGCCGATTTTCGATAGAACTAGGTCCAAACGGACTCAAACCTAGCCTCGATAGTTTTTTCATCGGCTTTATCACACTCATATCGTTTCACGTATTCCAACTCCAGTTAGCCCGTATCTTCTGACAAACTATGAAGACCGATTTTAAGAGCCCAAACTACCTTTTTTCACCAAAATCACTCATAAGTCATCGCTTATAGCTATGAGTTTTGGTCGTTGGCCCAATTTCGATAGAACTAGGTCCAAACAGACTCAAACCTAGCCTTACAGCTTTTTCATCGGTTTTTATCACATTCATTTCGTTTCACATATTCCAACTTCGATTAGCCCGTATCTTCGACAAACTATGAAGACCGATTTTGAGATCGCAAACAACCGTTTTTCATAAAAATAACTCGTAAGTCACGGCTTAGAGCGATGAGGTTTTGTCGTTGGCCCGTTCCGCATCGAACTAGGTCCAAACTCGCTCCAACCTAGCCCTATAGTGTTTCGTCGGCTTTTATCGCTCTCATACCGTTTCACGTATTCCAAGTCCAGTTGGCCCATATCTTCTTAAAAAACTATGAAGGATGATTTTGAGGGCCCAAACTACATTTTTTCACAAAAATAACTCATAAGTCGTGGCTTATAGCTATGAGTTTTGGTTGTTAGCCCGTTTCGGATAGACCTAGGTCCAAACGGCTCAAACCTAGCTCGACAGCTTTTCCATCAGCTTTTATCACACTCATACCGTTTTACGTATTCCAACTCTAGTTGGCCGTATCTTCTTGACAAACTATGAAGGCGGATTTTGAGAGCCCAAACTACGTTTTTCACAAAAATAACTCATAAGTCATGGCATATAGCTATGAGTTTTGGTCGTTGGCTCTTTTCCGATAGAACTAGGTCCAAACAGACTCAAACCTAGCCTTATAGTTTTTTCATCAGCTTTTATCACACTCATATCGTTTCACGTATTCCAACTCTAGTTGGCCCGTATCTTCTGACAAACTATAAAGGCGGATTTTGAGAGCCCAAACTACGTTTTTTCACAAAAATAACTCATAAGTCGTGGCTTATAGCTATGAGTTTTGGTTGTTGGCCCGTTTCGGATAGAGCTAGGTCCAAACAGCTCAAACCTAGCCCGACAGCTTTTCTATCGGCTTTTATCACACTCATACCGTTTCACGTATTCCAACTCTAGTTGGCCCGTATCTTCTGACAAACTATAAAGCCGGATTTTGAGAGCCCAAACTACGTTTTTGCACTAAAATAACTCATAAGTCATGGCTTATAGCTATGAGTTTTGGTCGTTGGCCCGTTTTCGGTAGAACTAGGTCTAAACGACTCAAACCTAGCCTTACAGCTTTTTCATCGGCTTTTATCACACTCATATCGTTTCACGTATTTCAACACCAGTTAGCCCGTATTTTCTTGACAAACTATAAAGACCGATTTTGAGATCCTAAACGACCTTTTTTCACAAAAATAACTCGTAAGTCACGGCTTAGAGCGATGAGGTTATGTCGTTGGCTCGTTTGGCATCAAACTAGGTCCAAACTCGCTCCAACCTAGCCCTATAGTGTTTCGTCGCTTTTATCGTTCTCATACGGTTTCACGTATTCCAAGTCCAGCTTGGCACATATCTTATTTAAAAACTATGAAGGCTGATTTTGAGGGCCCAAACTATATTTTTTCACCCGAATAACTCATAAGTCGTTGCTTACGGCTATGAGTTTTGGTTGTTGGCCCGTTTTCGATAGACCTAGGTCCAAACGACTTCAATCCTAGCTCGACAGCTTTTCCATCGGCTTTTATCACACTTATACTCGTTTCACGTATTCCAACTCTAGTTGGCCCGTATCTTCTTGACAAACTATGAAGGCGGATTTTGAGAGCCCAAACTACGTTTTTTTACCAAAATAACTCATAAGTCATGGCTTATACCAATGAGTTTTGGTCGTTGGCCCGTTTTCGGTAGAACTAGGTCCAAACAGACTCAATCCTAGCCTTACAGCTTTTTCATCGGCTTTTATCACACTCATATCGTTTCACGTATTCCAACTCCAGTTAGCCCGTATCTTCGACAAACTATGAAGACCGATTTTGAGATCACAAACCACCTTTTTTCACCAAAATAACTCGTAAGTCACGACTTAGAGCGATGAGGTTTTGTCGTTGGCCCGTTTCGCATCGAACTAGGTCCAAACTCGCTCCAACCTAGCCCTACGGTGTTTCGTCGGCTTTTATCGCTCTCATACCGTTTCACTTATTCGAAGTCCAGTTGGCCCATATCTTCTTAAAAAACTATTAAGGCTGATTTTGAGGGCACAAAACTACATTTTTTCACAAAAATAACTCATAAGTCGTGGCTTATAGCTATGAGTTTTGGTTGTTGGCCCGTTTCGGATAGAGCTAGGTCCAAACTGACTCAAACCTAGCCCGACGGTTTTTCTATCGGCTTTTATCACACTCATACCGTTTCACGTATTCCAACTCTAGTTGGCCCGTATCTTCTTGATAAATTATAAAGGCAGATTTTGAGAGCCCAAACTACGTTTTTTCACAAAAATAACTCATAAGTCATGGCTTATAGCCGAGTTTTGATCCTTAGCCCGTTTTCGGTAGAACTAGGTCGAAACGACTCAAACCTAAGCCTTATAGTTTTTTCATCATTTTTTATCACACTCATATCGTTTCACGTATTTCAACTCCAGTTAGCCCGTATTTTCTTGACAAACTATGAAGACCGATTTTGAGATCCCAAACAACCTTTTCTCACAAAAATAACTCGTAAGTCACGGCTTAGAGCGATGAGGTTTTGTCGTTGGCTCGTTTCGCATCGAACTAGGTCCAAACCGCTCCAACCTAGCCCTACGGTGTTTCGTCGGCTTTTATCGCTCTCATACCGTTTCACGTATTCCAAGTCCGAGTTGGTGCATATCTTATTTAAAAACTATGAAGGCTGATTTTGAGGGCCCAAACTATATTTTTTCACCCGAATAACTCATAAGTCGTTGCGTATAGCTATGAGTTTTAGTTGTTGGTCCATTTCCGATAGACCTAGGTACAAACAGACTCAAACCTAGCCTCGACAGCTTTTCCGTCGCTTTTATCACACTCATACCGTTTCACGTATTCCAACTCCAGTTACCCCATATCTTCTTTGCAAACTATGAAGACCGATTTTGAGATCCGAGACAACCTTTTTCACCAAAATAACTCGTAAGTCACGGCTTAGAGCGATGAGGTTTTGTCGTTGGCCCGTTACGCATCGAACTAGGTCCAAACTGCTCCAACCTAGCCTTATAGTGTTTCATCGGCTTTTATCGCTCTCATACCGTTTCACTTATTCGAAGTCCAGTTGGCCAATATCTTCTTAAAAAACTATTAAGGCTGATTTTGAGGTCACAAAACTACATTTTTTCACAAAAATAACTCATAAGTCGTGGCTCATAGCTATGCGTTTTGGTTGTTGGCCCGTTTCGGATAGAGCTAGGTCCAAACAGACTCAAACCTAGCTCGATAGTTTTTCTATCGGCTTTTATCACACTCATACCGTTTCACGTATTCCAACTCTAGTTGGCCCGTATCTTCTTCAAAAACTATAAAGGCAGATTTTGAGAGCCCAAACTACGTTTTTGCACTAAAATAACTCATAAGTCATGGCTTATAGCTATGAGTTTTGGTCGTTGGCCCATTTCGGATAGACCTAGGTCCAAACAGACTCAAACCTAGGCCGACAGCTTTTCCATCGGCTTTTATCACACTCATACCGTTTCACGTATTCCAACTCTAGTTGGCCCGTATCTTCTTGACAAATTATGAAGGAAGATTTTGAGAGGCCAAACTACGTTTTTTTACCAAAATAACTCATAAGTCATGGCTTATAGCTATGAGTTTTGGTCGTTTGCCCGTTTTCGGTGGAACTAGGTCCAAACGACTCAAACCTAGCCTTATAGTTTTTTCATCGGCTTTTATCACACTCATATCGTTTCACGTATTCCAACTCCAGTTAGCCCGTATCTTCTGACAAACTATGAAACCGATTTTGAGAGCCCAAACTACGTTTTTTCACCAAAAGAACTCATAAGTCATGGCTTATAGCTATGAGTTTTGGTCGTTGGCCCAATTTCGATAGAACTAGGTCCAAACAGACTCAAACCTAGCCTTACCGTTTTTTCATCGGCTTTTATCACACTCATATCGTTTCACGTATCCAACTCCGGTTAGCCCGTATCTTCTTGACAAACTATGGAGACCGATTTTGAGAACCCAAACAACCATTTTTCTCCAAAATAACTCGTAAGTCAACGCTTAGAGCGATGAGCTTTTGTCGTTAGCCCGTTTCGCATCGAACTAGGTCCAAACCGCTCCAACCTAGCCCTACGAGCGTTTCGTCCGTTTTTATCGCTCTCATACCGTTTCACGTATTCGAAGTCCAATTGGCCAATATCTTCTTAAAAAACTATTAAGGCTGATTTTGAGGGCACAAAACTACATTTTTTCACAAAAAAACTCATAAGTCGTGGCTCATAGCTATGAGTTTTGGTTCTTGGCCCGTTTCGGATAGAGCTAGGTCCAAACAGACTCAAACCTAGCCCGACATTTTTTCTATCGGCTTTATCACACTCATACCGTTTCACGTATTTCAACTCTAGTTGGCCCGTATCTTCTTGACAAACTATAAAGGCAGCATTTTGAGAGCCCAACTACGTTTTTTCACCAAAATAATTCATAAGTCATGGCTTATAGCTATGAGTTTTGGTCGTTGGCCGCTTTTCGGTAGAACTAGGTCGAAACAGACTCAAACCTAGCCTTACGAGCTTTTTCATCGGCTTTATCACACTCATATCGTTTCACGTATTCCAACTCCAGTTAGCTCGTATCTTCGACAAACTATGAAGACCGATTTTGAGAGCCCAAACTACCTTTTTTCACTAAAATCACTCATAAGTCATGGCTTATAGCTATGAGTTTTGGTCGTTTGCCCGTTTTGGGTAGAACTAGGTCCAAACAGACTCAAACCTAGCCTTATAGTTTTTTCATCGGCTTTTATCACACTCATATCGTTTTACGTATTCCAACTCCAGTTAGCCCGTACCTTCTTTACAAACTATGAAGACCGATTTTGAGAGCCTAAACTACATTTTTTCCTCAAATTAACACGTAAGTCACGGCTTAGAGCGATGAGGTTTTGTCGTTGGCCCGTTTCGCATCGAACTAGGTCCAAACTCGCTCCAACCTAGCCCTATAGTGTTTCGTCGCTTTTATCGCTCTCATACCGTTTCACTTATTCGAAGTCCAACTTGCCCATATCTTCTTAAAAAATTATTAAGGTCGATTTTGAGGGCACAAAACTACATTTTTTCACAAAAATAACTCATAAGTCGTGGCTTATAGCTATGAGTTTTGGTTGTTGGTCCGTTTCGGATAGAGCTAGGTCCAAACGACTCAAACCTAGCCTCGACAGCTTTTCTATCGGCTTTTATCACACTCATACCGTTTCACGTATTCCAACTCTAGTTGGCCCGTATCTTCTTGACAAATTATAAAGGCAGATTTTGAGAGCCCAAACTACGTTTTTTCACAAAAATAACTCATAAGTCATGGCTTATAGCCGAGTTTTGATCCTTAGCCCGTTTTCGGTAGAACTAGGTCGAAACGACTCAAACCTAGCCTTATAGTTTTTTCATCGGCTTTTATCACACTCATATCGTTTCACGTATTCCAACTCTAGTTAGCCCGTATCTTCTTGACAAACTATGAAGACCGATTTTGATATCCCAAACAACCTTTTTTCACCAAAATAACTCGTAAGTCACGGCTTAGAGCGATGAGCTTTTGTCGTTGGCCCGTTTCGCATCGAACTAGGTCCAAACCGCTCCAACCTAGCCCTACAGGCGTTTCGTCGGTTTTATCGCTCTCATACCGTTTCACGTATTCGAAGTCCGAGTTGGCCAATATCTTCTTAAAAACTATTAAGGCCGATTTTGAGGGCACAAAACTACATTTTTTCACAAAAATAACTCATAAGTCGTGGCTCATAGCTATGAGTTTTAGTTGTTGGCCCGTTTCGGATAGAGCTAGGTCCAAACAGACTCAAACCTAGCTCGACAGCTTTTCTATCGGCTTTTATCACACTCATACCGTTTCACGTATTCCAACTCTAGTTGGCCCGTATCTTCTTGACAAACTATAAAGGCAGATTTTGAGAGCCCAAACTACGTTTTTGCACTAAAATAACTCATAAGTCATGGCTTATAGCTATGAGTTTTGGTCGTTGGCTCGTTTTCGGTAGAACTAGGTCTAAACGAACTCAAACCTAGCCTTACAGCTTTTTCATCGGCTTTTATCACACTCATATCGTTTTACGTATTTCAACTCCAGTTAGCCCGTATTTTCTTGACAAACTATAAAGACCGATTTTGAGATCCTAAACAACCTTTTTTCACAAAAATAACTCGTAAGTCATGGCTTAGAGCAATGAGGTTTTGTCGTTGGCTCGTTTGGCATCGAACTAGGTCCAAACCGCTCCAACCTAGCCCTACGGTGTTTCGTCGGTTTTATCGTTCTCATACGGTTTCACGTATTCCAAGTCCGAGTTGGCACATATCTTATTTAAAAACTATGAAGGCTGATTTTGAGGGCCCAAACTATATTTTTTCACCCGAATAACTCATAAGTCGTTGCTTACAGGTATGAGTTTTGGTTGGTGGCCCGTTTTCGATAGACTCAGGTCCAAACAGACTCAATCCTAGCTCGATAGTTTTTCCATCGGCTTTTATCACACTTATACTTGTTTCACGTATTCCAACTCTAGTTGGCCCGTATCTTCTTGACAAACTATGAAGGCGGATTTTGAGAGCCCAAACTACGTTTTTTTACCAAAATAACTTATAAGTCATGGCTTACACCTATGGGTTTTGGTCGTTGGCCCGTTTTCGGTAGAACTAGGTCGAAACGACTCAAACCTAGCCTTACGGCTTTTTCATCCGTTTTTATCACACTCATATCGTTTCACGTATTTCAACTCCAATTAGCCCGTATCTTCGACAAACTATGAAACCGATTTTGAGAGCCCAAACTACCTTTTTTCACCAAAATCACTCATAAGTCATGGCTTATAGCTATGAGTTTTGGTCGTTAGCCCAATTTCGATAAAACTAGGTCCAAACGGCTCAAACCTAGCCTTACAGCTTTTTCATCGGCTTTTATCACAGTCATTTCGTTTCACGTATTCCAACTTCGGTTCGCCCGTATCTTCGACAAACTATGAAGACCGATTTTGAGATCGCAAACAACCTTTTTTCATAAAAATAACTCGTAAGTCAAGGCTTAGAGCGATGAGGTTTTGTTGTTGGCCGTTTCGCATCGAACTAGGTGCGAACCGCTCCAACCTAGCCCTACGGTGTTTCATCGGCTTTTATCGCTCTCATACCGTTTCACGTATTCCAAGTCCAGGTTGGCCCATATCTTCTTAAAAAACTATGAAGGCTGATTTTGAAGGCCCAAAACTATATTTTTTCACCAAAATAACTCATAAGTCATGGCTTATACCTATGAGTTTTGGTCATTGGCCGTTTTCGGTAGAACTAGGTCCAAACGACTCAAACCTAGCCTTACGGCTTTTTCATCGGCTTTTATCACACTCATATCGTTTCACGTATTCCAACTCTAGTTAGCCCGTATCTTCTGACAAACTATGAAACCGATTTTGAGAGCCCAAACTACCTTTTTCACCAAAATCACTCATAAGTCATGGCTTATAGCTATGAGTTTTGGTCGTTAGCCCAATTTCGATAGAACTAGGTCCAAACAGACTCAAACCTAGCCTTACAGCTTTTTCATCGGTTTTTATCACATTCATTTCGTTTCACGTATTCCAACTTCGATTAGCCCGTATCTTCGACAAACTATGAAGACCGATTTTGAGATCGCAAACAACCTTTTTTCATAAAAATAACTCGTAAGTCATGGCTTAGAGCTATCGGGTTTTGTCGTTGGCCCGTTTCGCATCGAACTAGGTCCAAACCGCTCCAACCTAGCCCTACGGTGTTTCGTCGGCTTTTATCGCTCTCATACTATTTCACGTATTCCAAGTCCGAGTTGGCCATATCTTCTTAAAAAACTATGAAGGATGATTTTAAGGGCCCAAACTATATTTTTTCACAAAAATAACTCATAAGTCGTGGCTTATAGCTATGAGTTTTGGTTGTTAGCCCGTTTCGGATAGACCTAGATCCAAACGGCTCAAACCTAGCCCGACAGTTTTTCCATCGGCTTTTATCACACTCATACTCGTTTTACGTATTGCAACTCTAGTTGGCCCGTATGTTCTTGACAAACTATGAAGGCAAATTTTCATAGCCCAAACTACGTTTTTCACCAAAATAACTCATAAGTCATGGCATATAGCTATGAGTTTTGGTCATTTGCTCTTTTCCGATAGAACTAGGTCCAAACAACTCAAACCTAGCCTTACAGCTTTTTCATCGGCTTTTATCACACTCATATTGTTTCACGTATTCCAACTCTAGTTGGCCCGTATCTTCTTGATAAACAATAAAGGCGGATTTTGAGAGCCCAAACTACGTTTTTTCACCAAAATAACTCATAAGTCATGGCTTATAGCTATGAGTTTTGGTCGTTGGCCGTTTTCGGTAGAACTAGGTCCAAACGGCTCAAACCTAGCCTTACGGTTTTTTCATCGGCTTTTATCGCACTCATATCGTTTCACGTATTCCAACTCCAGTTAGCCCATATCTTCTTTGCAAACTATGAAGGCCGATTTTGAGATCCCAAACAACCTTTTTCACCAAAATAACTCGTAAGTCAAGGCTTAGAGCGATGAGGTTTTGTCGTTGGCCCGTTTCGCATCGAACTAGGTCCAAACTCGCTCCAACCTAGCCCTATAGTGTTTCGTCGGTTTTTACCGCTCTCATACCGTTTCACGTATTCGAAGTCCAGTTGGCCCATATCTTCTTAAAAAACTATTAAGGTCGATTTTGAGGGCACAAAACTATATTTTTTCAAAAAAATAACTCATAAGTCGTGGCTTATAGCTATGAGTTTTGGTTGTTGGCCCGTTTCGGATAGAGCTAGGTCCAAACAGCTCAAACCTAGCCCGACGGTTTTTCTATCGGTTTTATCACACTCATACCGTTTCACGTATTCCAACTCTAGTTGGCCCGTATCTTCTTGACAAACTATAAAGGAATATTTTGAGAGCCCAAACTACGTTTTTTCACCAAAATAAATCATATGTCATGGCTTATAGCTATGAGTTTTGGTCGTTGGCCCGTTTTCGGTAGAACTAGGTCCAAACGAGCTCAAACCTAGCCTTACAGCTTTTTCATCGGTTTTTATCACACTCATATCGTTTCACGTATTCCAACTCCAGTTACCCCATATCTTCTTTGCAAACTATGAAGACCGATTTTGAGATCCGAGACAACCTTTTTCACCAAAATAACTCGTAACTCACGGCTTAGAGAGATGAGGTTTTGTCGTTGGCTCGTTTCGCATCAAACTAGGTCCAAGCTGCTCCAACCTAGCCCTACGGTGTTTCGTCGGTTTTTATCATTCTCATACCGTTTCACGTATTCCAAGTCCAGTTGGCGCATATCTTATTTAAAAACTATGAAGGCTGATTTTGAGGGCACAAAACTACATTTTTTCACAAAAATAACTCATAAGTCGTGGCTCATAGCTATGAGTTTTGGTTGTTGGCCCGTTTCGAATAGAGCTAGGTCCAAACGGACTCGAAACCTAGCTCGACGGTTTTCTATCGGTTTTATCACACTCATACCGTTTCACGTATTCCAACTCTAGTTGGCCCGTATCTTCTTGACAAACTATAAAGGCAGATTTTGAGAGCCCAAACTACGTTTTTTCACCAAAATAACTCATAAGTCATGGCTTATAGCCGAGTTTTGATCCTTAGCCCGTTTTCGATAGAACTAGGTCTAAACGACTCAAACCTAGCCTTATAGTTTTTTCATCGGCTTTTATCACACTCATATCGTTTCACGTATTTCAACTCCGGTTAGCCCGTATTTTCTTGACAAACTATGAAGACCGATTTTGAGATCCCAAACAACCTTTTCTCAAAAAAATAACTCGTAAGTCACGGCTTAGAGTGATGAGGTTTTGTCGTTGGCTCGTTTCGCATCGAACTAGGTCCAAGCCGGTCCAACCTAGCCCTACAGGTGTTTCGTCGGCTTTTATCATTCTCATACCGTTTCACGTATTCCAAGTCCGAGTTGGCGCATATCTTATTTAAAAACTATGAAGGCCGATTTTGAGGGCCCAAACTATATTTTTTCACCCGAATAACTCATAAGTCGTTGCTTATAGCTATGAGTTTTGGTTGTTGGTCCATTTCCGATAGACCTAGGTACAAACGACTCAAACCTAGCCCGACGGTTTTTCCGTCGGTTTTATCACACTCATACTCGTTTCACGTATTCCAACTCTAGTTGGCCCGTATCTTCTTGACAAACTATGAAGGCGGATTTTGAGAGCCCAAACTACGTTTTTTTACCAAAATAACTCATAAGTCATGGCTTATAGCTATGAGTTTTGGTTGTTGGCCCGTTTTCGGTAGAACTAGGTCCAAACGAGCTCAAACCTAGCCTTATAGTTTTTTCATCGCTTTTATCACACTCATATCGTTTCACGTATTCCAACTCCAGTTAGCCCGTATCTTCGACAAACTATGAAACCGATTTTGAGAGCCCAAACTACGTTTTTTCACCAAAAGAACTCATATGTCATGGCTTATAGCTATGAGTTTTGGTCGTTGGCCCAATTTCGATAGAACTAGGTCCAAACAGACTCAAACCTAGCCTTACCGTTTTTTCATCGGCTTTTATCACACTCATATCGTTTCACGTATCCAACTCCGGTTAGCCCGTATCTTCGACAAACTATGAAGACCGATTTTGAGAACCCAAACAACCATTTTTCACCAAAATAACTCGTAAGTCAAGGCTTAGAGCGATGAGCTTTTGTCGTTAGCCCGTTTCGCATCGAACTAGGTCCAAACTGCTCCAACCTAGGCCTACGGCGTTTCGTCGGCTTTTATCGCTCTCATACCGTTTCACGTATTCGAAGTCCAGTTGGCCAATATCTTCTTAAAAAACTATTAAGGCTGATTTTGAGGGCACAAAACTACATTTTTTCACAAAAATAACTCATAAGTCGTGGCTCATAGCTATGAGTTTTGGTTGTTGGCCCATTTCGGATAGAGCTAGGTCCAAACAGACTCAAACCTAGCCTGACATTTTTTCTATCGGCTTTATCAAACTCATACCGTTTCACGTATTCCAACTCTAGTTGGCCCGTATCTTCTGACAAACTATAAAGGCAGCATTTTGAGAGCCCAAACTATGTTTTTTCACCAAAATAATTCATAAGTCATGGCTTATAGCTATGAGTTTTGGTCGTTGGCCGATTTTCGGTAGAACTAGGTCCAAACAGACTCAAACCTAGCCTTACGGCTTTTTCATCGGCTTTATCACACTCATATCGTTTCACGTATTCCAACTCCAGATTAGGTCGTATCTTCTTGACAAACTATGAAGACCGATTTTGAGAGCCCAAACTACCTTTTTTCACCAAAATCACTCATAAGTCATGGCTTATAGCTATGAGTTTTGGTCGTTTGCCCGTTTTCGGTAGAACTAGGTCCAAACAGACTCAAACCTAGCCTTATAGTTTTTTCATCGGCTTTTATCACACTCATATCGTTTCACGTATTCCAACTCCGGTTAGCCCGTATCTTCGACAAACTATGAAGACCGATTTTGAGATCCCAAACAACCTTTTTTCACCAAAATAACTCGTAAGTCACGGCTTAGAGCGATGAGGTTTTGTCGTTGGCCGATTTCGCATCGAACTAGGTCCAAGCTCGCTCCAACCTAGCCCTATAGTGTTTCGTCGGCTTTTATCGCTCTTATACTTGTTTCACGTAATCCAAGTGCGGTTTGCCCATATCTTCTTAAAAAACTATGAAGGTTGATTTTGAGGGCCCAAACTACATTTTTTCACAAAAATAACTCATAAGTCGTGGCTTATAGCTATGAGTTTTGGTTGTTGGCCCATTTCGGATAGACCTAGGTCCAAACAGACTCAAACCTAGCCTTACAGCTTTTTTATCAGCTTTTATCACACTCATATCGTTTCACGTATTCTAACTCTAGTTGGCTCGTATCTTCTGACAAACTATAAAGGCGGATTTTGATAGCCCAAACTACGCATTTTCACCAAAATAACTCATAAGTCATGGCTTATAGCGATGAGTTTTGGTCGTTGGCCCGTTTTCGGTAGAACTAGGTCCAAACAGACTCAAACCTAGCCTTATAATTTTTTCATCGGTGTTTTTAACACTCATATCGTTTCATGTATTGCAACTCCAGTTAGCCCGTATCTTCGACAAACTATGAAGACCGATTTTGAGATCCCAAACAACCTTTTTTCACCAAAATAACTCATCAGTCAAGGCTTAGAGCGATGAGGTTTTGTCGTTGGCCCGTTTCGCATCGAACTAGGTGCAAGCCGCTCCAACCTAGCCCTACGGTGTTTCGTCGGCTTTTATCGCTCTCATACCGTTTCACGTATTCCAAGTCCAGTTGGCCCATATCATCTTAAAAAACTATGAAGGCTGATTTTGAGGGCCCAAAACTATATTTTTTCACCAAAATAACTCATAAGTCGTGGCTTATAGCTATGAGTTTTGGTTGTTGGCCCATTTCGGATAGACCTAGGTCCAAACAGACTCAAACCTAGGCCGACAGCTTTTCCATTAGTTTTTATCACACTCATACCGTTTCACGTATTTCAACTCTAGTTGGCCCTTATCTTCTTGACAAATTATGAAGGAAGATTTTGAGAGGCCAAACTACGTTTTTTACCAAAATAACTCATAAGTCATGGCTTATAGCTATGAGTTTTGGTCGTTTGCCCGTTTTCGGTAGAACTAGGTCCAAACAGACTCAAACCTAGCCTTATAGTTTTTTCATCGGCTTTTATCACACTCATATCGTTTCACGTATCCAACTCCAGTTAGCCCATATCTTCGACAAACTATGAAGACTGATTTTGAGAACCTAAACAACCATTTTTCACCAAAATAACTCGTAAGTCAAGGCTTAGAGCGATGAGCTTTTGTCGTTAGCCCGTTTCGCATCGAATTAGGTCCAAACTCGCTCCAACCTAGCCCTATAGTGTTTCGTCGGCTTTTATCATTCTCATACCGTTTCACGTATTCCAAGTCCAGTTGGCGCATATCTTATTTAAAAACTATGAAGACCGATTTTGAGGGCCCAAACTATATTTTTTCACCCGAATAACTCATAAGTCGTTGCTTATAGCTATGAGTTTTGGTTGTTGGTCCATTTCCGATAGACCTAGGTACAAACGAGCTCAAACCTAGCTCGACGGTTTTCCGTCGGCTTTTATCACACTCATACTTGTTTCACGTATTCCAACTCTAGTTGGCCCGTATCTTCTTGACAAACTATAAAGGCGGATTTTGAGAGCCCAAACTACGTTTTTTTACCAAAATAACTCATAAGTCATGGCTTATAGCTATGAGTTTTGGTCGTTGGCCCGTTTTCGGTAGAACTAGGTCCAAACAGGCTCAAACCTAGCCTTACGAGCTTTTTCATCGGTTTTATCACACTCATATCGTTTCACGTATTCCAACTCCAGTTAGCCCGTATCTTCGACAAACTATGAAGGCGGATTTTAAGAGCCCAAACTAAGTTTTTTCACCAAAATAATTCATAAGTCATGGCTTATAGCTATGAGTTTTGGTCGTTGGCCGATTTTCGGTAGAACTAGGTCCAAACGGCTCAAACCTAGCCTTACGGTTTTTCATCGGCTTTATCACACTCATATCGTTTCACGTATTCCAACTCCAGTTAGCTCGTATCTTCTTGACAAACTATGAAGGCCGATTTTGAGAGCCCAAACTACCTTTTTTCACCAAAATCCCTCGTAAGTCATGGCTTATAGCTATGAGTTTTGGTTGTTGGCCCGTTTCGGATAGACATAGGTCCAAACGGCTCAAACCTAGCCTCGACAGTTTTTCCATCGGCTTTTATCACACTCATACCGTTTCACGTATTGCAACTCTAGTTGGCCCGTATCTTCTCGACAAACTATGAAGGCGGATTTTAGGAGCCCTAACTACGTTTTTTCACCAAAATAATTCATAAGTCATGGCTTATAGCTATGAGTTTTGGTCGTTGGCTCGTATTCGGTAGAACTAGGTCCAAACAGACTCAAACCTAGCCTTACGAGTTTTTTCATCACTTTTTATCACATTCATTTCGTTTCACGTATTCCAACTTCGATTAGCCCTATCTTCTTGACAAACTATGAAGACCGATTTGGAGATCCCAAACAACCTTTTTTCATAAAAATAACTCGTAAGTCACGGCTTAGAGCGATGAGGTTTTGTCGTTGGCTCGTTTCGCATCGAAATAGGTCCAAGCTGCTCCAACCTAGCCCTACGGTGTTTCGTCGGCTTTTATCGCTCTCATACCGTTTCACGTATTACAAGTCCAGTTGGCCCATATCTTCTTAAAAAATTATGAAGGATGATTTTGAGGGCCCAAACTACATTTTTTCACAAAAATAACTCATAAGTCGTGGCTTATAGCTATGAGTTTTGGTTTTTAGCCCGTTTCGGATAGACCTGAGTCCAAACGACTCAAACCTAGCTCGACGGGTTTTCCATCGGCTTTTATCACACTCATACAGTTTCACGTATTCCAACTCTAGTTGGCCCGTATCTTCTTGACAAACTACAAGGGCGGATTTTGAGAGCCCAAACTACGTTTTTTCACATAAATAATTCATAAGTCATGGCTAATAGCTATGAGTTTTGGTTGTTGGCCCGTTTTCGATAGAACTAGGTCCAAACAGACTCAAACCTAGCCTTACAATATTTTCATCGGCTTTATCACACTCATATCGTTCCACGTATTCAAACTCCAGTTAGCCGTATCTTCGACAAACCATGAAGGCCGATTTTGAGAGTCCAAACTACCTTTTTTCACCAAAATCACTCATAAGTCATGGCTTATAGCTATGAGTTTTGGTCGTTGGCCCAATTTCGGTAGTACTAGGTCCAAACAGACTCAAACCTAGCCTTACAGTTTTTCATCAGTTTTTATCACATTCATTTCGTTTCACGTATTCCAACTTCAGTTAGCCCGTATCTTCTTGACAAACTATGAAGACCGATTTTGAGATCCCAAACAACCTTTTTTCATAAAAATAACTCGTAAGTCACGGCTTAAAGCGATGAGGTTTTGTCGTTGGCTCATTTCGCATCGAACTAGGTCCAAACCTGCTCCAACCTAGCCCTACGGTGTTTCGTCGGTTTTATCGCTCTCATACCGTTTCACGTATTCCAAGTCCAGCTTGGCCCAAATCTTCTAAAAAATTATGAAGGATGATTTTGAGGGCCCAAACTAGATTTTTTCACAAAAATAACTCATAAGTCGTGGCTTATAGCTATGAATTTTGGTTGTTAGCCCGTTTCGGATAGATCTAGGTCCAAACGACTCAAACCTAGCTCGACGGTTTTCCATCGGCTTTTATCACACTCATACAGTTTTATGTATTCCAACTCTAGTTGGCCCGTATCTTCTTGACAAACTATAAAGGCAGATTTTGAGAGCCTAAACTACGTTTTTCACCAAAATAACTCATAAGTCATGGCTTATAGCTATGAGTTTTGGTCGTTAGCCCGTTTTCGGTAGAACTAGGTCCAAAAGCTCAAACCTAGCCTTACCGTTTTTTCATCAGCTTTTATCACACTCATATCGTTTCACGTATCCAACTCTAGTTAGGCCGTATCTTTTTGAAAAACTAGAAAGACCGATTTTGAGAACACAAAAAACCTTTTTTCACCAAAATAACTCCTAAGTTAAGGCTTAGAGCGATGAGCTTTTGTCGTTGGCTCGTTTCGCATCGAACTAGGTCTAAACCGCTCCAACCTAGCCCTACGGTGTTTCGTCGGCTTTTATCGCTCTCATACCTTTTCACGTATTCCAACTCCCGTTAGCTCGTATCTTCGACAAACTATGAAGACCGATTTTGAGATCCCAAACAACCTTTTTTCACAAAAATAACTCGTAAGTCACGGCTTAGAGCGATGAGGTTTTGTCGTTGGCTCGTTTCGCATCGAACTAGGTTCAAACTGCTCCAACCTAGCCCTACGGTGTTTCGTTAGTCTTTATTGCTCTCATACCGTTTCACGTATTCTAGGTCCAATTGGCACATATCTTCTTAAAAAACTATGAAGGCTGATTTTGACGCCCCAAACTATATTTTTTCACCCAAATAACTCATAAGTTGTGGCTTATGGCTATGAGTTTTGGTCATTGGCCCATTTTCGGTAGAACTAGGTCCAAACAGACTCAAACCTAGCCTTACGGTTTTTCATCGGCTTTTATCACACTCATATCGTTTCACGTATTCCAACTCCAGTTAGCCCGTATCTTCTTGACAAACTATGAAGACCGATTTTGAGATCCCAAACAACCTTTTTTCATAAAAATAACTCGTAAGTCACGGCTTAGAGCGATGAGGTTTTATCGTTGGCTCGTTTCGCATCGAACTAGGTCCAAACTTCTCCAACCTAGCCCTACAGGTGTTTCGTCGGCTTTTATCGCTCTCATACCGTTTCACATATTCCAACTCTAGTTGGCCCGTATCTTCTTGACAAACTATGAAGGCGATTTTAAGAGCCCAAACTACGTTTTTTCACAAAAATAATTCATAAGTCATGGCTTATAACTATGAGTTTTGGTCGTTGGCCCGTTTTCGGTAGAACTAGTTCCAAACGGCTCAAACCTAGCCTTACAGCTTTTTCATCGGCTTTATCACACTCATATCGTTTCACGTATTCCAACTCTAGTTGGCTTCGTATCTTCCGGACAAACTATAAAGGCGGATTTTGAGAGCCCAAACTATGTTTTTTCACCAAAATAACTCATAAGTCATGGCTTATAGCTATGAGTTTTGGTCGTTGGCCCGTTTTCGGTAGAACTAGGTCCAAACAGACTCAAACGTAGCCTTATAATTTTTTCATCGGCTTTTTTCACACTCATATCGTTTCCGTATTCCAACTCCGAGTTAGCCCGTATCTTCTCGACAAACTATGAAGACCGATTTTGAGATCCCAAACAACCTTTTTTCACCAAAATAACTCGTAAGTCAAGGCTTAGAGCGATGAGGTTTTGTCGTTGGCCCGTTTCGCATCGAACTAGGTGCAAGCCGCTCCAACCTAGCCCTACGGTGTTTCGTCGGTTTTATCGCTCTCATACCGTTTCACGTATTCCAAGTCCAGTTGGCCCATATCTTCTTAAAAAACTATGAAGGCTGATTTTGAGGGCCCAAAACTATATTTTTTCACCAAAATAACTCATAAGTCGTGGCTTATAGCTATGAGTTTTGGTTGTTAGCCCATTTCGGATAGACTGAGTCCAAACAGGCTCAAACCTAGGCCGACGGTTTTCCATCGGCTTTTATCACACTCATACCGTTTCACGTATTCCCACTCTAGTTGGCTCGTATCTTCTTGAAAAATTATGAAGGAAGATTTTGAGAGGCCAAACTACGTTTTTTACCAAAATAACTCATAAGTCATGGCTTATAGCTATGAGTTTTGGTCGTTTGCTCGTTTTCGGTAGAACTAGGTCCAAACAGACTCAAACCTAGCCTTATAGTTTTTTCATCGGTTTTTATCACACTCATATCGTTTCACGTATTCCAACTCCAGGTTAGCCCGTATGTTCTCGACAAACTATGAAGCCGATTTTGAGAGCCCAAACTACGTTTTTTCACCAAAAGAACTCATAAGTCATGGCTTATAGCTATGAGTTTTGGTCGTTGGCCCAATTTTGATAGAACTAGGTCCAAACGACTCAAACCTAGCCTTATCGTTTTTTCATCGGCTTTTATCACACTCATATCGTTTCACGTATCGAACTCCGATTAGCCGTATCTTCGACAAACTATGAAGACCGATTTTGAGAACCCAAACAACCATTTTTCACCAAAATAACTCGTAAGTCAAGGCTTAGAGCGATGAGCTTTTGTCGTTGGCCCGTTTCGCATCGAACTAGGTCCAAGCCGCTCCAACCTAGCCCTACGGCGTTTCGTCGGTTTTATCGCTCTCATACCGTTTCACGTATTCCAAGTCCAGTTGGCCCATATCTTCTTAAAAAACTATGAAGGCTGATTTTGAGGGTACAAAACTAAATTTTTTCGCCAAAATAACTCATAAGTCGTAGCTTTTAGCTATGAGTTTTGGTTGTTGGCCCGTTTCGAATAGACCTAGGTCCAAACAGACTCAAACCTAGCATGACGGTTTTTTCATCGGCTTTTATCACACTCATACCTTTTCACATATTTCAAATCCATTTAGCCCGTATCTTCTGACAAACTATAAAGACTAATTTTGAGAGCTCAAACTACCTTTTTTCACCAAAATAACTCGTAAGTCACGGCTTAGAGCGATGAGGTTTTATCGTTGGCCCGTTTCGCATCGAACTATGTCCAAACTGCTCCAACCTAACCCGACGGTGTTTCTTCGGTTTTTATCGCTCTCATACCGTTTCACGTATTCTAAGTCCAATTTGCCCATATCTTCTTAAAAAACTATAAAGGCTGATTTTGAGGGCCCACACTACATTTTTTCACCAAAATAACTCATAAGTTGTGGCTTATAGCTATGAGTTTTGGTCGTTGGCCCGTTTCTCGTAGAACTAGGTCCAAACGAGCTCAAACCTAGCCTTATCGTTTTTTCATCGGTTTTATAACACTCATATCGTTTCACGTATCCAACTCCGGTTAGGTCGTATCTTTTTGAAAAACTATAAAGACCGATTTTGAGAACACAAAAAACCTTTTTTCACCAAAATAACTCCTAAGTTAAGGCTTAGAGCGATGAGCTTTTGTCGTTGGCTCATTTCGCATCGAACTAGGTCTAAACTACTCCAACCTAGCCCTACGAGTGTTTCGTCGGCTTTTATCGCTCTCATACCTTTTCACGTATTCCAACTCCCGTTAGCTCGTATCTTCTTGACAAACTATGAAGACCGATTTCTAGATCCCAAACAACCTTTTTTCACCAAAATAACTCGTAAGTCACGGCTTAGAGCGATGAGGTTTTGTCGTTGGCTCGTTTCGCATCGAACTAGGTCCAAACTCGCTCCAACCTAGCCCTACGAGCGTTTCGCCGGTTTTATCGCTCTCATACCGTTTCACGTATTCCAAGTCCAGTTGGCCCATATCTTTTTAAAAAACTATGAAGGCTGATTTTGAGGGCCCAAACTATATTTTTTCACCCAAATAACTCATAAGTCGTGGCTTATAGCTATGAGTTTTGGTTGTTGGCCCGTTTCGGATAGACCTATGTCCGGACGACTCAAACCTAGCCTCGAGTTTTTCAATCGGCTTTTATCACACTCATACCATTTCACGTATTCCAACTCTAGTTGGCCCGTATCTTCTTGACAAACTATAAAGGCGGATTTTGAGAGCCCAAACTACGTTTTTTCACCAAAATAACTCATAAGTCATGGCTTATAGCTATGAGTTTTGGTCGTTGGCCCGTTTTCGGTAGAAATAGGTCCAAACTGACTCAAACCTAGCCTTACGAGTTGTTTCATCGGTTTTTATCACACTTATATCGTTCCATGTATTCCAACTCCAGTTAGCCCGTATCTTCGACAAACTATGAAGGCCGATTTTGAGATCCCAAACAACCTTTTTTCACCAAAATAACTCATAAGTCATGGCTTATAGCTATGAGTTTTTGTCATTGGCCCAATTTCGATAGAACTATGTCCAAACAGACTCAAACCTAGCCTTGTCGTTTTTTCATCGGCTTTTATCACACTCATATCGTTTCACGTATCCAACTCCAGTTAGCCCGTATCTTCTGACAAACTATGAAGGCCGATTATGAGAACCCAAACAACCACTTTTCACCAAAATAACTCGTAAGTCAAGGCTTAGAGCGATGAGCTTTTGTCGTTGGCCCGTTTCGCATCGAACTAGGACCAAGCCGCTCAAACCTAGCCTTACGGTGTTTCGTTAGTTTTTATCGCTCTCATACCGTTTCACGTATTCGAAGTCCAGTTGGCCCATATCTTCTTAAAAAACTATGAAGGCTGATTTTGAGGGGACAAAACTACATTTTTTCACCAAAATAACTCATAAGTCGTGGCTTTTAGCTATGAGTTTTGGTCGTTGGCTCAATTTCGGTAGAACTAGGTCCAAACAGACTCAAACCTAGCCTTACAGCTTTTTCATCACTTTTTATCACATTCATTTCGTTTCACGTATTCCAACTTCGGTTAGCCCGTATCTTCTTGACAAACTATGAAGACCGATTTTGAGATCCCAAACAACCTTTTTCATAAAAATAACTCATAAGTCACGGCTTAGAGCGATGAGGTTTTATCATTGGCTCGTTTCGCATCGAACTAGGTCCAAACCTGCTCCAACCTAGCCCTATAGTGTTTCGTCGGCTTTTATCGCTCTCATACCGTTTCACATATTCCAAGTCCAGTTGACCCATATCTTCTTAAAAAATTATGAAGGATGATTTTGAGGGCCCAAACTACATTTTTTCACAAAAATAACTCATAAGTCGTGGCTTATAGCTATGAATTTTGGTTGTTAGCCCGTTTCGGATAGACCTAGGTCCAAACAGCTCAAACCTAGCTCGACGGTTTTTCCATAAGTTTTTATCACACTCATACGAGTTTTATGTATTCCAACTCTAGTTGGCCCGTATCTTCTTGACAAACTATAAAGGCAGATTTTGAGAGCCTAAACTACGTTTTTCACCAAAATAACTCATAAGTCATGGCTTATAGCTATGAGTTTTGGTCGTTGGCCCGTTTTCGGTAGAACTAGGTCCAAACAGACTCAAACCTAGCCTTACCGTTTTTTCATCGGCTTTTATCACACTCATATCGTTTCACGTATCCAACTCCAGTTAGGCCGTATCTTTTTGAAAAACTATAAAGACCGATTTTGAGAACACAAAAAACCTTTTTTCACCAAAATAACTCCTAAGTTAAGGCTTAGAGCGATGAGGTTTTGTCATTGGCTCATTTCGCATCGAACTAGGTTCAAACTCGCTCCAACCTAGCCCTACGGTGTTTTGTCGGTTTTTATCGCTCTCATACCTTTTCACGTATTCCAACTCCTGTTAGCTCGTATCTTCTGACAAACTATGAAGGCCGATTTTGAGATCCCAAACAACCTTTTTTCACCAAAATAACTCGTAAGTCACGGCTTAGAGCGATGAGGTTTTGTCGTTGGCTCGTTTCGCATCGAACTAGGTCCAAGCCGCTCCAACCTAGCCCTACGGCGTTTCGTCGGTTTTATCGCTCTCATACCGTTTCACGTATTCCAAGTCCAGATTGGCCCATATCTTTTTAAAAAACTATGAAGGCTGATTTTGAGGGCCCAAACTATATTTTTTCACCCAAATAACTCATAAGTCGCGGCTTATAGCTATGAGTTTTGGTTGTTGGTCCGTCTCGGATAGACATAGGTCCAAACGGACTCAAACCTAGCTCGACAGCTTTTCCATCGGCTTTTATCACACTCATACCGTTTCACGTATTCCAACTCTAGTTGGCCCGTATCTTCTTGACAAACTATGAAGGTAGATTTTAGGAGCCCAAACTACGTTTTTTCACCAAAATAATTCATAAGTCATGGCTTATAGCTATAAGTTTTGGTCGTTGGCCCGTTTTCGATAGAACTAGGTCCAAACAGACTCAAACCTAGCCTTATAGTATTTTCATCGGTTTTATCACACTCATATCGTTTCACGTATTCCAAATCCAGTTAGCCCGTATCTTACGACAAATAATGAAGGCCGATTTTGAGAGCCCAAACTACCTTTTTTCACCAAAATCACTCATAAGTCATGGCTTATAGCTATGAGTTTTGGTTGTTGGCCCAATTTCGGTAAACTAGGTCCAAACGAGTCTCAAACCTAGCCTTACAGCTTTTTCATCGGCTTTTATCACACCGATATCGTTTCACGTATTCCAACTCCAGTTAGCCCGTACCTTCTTTACAAACTATGAAGACTTATTTTGAGAGCCCAAACTACATTTTTTCACCAAAATAACACGTAAGTCACGGCTTAGAGCGATGAGCTTTTGTCGTTGGCCCGTTTCGCATCGAAGTAGGTCCAAACTCGCTCCAACCTAGCCCTACGGTGTTTCGTCGGTTTTTATCGCTCTCATACCGTTTCACGTATTCGAAGTCCAGCTTGGCCCATATCTTCTTAAAAAATTATGAAGGATGATTTTGAGAGCCCAAACTACATTTTTTCACAAAAATAACTCATAAGTCGTGGCTTATAGCTATGAGTTTTGGTTTTTAGCCCCGTTTCGGATAGACTCAGGTCCAAACGACTAAAACCTAGCTCGACAGCTTTTCCATCGGCTTTTATCACACTCATACAATTTCATGTATTCCAACTCTAGTTGGCCCGTATCTTCTTGATAAACTATAAGGGCGATTTTGAGAGCCCAAACTACGTTTTTTCACCAAAATAATTCATAAGTCATGGCTAATAGCTATGAGTTTTGGTTGTTGGCCCGTTTTCGATAGAACTAGGTCCAAACGACTCAAACCTAGCCTTACGAGTATTTTCATCGGCTTTATCACACTCATATCGTTCCACGTATTCAAACTCCAGTTAGCCCGTATCTTTTTGACAAACCATGAAGACCGATTTTGAGAGCCCAAACTACCTTTTTTCACCAAAATCACTCATAAGTCCCGGCTTATAGCTATGAGTTTTGGTCGTTGGCCCAATTTTGGTAGAACTAGGTCCAAACAGACTCAAACCTAGCCTTACAGCTTTTTCATCGGTTTTTATCACATTCATTTCGTTTCACGTATTCCAACTTCGGTTAGCCCGTATCTTCTGACAAACTATGAAGACCGATTTTGAGATCCCAAACAACCTTTTTCATAAAAATAACTCATAAGTCACGGCTTAAAGCTATGAGGTTTTATCGTTGGCTCGTTTCGCATTGAACTAGGTCCAAACTCGCTCCAACCTAGCCCTATAGTGTTTCGTCGGCTTTTATCACTCTCATACCGTTTCAAATATTCCAAGTCCAGTTGGCCCATATCTTCTTAAAAAATTATGAAGGATGATTTTGAGGGCCCAAACTACATTTTTTCACAAAAATAACTCATAAGTCGTGGCTTATAGCTATGAATTTTGGTTGTTAGCCCGTTTCGTATAGACCTAGGTCCAAACAGACTTCAAACTTAGCCCGACAGTTTTTCCATCAATTTTTATCACACTCATACGAGTTTTATGTATTCCAACTCTAGTTGGCCCGTATCTTCTTGACAAACTATAAAGGCAGCATTTTGAGAGCCTAAACTACGTTTTTCACCAAAATAACTCATAAGTCATGGCTTATAGCTATGAGTTTTGGTCGTTGGCCCGTTTTCGGTAGAACTAGGTCCAAACTGACTCAAACCTAGCCTTACAGCTTTTTCATCGGCTTTTATCACACTCATATCGTTTCACGTATTCCAACTCCAGTTAGCTCCGTATATTCTTGTCAAACTATGAAGACCGATTTTGAGATCCTAAACAACCTTTTTTCACAAAAATAACTCGTAAGTCACGGCTTAGAGCGATGAGGTTTTGTCGTTTGCTCGTTTCGCATCAAACTAGGTTCAAACTGCTCCAACCTAGCCCTACGAGTGTTTCGTTAGTTTTTATTGCTCTCATACCGTTTCACGTATTCTAAGTCCAGTTGGCCCATATCTTCTTAAAAAACTATGAAGGCCGATTTTGAGGCCCCAAACTATATTTTTTCACCCAAATAACTCATAAGTCGTGGCTTCGGCTATGAGTTTTGGTCATTGGCCCGTTTTCGGTAGAACTAGGTCCAAACAGACTTAAACCTAGCCTTACATTTTTTTCATCGGCTTTTATCACACTCATATCGTTTCACGTATTCCAACTCCAGTTAGCCCGTATCTTCTGACAAACTATGAAGACCGATTTTGAGATCCCAAACAACCTTTTTTCATAAAAATAACTCGTAAGTCACGGCTTAGAGTGATGAGGTTTTGTCGTTGGCTCGTTTCGCATCCAACCGGTCCAAACCGCTCCAACCTAGCCCTACGAGTGTTTCGTCGGCTTTTATCGCTCTTATACCGTTTCACATAGTCCAACTCTAGTTGGCCCGTATCTTCTTGACAAACTATGAAGGCAGATTTTAAGAGCCCAAACTACGTTTTTTCACAAAAATAATTCATAGGTCCCGGCTTATAGCTATGAGTTTTGGTCGTTGGCCCGTTTTCAATAGAACTAGTTCCAAACGAGCTCAAACCTAGCCTTACAGCTTTTTCATCAGCTTTTTCACACTCATATCATTTCACGTATTCCAACTCCGGTTAGCCCGTATCTTCGACAAACTATGAAGACCGATTTTGAGATCCCAAACAACCTTTTTTTACCAAAATAACTCGTAAGTCAAGGCTTAGAGCGATGAGCTTTTGTCGTTGGCCCGTTTCGCATCGAACTAGGTCCAAACTGCTCCAACCTAGCCTCTACGAGTGTTTCGTCGGCTTTTATCGCTCTCATACCGTTTCACGTATTCCAAGTCCAGTTGGCCCATATCTTCTTAAAAAACTATGAAGGTTGATTTTGAGGGCCCAAAACTATATTTTTTCACCAAAATAACTCATAAATCGTGGCTTATAGCTATGAGTTTTGGTTGTTGGCCCGTTTCGGATAGACCTAGGTCCAAACAGACTCAAACCTAGGCCGACAGCTTTTCCATCAGCTTTTATCACACTCATACCGTTTCACGTATTCCAACTCTAGTTGGCCCGTATCTTCATGACAAATTATGAAGTAAGATTTTGAGAGGCCAAACTACGTTTTTTTACCAAAATAACTCATAAGCCATAGCTTATAGCTATGAGTTTTTGTCGTTTGCCCGTTTTCGGTAGAACTAGGTCCAAACAGACTCAAACCTAGCCTTACGGCTTTTTCATCGGCTTTTATCACACTCATATCGTTTCACGTATTCCAACTCCAGTTAGCCCGTATGTTCTCGACAAACTATGAAGCCGATTTTGAGAGCCCAAACTACCTTTTTTCACCAAAATAACTCATAAGTCATGGCTTATAGCTATGAGTTTTGGTCGTTGGATCGTTTCCGGTAGAACTAGGTCCAAAAAGCTCAAACCTAGCCTTATCGTTTTTTTCATCGGTTTTTATCACACTCATATCGCTTCACCTATCCAACTCCGGTTAGCCCGTATCTTCTTGACAAACTATGAAGACCGATTTTAAGAGCCCAAACTACGTTTTTTCACAAAAATAATTCATAGGTCCCGGCTTATAGCTATGAGTTTTGGTCGTTGGCCCGTTTTCAATAGAACTAGTTCCAAACAGACTCAAACCTAGCCTTACAGCTTTTTCATCAGCTTTTTCACACTCATATCATTTCACGTATTCCAACTCCAGTTAGCCCGTATCTTCTGACAAACTATGAAGACCGATTTTGAGATCCCAAACAACCTTTTTTACCAAAATAACTCGTAAGTCAAGGCTTAGAGCGATGAGCTTTTGTCGTTGGCTCGTTTCGCATCGAACTAGGTCCAAGCTCGCTCCAACCTAGCCCTACGAGTGTTTCGTCGGCTTTTATCGCTCTCATACCGTTTCACGTATTCCAAGTCCAGTTGGCCCATATCTTCTTAAAAAACTATGAAGGTTGATTTTGAGGGCCCAAAACTATATTTTTTCACCAAAATAACTCATAAATCGTGGCTTATAGCTATGAGTTTTGGTTGTTGGCCCGTTTCGGATAGACCTAGGTCCAAACGAGCTCAAACCTAGGCCGACAGCTTTTCCATCGGCTTTTATCACACTCATACCGTTTCACGTATTCCAACTCTAGTTGGCCCGTATCTTCATGACAAATTATGAAGTAAGATTTTGAGAGGCCAAACTACGTTTTTTTACCAAAATAACTCATAAGCCATAGCTTATAGCTATGAGTTTTTGTCGTTTGCCCGTTTTCGGTAGAACTAGGTCCAAACAGACTCAAACCTAGCCTTACGAGCTTTTTCATCGGCTTTTATCACACTCATATCGTTTCACGTATTCCAACTCCAGTTAGCCCGTATGTTCTTGACAAACTATGAAACCGATTTTGAGAGCCCAAACTACCTTTTTTCACCAAAATAACTCATAAGTCATGGCTTATAGCTATGAGTTTTTGTCATTGGCCCAATTTCGATAGAACTAGGTCCAAACAGACTCAAACCTAGCCTTACAGCTTTTTCATCGGCTTTTATCACATTCATTTCGTTTCACGTATTCCAACTTCGATTAGCCCGTATCTTCTGACAAACTATGAAGACCGATTTTGAGATCCCAAACAACCTTTTTCATAAAAATAACTCATAAGTCACGGCTTAGAGCGATGAGGTTTTACCGTTGGCTCGTTTCGCATCGAACCAGGTCCAAACTCGCTCCAACCTAGCCCTATAGTGTTTCGTCGGCTTTTATCGCTCTCATATCGTTTCACATATTCCAAGTCCAGTTGACCAATATCTTCTTAAAAAATTATGAAGGATGATTTTGAGGGCCCAAACTACATTTTTTCACAAAAATAACTCATAAGTCGTGGCTTATAGCTATGAATTTTGGTTGTTAGCCCGTTTCGGATAGACCTAGGTCCAAACAGACTCAAACTTAGCTCGACAGCTTTTCCATCAATTTTTATCACACTCATACGAGTTTTATGTATTCCAACTCTAGTTGGCCCGTATCTTCTTGACAAACTATAAAGGCAGATTTTGAGAGCCTAAACTACGTTTTTCACCAAAATAACTCATAAGTCATGGCTTATAGCTATGAGTTTTGGTCGTTGGCCCGTTTTCGGTAGAACTAGGTCCAAACAGACTCAAACCTAGCCTTACGGCTTTTTCATCGGCTTTTATCACACTCATATCGTTTCACGTATTCCAACTCCAGTTAGCTTCGTATATTCTTGTCAAACTATGAAGACCGATTTTGAGATCCTAAACAACCTTTTTTCACAAAAATAACTCGTAAGTCACGGCTTAGAGCGATGAGGTTTTGTCGTTTGCTCGTTTCGCATCAAACTAGGTTCAAACTCGCTCCAACCTAGCCCTACGGTGTTTCGTTAGTTTTTATTGCTCTCATACCGTTTCACGTATTCTAAGTCCAGTTGGCCCATATCTTCTTAAAAAACTATGAAGGCTGATTTTGAGGCCCCAAACTATATTTTTTCACCCAAATAACTCATAAGTCGTGGCTTCGGCTATGAGTTTTGGTCATTGGCCCGTTTTCGGTAGAACTAGGTCCAAACAGACTTAAACCTAGCCTTACATTTTTTTCATCGGCTTTTATCACACTCATATCGTTTCACGTATTCCAACTCCGAGTTAGCCCGTATCTTCGACAAACTATGAAGACCGATTTTGAGATCCCAAACAACCTTTTTTCATAAAAATAACTCGTAAGTCACGGCTTAGAGTGATGAGGTTTTGTCGTTGGCTCGTTTCGCATCCAACCGGTCCAAACTCGCTCCAACCTAGCCCTACAGGTGTTTCGTCGGCTTTTATCGCTCTTATACCGTTTCACATAGTCCAACTCTAGTTGGCCCGTATCTTCTCGACAAACTATGAAGGCGGATTTTAAGAGCCCAAACTACGTTTTTTCACAAAAATAATTCATAGGTCCCGGCTTATAGCTATGAGTTTTGGTCGTTGGCCCGTTTTCAATAGAACTAGTTCCAAACGAGCTCAAACCTAGCCTTACAGCTTTTTCATCGGCTTTTTCACACTCATATCATTTCACGTATTCCAACTCCAGTTAGCCCGTATCTTCGACAAACTATGAAGACCGATTTTGAGATCCCAAACAACCTTTTTTTACCAAAATAACTCGTAAGTCAAGGCTTAGAGCGATGAGCTTTTGTCGTTGGCCCGTTTCGCATCGAACTAGGTCCAAACCGCTCCAACCTAGCCCTACAGGTGTTTCGTCGGCTTTTATCGCTCTCATACCGTTTCACGTATTCCAAGTCCAGATTGGCCCATATCTTCTTAAAAACTATGAAGGTTGATTTTGAGGGCCCAAAACTATATTTTTTCACCAAAATAACTCATAAATCGTGGCTTATAGCTATGAGTTTTGGTTGTTGGCCCGTTTCGGATAGACCTAGGTCCAAACAGACTCAAACCTAGGCCGACAGCTTTTCCATCGGCTTTTATCACACTCATACCGTTTCACGTATTCCAACTCTAGTTGGCCCGTATCTTCATGACAAATTATGAAGTAAGATTTTGAGAGGCCAAACTACGTTTTTTTACCAAAATAACTCATAAGCCATAGCTTATAGCTATGAGTTTTTGTCGTTTGCCCGTTTTCGGTAGAACTAGGTCCAAACGACTCAAACCTAGCCTTACAGCTTTTTCATCGGCTTTTATCACACTCATATCGTTTCACGTATTCCAACTCCGAGTTAGCCCGTATGTTCTCGACAAACTATGAAACCGATTTTGAGAGCCCAAACTACCTTTTTTCACCAAAATAACTCATAAGTCATGGCTTATAGCTATGAGTTTTTGTCATTGGCCCAATTTCGATAGAACTAGGTCCAAACAGACTCAAACCTAGCCTTACAGCTTTTTCATCGGCTTTTATCACATTCATTTCGTTTCACGTATTCCAACTTCGGTTAGCCCGTATCTTCTGACAAACTATGAAGACCGATTTTGAGATCCCAAACAACCTTTTTCATAAAAATAACTCATAAGTCACGGCTTAGAGCGATGAGGTTTTACCGTTGGCTCGTTTCGCATCGAACTAGGTCCAAACTCGCTCCAACCTAGCCCTATAGTGTTTCGTCGGTTTTTATCGCTCTCATATCGTTTCACATATTCCAAGTCCAGTTGACCAATATCTTCTTAAAAAATTATGAAGGATGATTTTGAGGGCCCAAACTACATTTTTTCACAAAAATAACTCATAAGTCGTGGCTTATAGGTATGAATTTTGGTTGTTAGCCCGTTTCGGATAGACCTAGGTACAAACGAGCTCAAACCTAGCCCGACAGTTTTTCCATCGGCTTTTATCACACTCATACAGTTTTATGTATTCCAACTCTAGTTGGCCCGTATCTTCTTGACAAACTATAAAGGCGGATTTTGAGAGCCTAAACTACGTTTTTCACCAAAATAACTCATAAGTCATGGCTTATAGCTATGAGTTTTGGTCGTTGGCCCGTTTTCGATAGAACTAGGTCCAAACAGACTCAAACCTAGCCTTACGGCTTTTTCATCGGTTTTATCACACTCATATCGTTTCACGTATTCCAACTCCGGTTAGCCCGTATATTCTTGACAAACTATGAAGGCCGATTTTGAGATCCCAAACAACCTTTTTTCACAAAAATAACTAGTAAGTCACGGCTTAGAGCGATGAGGTTTTGTCATTGGCTCGTTTCGCATCGAACTAGGTTCAAACTCGCTCCAACCTAGCCCTACGGTGTTTCGTCGGTTTTTATCGCTCTCATACCTTTTCACGTATTCCAACTCCCGTTAGCTCGTATCTTCGACAAACTATGAAGGCCGATTTTGAGATCCCAAACAACCTTTTTTCACCAAAATAACTCGTAAGTCACGGCTTAGAGCGATGAGGTTTTGTCGTTGGCTCGTTTCGCATCGAACTAGGTCCAAGCTGCTCCAACCTAGCCCTACGGCGTTTCGTCGGTTTTATCGCTCTCATACCGTTTCACGTATTCCAAGTCCACTTGGCCCATATCTTTTTAAAAAACTATGAAGGTTGATTTTGAGGGCCCAAACTATATTTTTTCACCAAAATAACTCATAAGTCATGGCTTATAGCGATGAGTTTTGGTCGTTTGCCCGTTTTCGGTAGAACTAGGTCCAAACAGACTCAAACCTAGCCTTCCAGCTTTTTCATCGGTTTTATCACACTCATATCGTTTCACGTATTCCAACTCCAGTTAGCCCGTATCTTCGACAAACTATGAAGACTGATTTTGAGGGCCCAAACTACCTTTTTTCACCAAAATCACTCATAAGTCATGGCTTATAGTTATGAGTTTTGGTCGTTGGCCCAATTTCGATAGAACTAGGTCCAAACAGACTCAAACCTAGCCTTACGGGTTTTTCATCACTTTTTATCACATTCATTTCGTTTCACGCATTCCAACTTTAGTTAGCCCTTAACTTCTTGACAAACTATGAAGACCGATTTTGAGATCCCAAACAACCATTTTTCACCAAAATAACTCGTAAGTCAAGGCTTAGAGCGATGAGCTTTTGTCGTTGGCCCGTTTCGCATCGAACTAGGTCCAAACTGCTCCAACCTAGCCCTACGGTGTTTCGTCGGTTTTATCGCTCTCATACCGTTTCACGTATTCCAAGTCCAGTTGGCCCATATCTTCTTAAAAAATTATGAAGGATTATTTTGAGGGCCCAAACTATATTTTTTCACGAAATAACTCATAAGTCGTGGCTTATAGCTATGAGTTTTGGTTGTTAGCCCGTTTCGGATAGACCTAGGTCCAAACGGCTCAAACCTAGCCCGACGGTTTTTCCATCGGTTTTTATCACACTCATACGAGTTTCACGTATTCCAACTCTAGTTGGCTCGTATCTTCTTGTCGAACTATAAAGGTAGATTTTTAGAGCTCAAACTACGTTTTTTCACCAAAATAACTCATAAGTCGTGGCTTATAGCTATGAGTTTTGGTCGTTGGCCCGTTTCGATAGAACTAGGTCTAAACGGCTCAAACCTAGCCTTACCGTTTTTTCATCGGTTTTTATCACACTCATATCGTTTCACGAATCCAACTCCAGTTAGGCCGTATCTTTTTGAAAAACTATAAAGACCGATTTTGAGAACACAAACAACCTTTTTTCACCAAAATAACTACTAAGTTAAGGCTTAGAGCGATGAGCTTTTGTCGTTGGCTCGTTTCGCATCGAACTAGGTCTAAGCTGCTCCAACCTAGCCCTACGGTGTTTCGTCGGTTTTATCGCTCTCATACCGTTTCACGTATTCCAAGTCCAGTTGGCCCATATCTTCTTAAAAAACTATGAAGGTCGATTTTAAGGGCCCAAAACTATATTTTTTCACCAAAATAACTCATAAGTCGTGGCTTATAGCTATGAGTTTTGGTTGTTGGCACGTTTCGGATAGACTGGAGTCCAAACGAGCTCAAACCTAGGCCGACAATTTTTCCATCGGCTTTTACCACACTCATACCGTTTCGCGTATTCCAACTCTAGTTGGCCCGTATCTTCTTGACAAATTATGAAGGAAGATTTTGAGAGGCTAAACTACGTTTTTTTACCAAAATAACTCATAAGTCATGGCTTATAGCTATGATTTTTGATCGTTTGCCCGTTTTCGGTAGAACTAGGTCCAAACAGACTCAAACCTAGCCTTACAGCTTTTTCATCGGCTTTTATCACACTCATATCGTTTCACGTATTCCAACTCCGAGTTAGCCGTATCTTCGACAAACTATGAAGCCGATTTTGAGAGCCCAAACTACCTTTTTTCACCAAAATAACTCATAAGTCATGGCTTATAGCTATGAGTTTTTGTCATTGGCCCAATTTCGATAGAACTAGGTCCAAACAGACTCAAACCTAGCCTTACCGTTTTTTCATAAGTTTTTATCACACTCATATCGTTTCACGTATCCAACTCCGGTTGGCCGTATCTTTACGAAAAACTATAAAGGCCGATTTTGAGAACACAAACAACCTTTTTTCACCTAAATAACTCCTAAGTTAAGGCTTAGAGCGATGAGCTTTTGTCGTTGGCTCGTTTCGTATCGAACTAGGTCCAAACCTGCTCCAACCTAGCCCTACGGTGTTTCGTCGGTTTTTATTGCTCTCATACCGTTTCACGTATTCTAAGTCCAGTTGGCCCATATCTTCTTAAAAAACTATGAAGGCTGATTTTGAGGCCCCAAACTATATTTTTTCACCCAAATAACTCATAAGTCGTGGCTTATAGCTATGAGTTTTGGTCGTTGGCCCGTTTACGGTAGAACTAGGTCCAAACAGACTCAAACCTAGCCTTACCGTTTTTTCATCAGCTTTTATCACACTCATATCGTTTCACGTATCCAACTCCGGTTAGGCCGTATCTTTACGAAAAACTATAAAGACCGATTTTGAGAACACAAACAACCTTTTTTCACCAAAATAACTCCTAAGTTAAGGCTTAGAGCGATGAGGTTTTGTCGTTGGCTCGTTTCGCATCGAACTAGGTCCAAACTCGCTCCATCCTAGCCCTATAGTGTTTCGTCGGCTTTTATTGCTCTCATACCGTTTCACGTATTCTAAGTCCAGTTGGCCCATATCTTCTTAAAAAACTATGAAGGCTGATTTTGAGGCCCCAAACTATATTTTTTCACCCAAATAACTCATAAGTCGTGGGTTATAGCTATAAGTTTTGGTCGTTGGCCCGTTTCCGGTAGAACTAGGTCCAACCAGGCTCAAACCTAGCCTTACCGTTTTTTCATCGGCTTTTATCACACTCATATCGTTTCACGTATCCAACTCCGGTTAGGCCGTATCTTTCGAAAAACTATAAAGATGATTTTGAGAACACAAACAACCTTTTTTCACCAAAATAACTCCTAAGTTAAGGCTTAGAGCGATGAGCTTTTGTCGTTGGCTCGTTTCGCATAGAACTAGGTCTAAACCGCTCCAACCAAGCCCTACGAGTGTTTCGTCAATTTTTATCGCTCTCATACCGTTTCATGTATTCCAAGTCCAGTTGGCCCACATCTTCTTAAAGAACTATGAAGGCTGATTTTGAGGGCCCAACCGTATTTTTTCACCAAAATAACTCATAAGTCTTGGCTTATAGCTATGAGTTTTGGTTGTTGGCCCGTTTCGGATAGACCTAGGTCAAAATAGCTCAAACCTAGCCTAACGGTTTTTCATCGGCTTTTATCACACTCATACCGTTTCACGTATTCCAACTCTAGTTGGCCCGTATCTTCTTGTCGAACTATAAAGGTAGATTTTTAGAGCTCAAACTACGTTTTTTCACCAAAATAACTCATAAGTCGTGGCTTATAGCTATGAGTTTTGGTCGTTGGCCCGTTTACGGTAGAACTAGGTCCAAACGAGCTCAAACCTAGCCTTATCGTTTTTTCATCGGTTTTTATCACACTTATATCATTTCACGTATCCAACTCCGGTTAGGCCGTATCTTTTTGAAAAACTATAAAGACCGATTTTGAGAAGACAAACAACCTTTTTTCACCAAAATAACTCCTAAGTTAAGGCTTAGAGCGATGAGCTTTTGTCGTTGGCTCGTTTCACATCGAGCTAGGTCTAAACTCGCTCCAACTTAGCCCTACGAGTGTTTCGTCAATTTTTATCACTCTCATACCGTTTCATGTATTCCAAGTCCGGTTGGCCCGCATCTTCTTAAAGAACTATGACGGCTTATTTTGAGGGCCCAAATCGTATTTTTCACCGAAATAACTCATAAGTCTTAGCTTATAGCTATGAGTTTTAGTTGTTGGCCCGTTTCGGATAGACCTAGGTCCAAATAGCTCAAACCTAGCTCGACGGTTTTTCATCGGTTTTTATCACACTCATACCGTTTCACGTATTCCAACTCTAGTTGGCCCGTATCTTCTTGTCGAACTATAAAGGTAGATTTTTAGAGCTCAAACTATGTTTTTTCACCAAAATAACTCATAAGTCATGGCTTATAGCTATGAGTTTTGGTCGTTGGCTCGTTTTCGGTAGAACTAGGTCCAAACGAGCTCAAACCTAGCCTTACGGCTTTTTCATCGGTTTTTATCACATTCATATCGTTTCACGTATTCTAACTTCGGTTAGCCCGTATCTTCTTGACAAACTATGAAGGCCGATTTTGAGATCCCAAACAACTTTTTTTCACAAAAATAACTCGTAAGTCACGGCTTAGAGCGATAAGTTTTTGTCGTTGGCCCGTTTCGCATCGAACTAGGTCCAAGCTCGCTCCAACCTAGCCCTACGAGTGTTTCGTCGGCTTTTATCGCTCTCATACCGTTTCACGTATTTGAATTCCAGTTGGCCCACATCTTCTTAAAAAACTATTAAGGCTGATTTTGAGGGCACAAAAACTACATTTTTTCACAAAAATAACTCATAAGTCGTGGCTTATAGCTATGAGTTTTGGTTGTTGGCCCGTTACGGATAGAGCTAGGTCTAAACGACTCAAACCTAGCTCGACAGCTTTTCCATCGGCTTTTATCACACTCATACCGTTTCATGTATTCCAACTCTAGTTGGCACGTATCTTCTTGACAAACTATGAAGGCGGATTTTGAGAGCCCGAACAACGTTTTTTCACCAAAATAACTCATAAGTCATGGCTTGTAGCTATGAGTTTTGGTCGTTGGCCCGTTTTCGATAGAACTAGGTCCAAACGGCTCAAACCTAGCCTTACGGTTTTTCATCGGTTTTTATCACACTCATATCGTTTCACGTATTCCAACTCCGGTTAGCCCGTATCTTCTGACAAACTATGAAGGCTGATTTTGAGATCCCAAACCACCTTTTTTCACAAAAATAACTCGTAAGTCACGGCTTAGAGCGATGAGGTTTTGTCATTGGCTCGTTTCGCATCGAACTAGGTCCAAACTCGCTCTAACCTAGCCTTATAGTGTTTCATTACTTTTTATCGCTCTCATACCGTTTCACGTATTCTAAGTCCAGTTGGCCCATATCTTCTTAAAAAACTATGAATGCTGATTTTAAGGCCCAAAACTATATTTTTTCACCCAAATAACTCATAAGTCGTGGCTTATAGCTATGAGTTTTTGTCGTTGGCCGATTTTCGATAGAACTAGGTCCAAACTGACTCAAACCTAGCCTTACGGTTTTTCATCGGCTTTTATCACACTCATATCGTTTCACGTATTCCAACTCCAGTTAGCCCGTATCTTCTTGACAAACTATGAAGACCGATTTTGAGAGCCCAAACTTTTTTTTCACCAAAATAACTCATAATTCATGGCTTATAGCTATGAGTTTTGGTCGTTGGCCCAATTTCGATAGAAATAGGTCCAAACATGACTCAAACCTAGCCTTACGAGTTTTTCCATCGGCTTTTATCACACTCATACTTGTTTCACGTATTCTAACTCTAGTTGGCTCGTATCTTCTTGACAAACTATGAAGGCGGATTTTGAGAGCCCAAACTACGTTTTTTCACCAAAATAACTCATAAGTCATGGCTTATAGCTATGAGTTTTGGTCGTTGGCCCGTTTTCGGTAGAACTAGGTCCAAACGGCTCAAACCTAGCCTTACAGCTTTTTCATCGGCTTTTTTCACACTCATATCGTTTCACGTATTCCAACTCCAGTTAGCCCGTATCTTCTTGACAAATTATGAAGGCCGATTTTGAGATCCCAAACTACCTTTTTTCAAAAAAATAACTCGTAAGTCACGGCTTAGAGCGATGAGGTTTTGTCATTGGCTCGTTTCACATCGAACTAGGTCCAAACTCGCTCTAACCTAGCCTTACGAGTGTTTCGTTACTATTTATCGCTCTCATACCGTTTCACGTATTCTAAGTCCAGTTGGCCCATATCTTCTTAAAAAACTATGAAGGCTGATTTTAAGGCCCAAAACTATATTTTTTTCACCCAAATAACTCGAAGTCGTGGCTTATAGCTATGAGTTTTGGTCGTTGGCCGATTTTCGATAGAACTAGGTCCAAACGAGCTCAAACCTAGCCTTACGGTTTTTCATCGGCTTTTATCACACTCATATCGTTTCACGTATTCCAACTCCAGTTAGCCCGTATCTTCTTGACAAACTATGAAGACCGATTTTGAGAGCCCAAACTCCTTTTTTCACCAAAATAACTCATAATTCATGGCTTATAGCTATGAGTTTTGGTCGTTGGCCCAATTTCGGTAGAAATAGGTCCAAACTGACTCAAACCTAGCCTTATAGTTTTTCTATCGGCTTTTATTACACTCATACTATTTCACGTATTCTAACTCTAGTTGGCTCGTATCTTCGACAAACTATGAAGGCGGATTTTGAGAGCCCAAACTACGTTTTTTCACCAAAATAACTCATAAGTCATGGCTTATAGCTATGAGTTTTGGTCGTTGGCCCAATTTCGGTAGAACTAGGTGCAAACGACTCAAACCTAGCCTTACGGTTTTTCATCACTTTTTATCACATTCTTTTTGTTTCACGTATTCCAACTTCGGTTAGCCCGTATCTTCTGACAAACTATGAAGGCCGATTTTGAGATCCCAAACAACCTTTTTTCATAAAAATAACTCGTAAGTCACGGCTTAAAGCGATGAGGTTTTGTCGTTGGCTCGTTTCGCATCGAACTAAGTCCAAGCTGCTCCAACCTAGCCCTACGGTGTTTCGTCGGTTTTATCGCTCTCATACCGGTTCACATATTCCAAGTCCGGTTGGCCCATATCTTCTTAAAAAACTATGAAGGTCGATTTTGAGGGCCCAAAACTATATTTTTTCAAAAAAATAACTCATTAGTCGTGGCTTATAGCTATGAGTTTTGGTTGTTAGCCCGTTTCGGATAAACCTAGGTCCGGAAAGCTCAAACCTAGCTCGAGAGTTTTTTCATCGGTTTTTATCACACTCATACCATTTCACGTATTCCAACTCTAGTTGGCCCGTATCTTCTTAACAAACTATAAAGGCGGATTTTGAGAGCCCAAACTACGTTTTTTCACCAAAATAACTCATAAGTCATGGCTTATAGCTATGAGTTTTGGTCGTTGGCCCGTTTTTGGTAGACCTAGGTCCAAACAGACTCAAACCTAGCCTTACGGTTTTTCATCGGTTTTTATCACACTCATATCGTTTCACGTATTCCAACTCTAGTTTTTTAGAGCCCAAACTACGTTTTTTCACCAAAATAACTCATAAGTCATGGCTTATAGCTATGAGTTTTGGTCGTTGGCCCGTTTACGGTAGAACTAGGTCCAAACAGACTCAAACCTAGCCTTATCGTTTTTTCATCGGCTTTTATCACACTCATATCGTTTCACGTATCCAACTCCAGTTAGGCCGTATCTTTTTGACAAACTATAAAGACCGATTTTGAGAACCCAAACAACCTTTTTTCACCAAAATAACTCCTAAGTCAAGGCTTAGAGCGATGAGCTTTTGTCGTTGGCCCGTTTCGCATCGAACTAGGTCTAAACTCGCTCCAACCTAGCCCTACGGTGTTTCATCGGCTTTTATCGCTCTTATACCGTTTCACGTATTCCAAGTCCAAGTTGGCCCATATCTTTTTAAAAAACTATCAAGGCTGATTTTGAGGGCCCAAACTATATTTTTTCACCAAAATAACTCATAAGTCGTGGCTTATAGCTATGAGTTTTGGTCGTTGGCCCGTTTCCGGTAGAACTAGGTCCAAACAGACTCAAACCTAGCCTTACCGTTTTTTCATCGGCTTTTATCACACTCATATCGTTTCACGTATCCAACTCCGGTTAGGTCCGTATCTTTTTGACAAACTATAAAGACCGATTTTGAGAACCCAAACAACCTTTTTTCACCAAAATAACTCCTAAGTCAAGGATTAGAGCGATGAGCTTTTGTCGTTGGCCCGTTTCACATCGAACTAGGTCTAAACTGCTCCAACCAAGCCCTACAGGTGTTTCATCGGCTTTTATCGCTCTCATACCGTTTCATGTATTCCAAGTCCAGTTGGCCCACATCTTCTTAAAAAACTATGAAGGCTGATTTTGAGGTCCCAAACCGTATTTTTTCACCGAAATAACTCATAAGTCTTGGCTTATAGCTATGAGTTTTGGTTGTTGGCCCGTTTCGGATAGACCTAGGTCCAAATAGCTCAAACCTAGCTCGATAGTTTTTCCATCATTTTTTATCACACTCATACCGTTTCACGTATTCAACCTCTAGTGGGCCCGTATCTTCTTGTCGAACTATAAAGGCGCATTTTTAGAGCTCAAACTATATTTTTTCACCAAAATAACTCATAAGTCATGGCTTATAGCTATGAGTTTTGGTCGTTCGCCCGTTTTCGGTAGAACTAGGTCCAAACATGACTCAAACCTAGCCTTACGAGTTTTTCATCGGCTTTTATCACACTCATATCGTTTCACGTATTCCAACTCCGAGTTAGCCCGTATCTTCTTGACAAACTATGAAGACCGATTTTGAGAGCCCAAACTACCTTTTTTCACCAAAATCACTCATAAGTCATGGCTTATAGCTATGAGTTTTGGTCGTTGGCCTAATTTCGGTAGAACTAGGTCCAAATAGCTCAAACCTAGCCTTATAGTTTTTTAATCGGCTTTTATCACATTCATTTTGTTTCACGTATTCCAACTTCGGTTAGCTTCGTATCTTCTTGACAAACTATGAAGGCCGATTTTGCGATCCCAAACAACCTTTTTTCATAAAAATAACTCGTAAGTCACGGCTTAGAGCGATGAGGTTTTGTCGTTGGCCCGTTTCGCATCGAACTAGGTCCAAGCTCGCTCCAACCTAGCCCTACAATGTTTCGTTAGTTTTTATCGCTCTCATACCGTTTCACGTATTCCAAGTCCAGATTGGCCCATATCTTCTTAAAAAACTATGAAGGCTGATTTTGAGGGCCCAAACTATATTTTTTCACCCAAATAACTCATAAGACATGGCTTATAGCTATGACTTTTGGTTGTTGGCCCATTTTCGATAGACCTGGGGCCAAACGAGCTCAAACCTAGCCTGACAGTTTTTCCATCGGCTTTTATCACACTCATACCTTTTTACGTATTCCAACTCTAATTGGCCCGTATCTTCTTGACAAACTATGAAGGCAAATTTTGAGAGCCCAAACTACGTCTTTCACCAAAATAACTCATAAGTCATGGCATATAGCTATGAGTTTTAGTCGTTGGCCCGTTTCCGATAGAACTAGGTCCAAACGGCTCAAACCTAGCCTTACGAGTTTTTCATCGGTTTTTATCACACTCATATCGTTGCACGTATCCAACTCCGGTTAGCCCATATCTTCTTGACAAACTATGAAGGCCGATTTTGAGAACCCAAACAAACGTTTTTCACCAAAATAACTCGTAAGTCAAGGCTTATAACGATGAGGTTTTGTCGTTGGCTCGTTTCGCATCAAACTAGGTCCACGCTTGCTCCAACCTAGCCCTACGGTGTTTCGTCGGTTTTATCGCTCTCATACCATTTCACGTATTCCATGTCCAGTTGGCCCATATCTTTTTAAAAAACTATGAAGGCTGATTTTGAGGGCCCAAACTATATTTTTTCACAAAAATAACTCATAAGTCGTGGCTTATAGCTATGAGTTTTGGTTGTTAGCCCGTTTCGGATAGACTCAGGTCCAAACGGCTCAAACCTAGCTCGACGGTTTTCCATCGGTTTTTATCACACTCATACCGTTTCATGTATTCCAACTCTAGTTGGCCCGTATCTTCTTGACAAACTATGAAGGCGGATTTTGAGAGCCCGAACTACGTTTTTTCACCAAAATAACTCATAAGTCATGGCTTATAGCTATAAGTTTTGGCCGTTGGCCCGTTTCCGATAGAACTAGGTCCAAACAGCTCAAACCTAGCTTTACGGTTTTTCATCGGTTTTTATCACACTCATATCGTTTCACGTATTCCAACTCCGGTTAGCCCGTATCTTCTTGACAAACTATGAAGACAGATTTGGAGAGCACAAACTACCTTTTTTCACCAAAATAACTCATAAGTTGTGGCTTATAGCTATGAGTTTTGGTCGGTGGCCCAATTTCGATAGAACTAAGTCCAAACAGACTCAAGCCTAGCCTTACAGTTTTTCATCGGTTTTTATCACACTCATATCGTTTCATGTATCCAACTCCAGTTAGCCCGTATCTTCACGACAAACTATGAGGCCGATTTTGAGAACCCAAACAACCTTTTTTCTCCAAAATAACTCGTAAGTCAAGGCTTAGAGCGATGAGCTTTTGTCGTTGGCCCGTTTCGCATCGAACTAAGTCCAAGCTGCTCCAACCTCGCCCTATAGTGTTTCGTCGGTTTTATAGCTCTCATACCGTTTCACGTACTCCAAGTCCGAGTTGGCCCATATCTTCTTAAAAAACTATAAAGGTCGATTTTGAGGGCCCAAACTATATTTTTTCACCAAAATAACTCATAAGTCGTGGCTTATAGCTATGTGTTTTGGTTGTTGGCCCATTTCGGATAGACCTAGGTCCAAACGGCTCAAACCTAGCTCGACGGTTTTTCCATCGGTTTTATCACACTCATACCGTTTCACGTATTCCATCTCTAGTTGGCCCGTATCTTCTTGACAAACTATGAAGGCGATTTTGAGAGCCCAAACTATGTTTTTTTACCAAAATATCTCATAAGTCATGGCTTATAGCTATGAGTTTTGGTCGTTGGCCCGTTTTCGGTAGAACTAGGTCCAAACGGCTCAAACCTAGCCTTACATTTTTTTCATCGGTTTTTATCACACTCATATCGTTTCATGTATTCCAACTCCGGTTAGCCCGTATCTTCTTGACAAACTATGAAGGCCGATTTTGAGAGCCCAAACTACCTTTTTTCACCAAAATCACTCATAAGTCATGGCTTATAGCTATGAGTTTTGGTCATTGGCCCAATTTCGATAGAACTAGGTCCAAACAGACTCAAACCTAGCCATATCGTTTTTTCATCGAGTTTTTATCACACTCATATCGTTTCACGTATCCAACTCCGATTAGCTCGTACCTTCGACAAACTATGAAGGCCGATTTTGAGAACCCAAACAACCATTTTTCACCAAAATAACTCGTAAGTCAAGGCTTAGAGCGATGAGCTTTTGTCGTTGGCCGTTTCGCATCGAACTAGGTACAAGCTTGCTCCAACCTAGCCCTACGGTGTTTCATCGGTTTTATCGCTCTCACACCGTTTCACGTATTCGAAGTCCGATTGGCCCATATCTTCTTAAAAAACTATAAAGGCTAGTTTTGAGGGCACAAAACTACATTTTTTCACCAAAATAAATCATAAGTCGTGGCTTATAGCTATGAGTTTTGGTTGTTCGCCCGTTTTACATAGACCTAGGTCCAAACGACTCAAACCTAGCATGACGGCTTTTCCATCGGCTTTATCACACTCATACCGTTTCACGTATTCCAACTCTAGTTGGCCCGTATCTTCTTTACAAACTATGAAGGCATATTTTGAGACCCTAAACTACGTTTTCTCATAAAAATAACTCATAAGTCATGGCTTATAGCTATGAGTTTTGGTCGTTGGCCGTTTTCGATAGAACTAGGTCCAAACTGACTCAAACGTAGCCTTATAGTTTTTTTATCGGTTTTTATCACACTCATACCGTTTCACATATTCCAACTCTAGTTGGCCCGTATCTTCGAGAAACTATGAAGGCCGATTTTGAGATCCCAAACGACCTTTTTTCATAAAAATAACTCGTAAGTCACGGCTTAGAGCGAGGAGGTTTTGTCGTTGGCCCGTTAGAGATAGACCTAGGTCCAAACGAGCTCAAACCTAGCCTTATAGTTTTTCCATCGGTTTTTATCACACTCATGCCGTTTCACGTATTCCAACTCCATTTAGCCCGTATCTTTTTGACAAACGATAAAGACCGATTTTGAGAGCACAAACTACCTTTCTTCACAAAAATAACTCGTAAGTCACGGCTTAGACAGATGAGCTTTTGTCGTTGGCTCATTTCGCATCGAACTAGGTCCAAGCTGCTCCAACCTAACCCGACGAGTGTTTCGTCGGTTTTATCGCTCTCATACCGTTTCACGTATTCTAATTCCAATTGGCCCATATCTTCTTAAAAAACTATGAAGGCTGATTTTGAGGGCCCAAACTATATTTTTTAACCAAAATAACTCATAAGTCATGGCTTATAGCTATGAGTTTTGGTTGTTGGCCCGTTTTAGATAGACCTAGGTCCACATAGCTCAAACCTAGCTCGACAGCTTTTCCATCGGCTTTTATCAAACTCATACCGTTTCACGTATTCCAACTCTAGTTGGCCCGTATCTTCTTGAGAAACTATGAAGGCGAGATTTTGAGAGCCCAAACTACGTTTTTCACCAAAATAACTCGATAAGTCATGGCTTATAGCTATAACTTTTGGTCGTTGGCCCGTTTCCGGTAGACCTAGGTCCAAACGAGCTCAAACCTAGCCCGACGGTTTTTCCATCGGCTTTTATCACACTCATGCCGTTTCACGTATCCAACTCCAGTTAGCCCGTATCTTCTGACAAACTATGAAGGCCGATTTTGAGAACCCAAACAACCTTTTTTCACCAAAATAACTCGTAAGTCAAGGCTTAGATCGATGAGCTTTTGTCGTTGGCTCGTTTCGCATCGAACTAGGTCCAAACTCGCTCCAACCTAGCCCTACGGTGTTTCGTCGGTTTTTATCGCTATCATACCGTTTCACGTATTCCAAGTCCAGTTGGCCTATATCTTCTTAAAAAACTATGAAGGCTGATTTTTAGGGCCCAAACTACGTTTTTTCACCAAAATAACTCATAAGTCATGGCTTATAGCTATGAGTTTTGGTCGTTGGCCCGTTTTCGGTAGAACTAGGTCCAAACAGACTCAAACCTAGCCTTACAGCTTTTTTATCAGCTTTTATCACACTCATATCGTTTCACGTATCCAACTCCAGATTAGCCCGTATCTTCGACAAACGATAAAGACCGATTTTGAGAACACAAACAACCTTTTTCCCCAAACTAACTCGTAAGTCAAGGCTTAGAGCGATGAGCTTTTGTCGTTAACCCGTTTCGTATCGAACTAGGTCCAAACCGCTCGTAACCTAGCCCTATAGTGTTTCGTCGGCTTTTATCGCTATCATACCGTTTCACGTATTCCAAGTCTAGTTGGCTCATATCTTCTTAAAAAACTATGAAGGTCGATTTTGAGGGCCCAAACTATATTTTTTCACCAAAATAACTCATAAGTCGTGGCTTATAGCTATGAGTTTTGGTTGTTGGCCCGTTTTCGGTAGAACTAGGTCCAAACGGACTCAAACCTAGCCTTATAGTTTTTTCAACAGTTTTTATCACACTCATATCGTTTCACGTATTCCAACTCCGAGTTAGCCGTATCTTTTTGACAAACTATGAAGACCGATTTTGAGAGCCCAAACTACCTTTTTTCACCAAAATAACTCGTAAGTCACGGCTTAGAGCGATGAACTTTTGTCGTTGGCTCGTTTCGCATCGAACTCGGTCCAAGCTCGCTCCAACCTAACCCGACGGTGTTTCGTCGGTTTTATCGCTCTCATACCGTTTCACGTATTCTAAGTCCAATTGTCCCATATCTTCTTAAAAAACTATGAAGGCTAATTTTGAGGGCCCAAACTACTTTTTTTACCAAAATAACTCATAAGTCGTGGCTTATAGCTATGAGTTTTGGTTGTTGGCCCGTTTCGGATAGACGTAGGTCCAAACGAGCTCAAACCTAGCTCGACGGCTTTTCCATCGGCTTTTATCACACTCATACCGGTTCACGTATTGCAACTCTAGTTGGCCCATATCTTCTTGACAAACTATGAAAGCAGATTTTGAGAGCCCAAACTACGTTTTTTCACCAAAATAACTCATAAGTCATGGCTTATAGCTATGAGTTTTGGTCGTTGGCCCGTTTTCGATAGAACTAGATCTAAACGACTCAAACCTAGCCTTACGAGTTTTTCATCGGCTTTTATCACACTCATATCGTTTCACGTATCCAACTCCAGTTAGCCCGTATCTTCGACAAACTATGAAGATTGATTTTGAGAACCCAAACAACCTTTTTTCACCAAAATAACTCGTAAGTCAAGGCTTAGAGCGATGAGCTTTTGTCGTTGGCCCGTTTCGCATCGAACTAGGTCCAAGCTGCTCCAACCTAGCCCTACGGTGTTTCATCAATTTTTATCGCTCTCATACCGTTTCACGTATTCCAAGTCCAGTTGGCCCATATCTTCTTAAAAAACTATGAAGGCTGATTTTAAGGGCCCAAACCGTATTTTTTCACCAAAATAACTCATAAGTCGTGGCTTATAGCTATGAGTTTTGGTTGTTGGCCCGTTTCGGATAGACCTAGGTCCAAACAGACTCAAACCTAGCTCGACGGCTTTTTCATCGGCTTTTATCACACTCATACCGGTTCACGTATTGCAACTCTAGTTGGCCCGTATCTTCGACAAACTATGAAAGCAGATTTTGAGAGCCCAAACTACGTTTTTTCACCAAAATAACTCATAAGTCAAGGCTTAGAGCGATTAGCTTTTGTCGTTCGCCCGTTTCGCATCGAACTAGGTCCAAACCGCTCCAACCTAGCCCTACAGGTGTTTCATCGGCTTTTATTTCTCTCATACTCGTTTCACGTATTCCAAGTCCAGCTTGGCCTATATCTTCTTAAAAAACTATGAAGGCTGATTTTAAGGGCCCAAATTATATTTTTTCACCAAAATAACTCATAAGTCGAGGCTTATAGCTATGAGTATTGGTTGTTGGCCCGTTTCCGATGGAACAAGGTCCAAACTGACTCAAACCTAGCCTTATAGTTTTTACATCGCTTTTATCGCACTCATATCGTTTCACGTATCCAACTCCAGTTAGCCCGTATCTTCATGACAAACTATGAAGACTTATTTTGAGATCCCAAACAACCTTTTTTCACAAAAATAACTCGTAAGTCACGGCTTAGAGCGATGAGCTTTTATCGTTAGCTCGTTTCGCATCGTACTAGGTCCAAACTCGCTCCAACCTAGCCCTACAGGTGTTTCGTCGGCTTTTATCGCTATCATACCGTTTCACGTATTGCAAGTCCAGCTTGGCCTATATCTTCTTAAAAAACTATGAAGACCGATTTTTAGGGCCCAAACTACGTTTTTTCACCAAAATAACTCATAAGTCATGGCTTATAGCTATGAGTTTTGGTCGTTGGCCCGTTTTCGGTAGAACTAGGTCCAAACGACTCAAACCCGGCCTTACAGGTTTTTCATCGCTTTTATCACACTCATATCGTTTCACGTATCCAACTCCAGTTAGCTCGTATCTACTTGACAAACGATAAAGACCGATTATGAGAACACAAACAACCTTTTTTCCCCAAACTAACTTGTAAGTCAAGGCTTAGAGCGATGAGCTTTTGTCGTTAACCCGTTTCGCATCGAACTAGGTCCAAACCGCTCGTAACCTAGCCCTACAGGTGTTTCGTCGGCTTTTATCGCTATCATACCGTTTCACGTATTCCAAGTCCAAGTTGGCTCATATCTTCTTAAAAACTATGAAGTCCGATTTTGAGGGCCCAAACTATATTTTTTCACCAAAATAACTCATAAGTCGTGGCTTATAGCTATGAGTTTTTGTTGTTGGCCCGTTTTCGGTAGAACTAGGTCCAAACAGACTCAAACCTAGCCTTATAGTTTTTTCATCGGCTTTTATCACACTCATATCGTTTCACGTATTCCAACTCCAGTTAGCAAGTATCTTTTTGACAAACTATGAAGACCGATTTTGAGAGCCCAAACTACCTTTTTTCACTAAAATAACTCATAAGTCATGGCTTATAGCTATGAGTTTTGGTCGTTGGCCCGTTTCGCAACGAACTCGGTCCAACTCGCTCCAACCTAACCCGACGAGTGTTTCGTCGGTTTTTATCGCTCTCATACCGTTTCATGTATTCTAAGTCCAATTGTCCCATATCTTCTTAAAAAACTATGAAGGCTGATTTTGAGGGCCCAAACTACATTTTTTTACCAAAATAACTCATAAGTCGTGGCTTATAGCTATGAGTTTTGGTTGTTGGCCCGTTTCGGATAGACCTAGGTCCAAACGAGCTCAAACCTAGCCTCGACAGCTTTTCCATCGGCTTTTATCACACTCATACCGGTTCACGTATTGCAACTCTAGTTGGCCCGTATCTTCTTGACAAACTATGAAAGCAGATTTTGAGAGCCCAAACTACGTTTTTCACCAAAATAACTCATAAGTCATGGCTTATAGCTATGAGTTTTGGTTGTTGGCCCGTTTCCGGTAGAACTAGATCTAAACATCTCAAACCTAGCCTTACAGCTTTTTCATCGGCTTTTATCACACTCATATCGTTTCACGTATCCAACTCCGGTTAGCCCGTATCTTCGACAAACTATGAAGATTGATTTTGAGAACCCAAACAACTTTTTTTCACCAAAATAACTCGTAAGTCAAGGCTTAGAGCGATGAGCTTTTGTCGTTGGCCCGTTTCGCATCGAACTAGGTCCAAACCGCTCCAACCTAGCCCTACGGTGTTTCGTCAATTTTTATCGCTTTCATACCGTTTCACGTATTCCAAGTCCAAGTTGGCCCATATCTTCTTAAAAAACTATGAAGGCTGATTTTAAGGGCCCAAACTCGTATTTTTTCACCAAAATAACTCATAAGTCGTGGCTTATAGCTATGAGTTTTGGTTGTTGACCCGTTTCATATAGACCTAGGTCCAAACAAACTCAAACCTAGCCTCGACGGTTTTTCCATCGGCTTTTATCACACTCATACCGGTTCACGTATTGCAACTCTAGTTGGCCCATATCTTCTTGACAAACTATGAAAGCAGATTTTGAGAGCCCAAACTACGTTTTTTCACCAAAATAACTCATAAGTTAAGGCTTAGAGCGATGAGCTTTTGTCGTTTGCCCGTTTCGCATCGAACTAGGTCCAAACCGCTCCAACCTAGCCCTACGGTGTTTCTTCGGCTTTTATTTCTCTCATACCGTTTCACGTATTCCAAGTGCAGTTGGCCCATATCTTCTTAAAAAACTATGAAGGCCGATTTTAAGGGCCCAAATTATATTTTTTCACCAAAATAACTCATAAGTCGTGGCTTATAGCTATGAGTATTGGTTGTTGGCCCGTTTCCGATGGAACTAGGTCCAAACAGACTCAAACCTAGCCTTATAGTTTTTTCATCAGCTTTTATCGCACTCATATCGTTTCACGTATCCATCTCCAAGTTAGCCCGTATCTTCATGACAAACTATGAAGACTTATTTTGAGATCCCAAACAACCTTTTTTCACAAAAATAACTCATAAGTCATGGCTTAGAGCGATGAGGTTTTGTCGTTAGCTCGTTTCGCATCGTACTAGGTCCAAACTCGCTCCAACCAAGCCCTACAGTTGTTTCGTCGGCTTTTATCGCTATCATACCGTTTCACGTATTCCAAGTCCAAGCTTGGCCCATATCTTCTTAAAAAACTATGAAGGCTAATTTTGAGGGCCCAAACTATGTTTTTTCACCAAAATAACTCATAAGTCATGGCTTATAGCTATGAGTTTTGGTTGTTGGCCCGTTTTCGGTATAACTAGGTCCAAACGACTCAAACCTAGCCTTACAGGCTTTTTCATCGGCTTTTATCACACTCATAACGTTTCACGTATTCCAACTCTAGTTGGCCCGTATCTTCTTGAGAAACTATGAAGACCGATTTTGAGAACCCAAACGAACTTTTTTCATAAAAATAACTCGTAAGTCACGGCTTAGAGCGATGAGCTTTTGTCGTTGGCCCGTTTCGCAACGAACTAGGTTCAAACCGCTCCAACCTAGCCCTACAGGTGTTTCGTTAGTTTTTATCGCTCTCATACCGTTTCAAGTATTCCAACTCTAGTTGGCTCGTATCTTCTTGACAAACTATGAAGGATGATTTTGAGGGCCCAAACTATATTTTTTCACCAAAATAACTCATAAGTCGTGGCTTATAGCTAAGAGTTTTGGTTGTTGGCCCGTTTCCGTAGAACTAGGTCCAAACAGACTCAAACCTAGCCTTATAGTTTTTTCATCGGCTTTTATCACACTCATATCGTTTCACGTATTCTAACTCCGGTTAGCCAGTATCTTCTTGAAAAACTATGAAGACCGATTTTGAGAGCCCAAACTACCTTTTTCACCAAAATAACTCGTAAGTCACGGCTTAGAGCGATGAGCTTTTGTCGTTGGCTCGTTTCGCATCGAACTAGGTCCAAACTCGCTCCAACCTAGCCCTACGAGTGTTTCGTCGGCTTTTATCACCCTCATACCGTTTCACGTATTCCAAGTCCAGCTTGGCCCATATCTTCTTAAAGAACTATGAAGGCTGATTTTGAGGGCCCAAACTACATTTTTTCACCAAAATAACTCATAAGTCATGGCTTATAGCTATGAGTTTTGGTCGTTGGCCCGTTTTCGGTAGAACTAGGTCCAAACAGACTCAAACCTAGCCTTATAGTTTTTTCATCGGCTTTTATCACACCGATATCGTTTCCCGTATTCCAACTCCGAGTTAGCCGTATCTTCTTCAAAAACTATGAAGACCGATTTTGAGAGCCCAAACTACCTTTTTTCACCAAAATAACTCGTAAGTCACGGCTTAGAGCGATGAGCTTTTGTCGTTGGCTCGTTTCGCATCGAACTAGGTCCAAACTCGCTCAAACCTAGCCCTACGAGTGTTTCGTCGGCTTTTATCACTCTCATACCGTTTCACGTATTCCAAATCCAGTTGGCCCATATCTTCTTAAAGAACTATGAAGGCTAATTTTGAGGGCTCAAACTACATTTTTTCACCAAAATAACTCATAAGTCGTGGCTTATAGCTATGAGTTTTGGTTGTTGGCTCGTTTCGGATAGACCTAGGTCCAAACTGACTCAAACCTAGCCTCGTTAGTTTTTCCATCGGCTTTTATCACATTCATACCGTTTCACGTATTCCAACTCTAGTTGGTCCGTATCTTCTTGACAAACTATGAAGGAAGATTTTGAGAGCCCAAACTACGTTTTTTCACCAAAATAACTCATAAGTCGTGGCTTATAGCTATGTGTTTTGGTTGTTGGCCCATTTTCGATAGAACTAGGGCCAAACCGCTCCAACCTAGCCTTATAGTTTTTTAATCGGTTTTTATCACACTCATATCGTTTCACGTATTCCAACTCCGGTTAGCCGGTATCTTCTTGAAAAATTATGAAGACCGATTTTGAGGGCCCAAACTACCTTTTTTCACCAAAATAACTCGTAAGTCACGGCTTAGAGCGATGAGCTTTTGTCGTTGGCTCGTTTCGCATCGAACTAGGTCCAAACTGCTCCAACCTAGCCCTACGGTGTTTCGTCGGCTTTTATCACTCTCATACCGTGTCACGTATTCCAAGTCCAGCTTGGCCCATATCTTCTTAAAGAACTATGAAGGCTGATTTGGAAGGCCCAAACTACATTTTTTCACAAAAAACATCTCATAAGTCATGGCTTATAGCTATGAGTTTTGGTCGTTGGTCCGTTTTCGGTAGAACTAGGTCCAAACAGACTCAAACCTAGCCTTATAGTTTTTTAATCGGCTTTTATCACACTCATATCGTTTGACGTATTCCAACTCCAGTTAGCCGTATCTTCTTGAAAAACTATGAAGACCGATTTTGAGGGCCCAAACTACCTTTTTTCACCAAAATAACTCGTAAGTCACGGCTTAGAGCGATGAGCTTTTGTCGTTGGCTCGTTTCGCATCGAACTAGGTCCAAACTCGCTCCAACCTAGCCCTACGGTGTTTCGTCGGTTTTATCACTCTCATACCGTGTCACGTATTCCAAGTCCAGTTGGCCCATATCTTCTTAAAGAACTATGAAGGCTGATTTGGAAGGCCCAAACTACATTTTTTCACAAAAACAACTTCATAAGTCATGGCTTATAGCTATGAGTTTTGGTCGTTGGCCCGTTTTCGGTAGAACTAGGTCCAAACAGACTCAAACCTAGCCTTATAGTTTTTTCATTAGTTTTTACCACACTCATATCGTTTCACGTATTCCAACTCCAGCTTGCCGAGTATCTTCTTGAAAAACTATGAAGACCGATTTTGAGAGCCCAAACTACCTTTTTTCACCAAAATAACTCGTAAGTCACGGCTTAGAGCGATGAGCTTTTGTCGTTGGCTCGTTTCGCATCGAACTAGGTCCAAACTCGCTCCAACCTAGCCCTATAGTGTTTCGTCGCTTTTATCACTCTCATACCGTTTCACGTATTCCAAGTCCAAGTTGGCCCATATCTTCTTAAAGAACTATGAAGGCTGATTTTGAGGGCCCAAACTACATTTTTTCACCAAAATAACTCATAAGTCGTGGCTTATAGCTATGAGTTTTGGTTGTTGGCCCGTTTTCGGTAGAACTAGATCCAAACGACTCAAACCTAGCCTTACAGCTTTTTCATCGGTTTTTATCACACTCATATCGTTTCACATATTCCAACTCCGAGTTAGCCGTATCTTCTTGAAAAACTATGAAGGCCGATTTTGAGAGCCCAAACTACCTTTTTTCACTAAAATAACTCCTAAGTCACAACTTAGAGCGATGAGCTTTTGTCGTTGGCTCGTATCGCATCGAACTCGGTCCAAGCTGCTCTAACCTAACCCGATAGTGTTTCGTCGGTTTTTATCGCTCTCATACCGTTCCACGTATTCTAAGTTCAATTGGCCCATATCTTCTTAAAAACCTATGAAGGCTGATTTTGAGGGCCCAAACTACATTTTTTCACCAAAATAACTCATAAGTCGTGGCTTATAGCTATGAGTTTTGGTTGTTGGCCCGTTTCGGATTGACCTAGGTCCAAACGACTCAAACCTAGCCCGACGGCTTTTCCATCGGCTTTTATCACACTCATACCGTTTCACGTATTCCAACTCTAGTAGGCCCGTATCTTCTTGACAAACTATGAAGGAAGATTTTGAGAGCCCAAACTACGTTTTTTCACCGAAATAACTCATAAGTCGTCCCTTATAGCTATGAGTTTTGGTCGTTGGCCCGTTTTCGGTAGAACTAGGTCCAAACGAGCTCAAACCTAGCCTTACGGCTTTTTCATTAGTTTTTATCACACTCATATCGTTTCACGTATTCCAACTCCAGTTAGCCCGTATCTTCTTGAAAAGCTATGAAGACCGATTTTGAGAGCCCAAACTACATTTTGTCACCAAAATAACTCGTAAGTCACGAGCTTAGAGCGATGAGCTTTTGTCGTCGGCTCGTTTCGCATCGAACTAGGTCTAAATTGCTCCAACCTAGCCCTACGGTGTTTCGTCGGTTTTATCACTCTCATACAGCTTTTATCGCTCCAACCTAGGTCCAAACAGACTCAAACCTAGCCTCGTTAGTTTTTCCATCGCTTTTATCACATTCATACCGTTTCACGTATTCCAACTCTAGTTGGCCCGTATCTTCTGACAAACTATGAAGGAAGATTTTGAGAGCCCAAACTACGTTTTTTCACCAAAATAACTCATAAGTCAAGGCTTATAGCTATGAGTTTTGGTCGTTGGCCCGTTTTCGGTAAAACTAGGTCCAAACCTGCTCCAACCTAGCCTTATAGTTTTTTCATCGGCTTTTATCACACTCATATCGTTTCACGTATTCCAACTCCAGTTAGCTCGTATTTTCTTGAAAAACTATGAAGACCGATTTTGAGAGCCCAAACTACCTTTTTTCACCAAAATAACTCGTAAGTCACGGCTTAGAGCGATGAGCTTTTGTCGTTGGCTCGTTTCGCATCGAACTAGGTCCAAACTCGCTCCAACCTAGCCCTACAGGTGTTTCGTCGGTTTTATCACTCTCATACCGTTTCACGTATTCCAAGTCCAGTTGGCCCATATCTTCTTAAAGAACTATGAAGGCCGATTTTGAGGGCCCAAACTACATTTTTTCACCAAAATAACTCATAAGTCGTGGCTTATAGCTATGAGTTTTGGTTGTTGGCCCGTTTCGGATAGACCTAGGTCGAAACGAACTCAAACCTAGCCTCGTTAGTTTTTCCATCGGCTTTTATCACATTCATACCGTTTCACGTATTCCAACTCTAGTTGGCCCGTATCTTCTTGACAAACTATAAAGGAAGATTTTGAGAGCCCAAACTACGTTTTTTCACCAAAATAACTCATAAGTCATGGCTTATAGCTATGAGTTTTGGTCGTTGGCCCGTTTTCGGTAGAACTAGGTCCAAACAGCTCAAACCTAGCCTTATAGTTTTTTAATCGGCTTTTATCACACTCATATCGTTTCACGTATTCCAACTCCAGTGAGCTAGTATCTTCTTGAAAAACTATGAAAACCGATTTCGAGAGCCCAAACTACCTTTTTTCACCAAAATAACTTGTAAGTCACGGCTTAGAGCGATGAGCTTTTGTCGTTTTCTCGTTTCGCATCGAACTAGGTCCAAACCGCTCCAACCTAGCCCTACGGTGTTTCGTCGCTTTTATCACTCTCATACCGTGTCACGTATTCCAAGTCCAAGTTGGCCCATATCTTCTTAAAGAACTATGAAGGCCGATTTTGAGGGCCCAAACTACATTTTTTCACCAAAATAACTCATAAGTCATGGCTTATAGCTATGAGTTTTGGTCGTTGGCCCGTTTTCGGTAGAACTAGGTCCAAACAGACTTCAAACCTAGCCTTATAGTTTTTTCCTTAGTTTTTACCACACTCATATCGTTTCACGTATTCCAACTCCAGTTTGCCAATATCTTCTTGAAAAACTATGAAGACCGATTTTGAGAGCTCAAACTACCTTTTTTCACCAAAATAACTCGTAAGTCACGGCTTAGAGCGATGAGCTTTTGTCGTTGGCTCGTTTCGCATCGAACTAGGTCCAACTCGCTCCAACCTAGCCCTACAATGTTTCGTCGCTTTTATCACTCTCATTCCGTTTCACGTATTCCAAGTCCAGCTTGGCCCATATCTTCTTAAAGAACTATGAAGGCTGATTTCGAGGGCCCAAACTACATTTTTTTCCCCAAAATAACTCATAAGTCGTGGCTTATAGCTATGAGTTTTGGTTGTTGGCCCGTTTCGGATAGACCTAGGTCCAAACAGCTCAAACCTAGCTCGTTAGTTTTTCTATCGGCTTTTATCACATTCATACCGTTTCACGTATTCCAACTCTAGTTGGCTCGTATCTTCTTGACAAACTATGAAGGAAGATTTTGAGAGCCCAAACTACATTTATTCACCAAAATAACTCATAAGTCGTGGCTTATAGCTATTTGTTTTGGTTGTTGGCCCGTTTTCGATAGAACTAGGTCCAAACTCGCTCCAACCTAGCCCTATAGTGTTTCGTCGGTTTCTATCGCTCTCATACCGTTTCACGTATTCCAAGTCCAGTTGGCCCATATCTTCTTAAAAAACTATAAAGGCCGATTTTAAGGGCCCAAACTACATTTTATCACCAAAATAACTCATAAGTCGTGGCTTATAGGTATGAGTTTTGGTCGTTGGCCCGTTTTCGATAGAACCAGGTCAAAACTCGCTCCAACCTAGCCCTACGGTGTTTCCACAGCTTTTATCGCTCTCATACCGTTTCACGTATTCCAAGTCCAGCTTGCCCCATATCTTCTTAAAAAACTATGAAGGCCGATTTTGAGGGCCCAATCTACATTTCTTCACCAAAATAACTCATAAGTCGTGGCTTATAGCTATGAGTTTTGGTTGTTGGCCGATTTCGGATAGACCTAGGTCCAAACGACTCAAACCTAGCTCGACAGTTTTTCCATCGGCTTTTATCACACTCATACCGTTTCACGTATTGCAACTCTAGTTGGCCCGTATCTTCTTGACAAACTATGAAAGCAGATTTTGAGAGCCCAAACTACGTTTTTTCACCAAAATAACTCATAAGTCATGGCTTATAGCTATGAGTTTCGATCGTTGGCCCTTTTCCGGTAAAACTAGGTCCAAACAGACTCAAACCTAGCCTTACAATTTTTTCATCAGTTTTTATCACACTCATATCGTTTCATGTATTCCAACTACGGTTAGCCCGTATCTTCTGAGAAACTATGAAGACCGATTTTGAGATCCCAAACAACCTTTTTTCAAAAAACTAACTCGTAAGTCACGGCTTAGAGCGATGAGGTTTTGTCGTTAGCTCGTCTCGCATCGTACTAGGTCCAAACTCGCTACAACCAAGCCCTACGGTGTTTCGTCGGCTTTTATCGCTATCATACCGTTTCACGTATTCCAAGTCCAGTTGGCCCATATCTTCTTAAAAAACTATGAAGGCTAATTTTGAGGGCCCAAATTATGTTTTTTCACCAAAATAACTCATAAGTCATGGCTTATAGCTATGAGTTTTGGTTGTTGGCCGTTTTCGGTATAACTAGGTCCAAACGACTCAAACCTAGCCTTACAGCTTTTTCATCGGTTTTTATCACACTCATACAGTTTCACGTATTCCAATTCTAGTTGGCCCGTATCTTCGAGAAACTATGAAGACTGATTTTGAGATCCCAAACGACCTTTTTTCATAAAAATAACTCATAAGTCACGGCTTAGAGCGAGGAGGTTTTGTCGTTGGCCCGTTTCGCAACGAACTAGGTCCAAACTGCTCCAACCTAGCCCTACAGGTGTTTCGTTAGTTTTTATCGCTCTCATACCGTTTCAAGTATTCCAACTCTAGTTGGCTCGTATCTTCTTGACAAACTATGAAGGATGATTTTGAGGGCCCAAACTATATTTTTTCACCAAAATAACTCATAAGTCGTGGCTTATAGCTATGAGTTTTGGTTGTTGGCCCGTTTTCGGTAGAACTAGATCCAAACGACTCAAACCTAGCCTTACGAGTTTTTCATCGGTTTTTATCACACTCATATCGTTTCACATATTCCAACTCCGGTTAGCTAGTATCTTCTTGACAAACTATGAAGACTAATTTTGAGAGCCCAAACTACCTTTTTTCACTAAAATAACTCGTAAGTCACAACTTAGAGCGATAAGCTTTTGTCGTTGGCTCGTACCGCATCGAACTCGGTCCAAGCTGCTCCAACCTAACCCGATAGTGTTTCATCGGTTTTATCGCTCTCATACCGTTCCACGTATTCTAAGTCCAGTTGGCCCATATCTTCTTAAACAACTATGAAGGCTGCTTTTGAGGGCCCAAACTACATTTTTTCACCAAAATAACTCATAAGTCGTGGCTTATAGCTATGGGTTTTGGTTGTTGGCCCGTTTTCGGTAGAACTAGGTCCAAACAGCTCAAACCTAGCCTTACGGTTTTTCATTAGTTTTTATCACACTCATATCGTTTCACGTATTCCAACTCCAGTTAGCCCGTATCTTCTGAAAAGCTATGAAGGCCGATTTTGAGAGCCCAAACTACCTTTTTTCACCAAAATAAGTCGTAAGTCACGGCTTAGAGCGATGAGCTTTTATCGTCGGCTCGTTTCGCATCGAACTAGGTCCAAACTCGCTCCAACCTAGCCCTACGGTGTTTCGTCGGCTTTTATCACTCTCATACCGTTTCACGTATTCCAAGTCCGAGTTGGCCCATATCTTCTTAAACAACTATGAAGGCTGATTTTGAGGGCCCAAACTATATTTTTTGCACCAAAATAACTCATAAGTCGTGGCTTATAGCTATGAGTTTTGGTTGTTGGCCGTTTCGGATAGAACTAGGTCCAATAAGCTCAAACCTAGCTCGTTAGTTTTTCCATCGGTTTTTATCACATTCATACCGTTTCAAGTATTCCAACTCTAGTTGGCCCGTATCTTCTTGACAAACTATGAAGGAAGATTTTGAGAGCCCAAACTACATTTATTCACCAAAATAACTCATAAGTCGTGGCTTATAGCTATGTGTTTTGGTTGTTGGCCCGTTTTCGATAGAACTAGGTCCAATCTGCTCCTACCTAGCCCTACGGTGTTTCGTCGGTTTCTATCGCTCTCATATCGTTTCACGTATTCCAAGTCCAGTTGGCCCATATCTTTTTAAAAAACTATAAAGGCTGATTTTGAGAGCCCAAACTACCTTTTTTCACCAAAATAACTCGTAAGTCACGGCTTAGAGCGATGAGCTTTTATCGTCGGCTCGTTTCGCATCGAACTAGGTCTAAACTCGCTCCAACCTAGTCCTACGGTGTTTCGTCGGTTTTATCACTCTCATACCGTTTCACGTATTCCAAGTCCGAGTTGGCCTATATCTTCTTAAACATCTATGAAGGTTGATTTTGAGGGCCCAAACTATATTTTTTCACCAAAATAACTCATAAGTCGTGGCTTATGGCTATGAGTTTTGGTTGTTGGCCCGTTTCGGATAGACTGGAGTCCAAACGACTCAAACCTAGCTCGTTAGTTTTTCCATCGGCTTTTATCACATTCATACCGTTTCACGTATTCCAACTCTAGTTGGTCCGTATCTTCTTGACAAACTATGAAGGAAGATTTTGAGAGCCCAAACTACGTTTTTTCACCAAAATAACTCATAAGTCATGGCTTATAGCTAAGAGTTTTGGTCATCGGCCCGTTTTTGGTAAAACTAGGTCCAAACTGCTCCAACCTAGCCTTATAGTTTTTTCATCGGCTTTTATCACACTCATATCGTTTCACGTATTCCAACTCCAGTTAGCCGTATCTTCTTGAAAAGCTATGAAGGCCGATTTTGAGAGCCCAAACTACCTTTTTTCACCAAAATAACTCGTAAGTCACGGCTTAGAGCGATGAGCTTTTGTCGTTGGCTCGTTTCGCATCGAACTAGGTCCAAGCTGCTCCAACCTAGCCCTACGGTGTTTCGTCGGTTTTATCACTCTCATACCGTGTCACGTATTCGAAGTCCGAGTTGGCCCATATCTTCTTAAAGAACTATGAAGGCTGATTTTGAGGGCCCAAACTACATTTTTTCACCAAAATAACTCATAAGTCATGGCTTATAGCTATGAGTTTTGGTCGTTGGCCCGTTTTCGGTAGAACTAGGTCCAAACGACTCAAACCTAGCCTTATAGTTTTTTCATTAGTTTTTACCAAACTCATATCGTTTCACGTATTCCAACTCCGGTTTGCCAATATCTTCGAAAAACTATGAAGATCGATTTTGAGAGCCCAAATTACCTTTTTTCACCAAAATAACTCGTAAGTCACGGCTTAGAGCGATGAGCTTTTGTCGTTGGCTCGTTTCGCATCGAACTAGGTCCAACTTGCTCCAACCTAGCCCTACAATGTTTCGTCGGCTTTTATCACTCTCATACCGTTTCACGTATTCCAAGTCCGGTTGGCCCATATCTTCTTAAACAACTATGAAGGCTGATTTTGAGGGCCCAAACTACATTTTTTCACCAAAATAACTCATAAGTCGTGGCTTATAGCTATGAGTTTTGGTTGTTGGCCCGTTTCGGATAGACCTAGGTCCAAACAGACTCAAACCTAGCTCGTTAGTTTTTTCATCGGTTTTTATCACATTCATACCGTTTCGCGTATTCCAACTCTAGTTGGCTCGTATCTTCTTGACAAACTATGAAGGAAGATTTTGAGAGCCCAAACTACATTTATTCACCAAAATAACTCATAAGTCGTGGCTTATAGCTATGTGTTTTGGTTATTGGCCCGTTTTCGATAGAACTAGGTCCAAGCTTGCTCCAACCTAGCCCTACGGTGTTTCGTCGGTTTCTATCGCTCTCATACCGTTTCACGTATTCCAAGTCCGAGTTGGCCCATATCTTCTTAAAAAACTATAAAGGCTGATTTTAAGGGCCCAAACTACATTTTATCACCAAAATAACTCATAAGTCGTGGCTTATAGCTATGAGTTTTGGTCGTTGGCCCGTTTTCGATAGAACTAGGTCAAAGCTGCTCCAACCTAGCCCTACGGTGTTTCCACGGCTTTTATCGCTCTCATACCGTTTCACGTATTCCAAGTCCAGATTGCCCATATCTTCTTAAAAAACTATGGAGGTCGATTTTGAGGGCCCAATCTACATTTCTTCACCAAAATAACTCATAAGTCGTGGCTTATAGCTATGAGTTTTTGTTGTTGGCCGATTTCGGATAGACCTAGGTCCAAACGGCTCAAACCTAGCTCGACGGTTTTTCCATCGGCTTTTATCACACTCATACCGTTTCACGTATTGCAACTCTAGTTGGCCCGTATTTTCTTGACAAACTATGAAAGCAGATTTTGAGAGCCCAAACTACGTTTTTTCACCAAAATAACTCATAAGTCATGGCTTATAGCTATGAGTTTCGATCGTTGGCCCTTTTCGGTAAAACTAGGTCCAAACGGCTCAAACCTAGCCTTACAATTTTTTCATCGGTTTTTATCACACTCATATCGTTTCACGTATTCCAACTACGGTTAGCCCGTATCTTCGAGAAACTATGAAGACCGATTTTGAGATCCCAAACAACCTTTTTTCAAAAAACTAACTCGTAAGTCACGGCTTAGAGCGATGAGGTTTTGTCGTTAGCTCGTCTCGCATCGTACTAGGTCCAAGCTGCTCCAACCAAGCCCTACAGGTGTTTCGTCGGTTTTTATCGCTATCATACCGTTTCACGTATTCCAAGTCCAGTTAGCCCATATCTTCTTAAAAAACTATGAAGGCTAATTTTGAGGGCCCAAACTATGTTTTTTCACCAAAATAACTCATAAGTCATGGCTTATAGCTATGAGTTTTGGTTGTTGGCCCGTTTTCGGTATAACTAGGTCCAAACAGACTCAAACCTAGCCTTACGGTTTTTCATCGGCTTTTATCACACTCATACAGTTTCACGTATTCCAATTCTAGTTGGCCCGTATCTTCGAGAAACTATGAAGGCCGATTTTGAGATCCCAAACGACCTTTTTTCATAAAAATAACTCGTAAGTCACGGCTTAGAGCGAGGAGGTTTTGTCGTTGGCCCGTTTCGCAACGAACTAGGTCCAAGCTTGCTCCAACCTAGCCCTACGGTGTTTCGTTAGTTTTTATCGCTCTCATACCGTTTCAAGTATTCCAACTCTAGTTGGCTCGTATCTTCTTGACAAACTATGAAGGATGATTTTGAGGGCCCAAACTATATTTTTTCACCAAAATAACTCATAAGTCGTGGCTTATAGCTATGAGTTTTGGTTGTTGGCCCGTTTTCGGTAGAACTAGATCCAAACGGACTCAAACCTAGCCTTACAGTTTTTCATCGGTTTTTATCACACTCATATCGTTTCACATATTCCAACTCCGGTTAGCTAGTATCTTCTGACAAACTATGAAGACTAATTTTGAGAGCCCAAACTACCTTTTTTCACTAAAATAACTCGTAAGTCACAACTTAGAGCGATAAGCTTTTGTCGTTGGCTCGTACCGCATCGAACTCGGTCCAAGCTGCTCCAACCTAACCCGATAGTGTTTCATCGGTTTTATCGCTCTCATACCGTTCCACGTATTCTAAGTCCAGTTGGCCCATATCTTCTTAAACAACTATGAAGGTCGCTTTTGAGGGCCCAAACTACATTTTTTCACCAAAATAACTCATAAGTCGTGGCTTATAGCTATGAGTTTTGGTTGTTGGCCCGTTTTCGGTAGAACTAGGTCCAAACGAGCTCAAACCTAGCCTTACGGTTTTTTCATTAGTTTTTATCACACTCATATCGTTTCACGTATTCCAACTCCGGTTAGCCCGTATCTTCTGAAAAGCTATGAAGACCGATTTTGAGAGCCCAAACTACCTTTTTTCACCAAAATAAGTCGTAAGTCACGGCTTAGAGCGATGAGCTTTTATCGTCGGCTCGTTTCGCATCGAACTAGGTCCAAGCTGCTCCAACCTAGCCCTACGGTGTTTCGTCGGTTTTATCACTCTCATACCGTTTCACGTATTCCAAGTCCGAGTTGGCCCATATCTTCTTAAACAACTATGAAGGCTGATTTTAAGGGCCCAAACTATATTTTTTGCACCAAAATAACTCATAAGTCGTGGCTTATAGCTATGAGTTTTGGTTGTTGGCCGTTTCGGATAGACCTAGGTCCAATAAGCTCAAACCTAGCTCGTTAGTTTTTCCATCGGTTTTTATCACATTCATACCGTTTCAAGTATTCCAACTCTAGTTGGCCCGTATCTTCGACAAACTATGAAGGAAGATTTTGAGAGCCCAAACTACATTTATTCACCAAAATAACTCATAAGTCGTGGCTTATAGCTATGTGTTTTGGTTGTTGGCCCGTTTTCGATAGAACTAGGTCCAATCTTGCTCCTACCTAGCCGTACGGTGTTTCGTCGGTTTCTATCGCTCTCATATCGTTTCACGTATTCCAAGTCCAGTTGGCCCATATCTTTTTAAAAAACTATAAAGGCTGATTTTGAGAGCCCAAACTACCTTTTTCACCAAAATAACTCGTAAGTCACGGCTTAGAGCGATGAGCTTTTATCGTCGGCTCGTTTCGCATCGAACTAGGTCTAAACCGCTCCAACCTAGCCCTACGGTGTTTCGTCGGTTTTATCACTCTCATACCGTTTCACGTATTCCAAGTCCAGTTGGCCTATATCTTCTTAAACAACTATGAAGGTTGATTTTGAGGGCCCAAACTATATTTTTTCACCAAAATAACTCATAAGTCGTGGCTTATAGCTATGAGTTTTGGTTGTTGGCCCGTTTCGGATAGACCTAGGTCCAAACGACTCAAACCTAGCTCGTTAGTTTTTCCATCGGTTTTTATCACATTCATACCGTTTCACGTATTCCAACTCTAGTTGGTCCGTATCTTCTTGACAAACTATGAAGGAAGATTTTGAGAGCCCAAACTACGTTTTTTCACCAAAATAACTCATAAGTCATGGCTTATAGCTATGAGTTTTGGTCGTTGGCCCGTTTTCGGTAAAATTAGGTCCAAACTGCTCCAACCTAGCCTTATAGTTTTTTCATCGGTTTTTATCACACTCATATCGTTTCACGTATTCCAACTCCAGTTAGCCCGTATCTTCTGAAAAGCTATGAAGACCGATTTTGAGAGCCCAAACTACCTTTTTTCACCAAAATAACTCGTAAGTCACGGCTTAGAGCGATGAGCTTTTGTCGTTGGCTCGTTTCGCATCGAACTAGGTCCAAACTCGCTCCAACCTAGCCCTACAATGTTTCGTCGGTTTTATCACTCTCATACCGTGTTACGTATTCCAAGTCCAGATTGGCCCATATCTTCTTAAAGAACTATGAAGGCTGATTTTGAGGGCCCAAACTACATTTTTTCACCAAAATAACTCATAAGTCATGGCTTATAGCTATGAGTTTTGGTCGTTGGCCCGTTTTCGGTAGAACTAGGTCCAAACAGACTCAAACCTAGCCTTATAGTTTTTTCATTAGTTTTTACCACACTCATATCGTTTCACGTATTCCAACTCCAGTTTGCCAATATCTTCTTGAAAAACTATGAAGACCGATTTTGAGAGCCCAAACTACCTTTTTTCACCAAAATAACTCGTAAGTCACGGCTTAGAGCGATGAGCTTTTGTCGTTGGCTCGTTTCGCATCGAACTAGGTCCAACTCGCTCCAACCTAGCCCTACGATGTTTCGTCGGCTTTTATCACTCTCATACCGTTTCACGTATTCCAAGTCCAGTTGGCCCATATCTTCTTAAACAACTATGAAGGCTGATTTTGAGGGCTCAAACTACATTTTTTCACCAAAATAACTCATAAGTCGTGGCTTATAGCTATGAGTTTTGGTTGTTGGTCCGTTTCGGATAGACCTAGGTCCAAACAGCTCAAACCTAGCTTCGTTAGTTTTTCCATCGGCTTTTATCACATTCATACCGTTTCACGTATTTCAACTCTAGTTGGCTCGTATCTTCTTGACAAACTATGAAGGAAGATTTTGAGAGCCCAAACTACATTTATTCACCAAAATAACTCATAAGTCGTGGCTTATAGCTATGTGTTTTGGTTATTGGCCCGTTTTCGATAGAACTAGGTCCAAGCTTGCTCCAACCTAGCCTACGGTGTTTCGTCGGTTTCTATCGCTCTCAAACCGTTTCACGTATTCCAAGTCCAGTTGGCCCATATCTTCTTAAAAAACTATAAAGGCTGATTTTAAGGGCCCAAACTACATTTTATCACCAAAATAACTCATAAGTCGTGGCTTATAGCTATGAGTTTTGGTCGTTGGTCCGTTTTCGATAGAACCAGGTCAAAGCTGCTCCAACCTAGCCCTACAGGTGTTTCCACGGCTTTTATCGATCTCATACCGTTTCACGTATTCCAAGTCCGAGTTGCCCCATATCTTCTTAAAAAACTATGGAGGTCGATTTTCGAGGCCCAATCTACATTTCTTCACCAAAATAACTCATAAGTCGTGGCTTATAGCTATGAGTTTTGGTTGTTGGCCGATTTCGGATAGACCTAGGTCCAAACGGCTCAAACCTAGCCCGACAGCTTTTCCATCGGTTTTTATCACACTCATACCGTTTCACGTATTGCAACTCTAGTTGGCCCGTATCTTCTGACAAACTATGAAAGCAGATTTTGAGAGCCCAAACTACATTTTTTCACCAAAATAACTCATAAGTCATGGCTTATAGCTATGAGTTTTGGTCGTTGGGCCGTTTTCGGTAAAATTAGGTCCAAACTGCTCCAACCTAGCCTTATAGTTTTTTCATCGGCTTTTATCACACTCATATCGTTTCACGTATTCCAACTCCAGATTAGCTCGTATCTTCGAAAAGCTATGAAGACCGATTTTGAGAGCCCAAACTACCTTTTTTCACCAAAATAACTCGTAAGTCACGGCTTAGAGCGATGAGCTTTTGTCGTTGGCTCGTTTCGCATCGAACTAGGTCCAAACCGCTCCAACCTAGCCCTACGGTGTTTCGTCGGCTTTTATCACTCTCATACCGTGTCACGTATTCCAAGTCCAGCTTGGCCCATATCTTCTTAAAGAACTATGAAGGCTGATTTTGAGGGCCCAAACTACATTTTTTCACCAAAATAACTCATAAGTCATGGCTTATAGCTATGAGTTTTGGTCGTTGGCCCGTTTTCGGTAGAACTAGGTCCAAACAAGCTCAAACCTAGCCTTATAGTTTTTTCATTAGTTTTTACCACACTCATATCGTTTCACGTATTCCAACTCCAGCTTGTCAATATCTTCTTGAAAAACTATGAAGACCGATTTTGAGAGCCCAAACTACCTTTTTTCACCAAAATAACTCGTAAGTCACGGCTTAGAGCGATGAGCTTTTGTCGTTGGCTCGTTTCGCATCGAACTAGGTCCAACTCGCTCAAACCTAGCCCTACAATGTTTCGTCGCTTTTATCACTCTCATACCGTTTCACGTATTCCAAGTCCAGTTGGCCCATATCTTCTTAAACAACTATGAAGGCCGATTTTGAGGGCCCAAACTACATTTTTTCACCAAAATAACTCATAAGTCGTGGCTTATAGCTATGAGTTTTGGTTGTTGGTCCGTTTCGTATAGACCTAGGTCCAAACGACTCAAACCTAGCTCGTTAGTTTTTCCATCGCTTTTATCACATTCATACCGTTTCACGTATTCCAACTCTAGTTGGCTCGTATCTTCTTGACAAACTATGAAGGAAGATTTTGAGAGCCCAAACTACATTTATTCACCAAAATAACTCATAAGTCGTGGCTTATAGCTATGTGTTTTGGTTATTGGCCCGTTTTCGATAGAACTAGGTCCAAACCGCTCCAACCTAGCCCTACGGTGTTTCGTCGGTTTCTATCGCTCTCATACCGTTTCACGTATTCCAAGTCCAGTTGGCCCATATCTTCTTAAAAAACTATAAAGGCTGATTTTAAGGGCCCAAACTACATTTTATCACCAAAATAACTCATAAGTCGTGGCTTATAGCTATGAGTTTTGGTCGTTGGCCCGTTTTCGATAGAACCAGGTCAAAACCGCTCCAACCTAGCCCTACGGTGTTTCCACGCTTTTATCGCTCTCATACCGTTTCACGTATTCCAAGTCCAGTTGCCCCATATCTTCTTAAAAAACTATGGAGGCCGATTTTGAGGGCCCAATCTACATTTCTTCACCAAAATAACTCATAAGTCGTGGCTTATAGCTATGAGTTTTGGTTGTTGGCCGATTTCGGATAGACCTAGGTCCAAACGACTCAAACCTAGCCCGATAGTTTTTCCATCGGCTTTTATCACACTCATACCGTTTCACGTATTGCAACTCTAGTTGGCCCGTATCTTCGACAAACTATGAAAGCAGATTTTGAGAGCCCAAACTACATTTTTTTCACCAAAATAACTCATAAGTCATGGCTTATAGCTATGAGTTTCGATCGTTGGCCCTTTTCCGTAAAACTAGGTCCAAACAGACTCAAACCTAGCCTTATAATTTTTTCATCGGCTTTTATCACACTCATATCGTTTCACGTATTCCAACTCCAGTTAGCCCGTATCTTCTTGAGAAACTATGAAGACCGATTTTGAGATCCCAAACAACCTTTTTTCAAAAAATAACTCATAAGTCATGGCTTAGAGCGATGAGGTTTTGTCGTTAGCTCGTTTCGCATCGTACTCAGGTCCAAACCGCTCCAACCAAGCCCTACGGTGTTTCGTCGGCTTTTATCGCTATCATACCGTTTCACGTATTCCAAGTCCAGCTTGGCCCATATCTTCTTAAAAAACTATGAAGGCTAATTTTGAGGGCCCAAACTATGTTTTTTCACCAAAATAACTCATAAGTCATGGCTTATAGCTATGAGTTTTGGTTGTTGGCCTTTTTCGGTATAACTAGGTCCAAACTGACTCAAACCTAGCCTTACGGCTTTTTCATCAGCTTTTATCACACTCATACAGTTTCACGTATTCCAATTCTAGTTGGCCCGTATCTTCGAGAAACTATGAAGACCGATTTTGAGATCCCAAACGACCTTTTTTCATAAAAATAACTCGTAAGTCACGGCTTAGAGCGAGGAGGTTTTGTCGTTGGCCCGTTTCGCAACGAACTAGGTCCAAACTCGCTCCAACCTAGACGTACGGTGTTTCGTTAGTTTTTATCGCTCTCATACCGTTTCAAGTATTCCAACTCTAGTTGGCTCGTATCTTCGACAAACTATGAAGGATGATTTTGAGGGCCCAAACTATATTTTTTCACCAAAATAACTCATAAGTCGTGGCTTATAGCTATGAGTTTTGGTTGTTGGCCCGTTTCGGATAGACCTAGGTCCAAACAGACTCAAACCTAGCTTCGTTAGTTTTTCCATCGGCTTTTATCACATTCATACCGTTTCACGTATTCCAACTCTAGTTGGTCCGTATCTTCTTGACAAACTATGAAGGAAGATTTTGAGAGCCCAAACTACGTTTTTTCACCAAAATAACTCATAAGTCATGGCTTATAGCTATGAGTTTTGGTCGTTGGCCCGTTTTCGGTAAAATTAGGTCCAAACTCGCTCCAACCTAGCCTTATAGTTTTTTCATCGGCTTTTATCACACTCATATCGTTTCACGTATTCCAACTCCAGCTTAGCCCGTATCTTCGAAAAGCTATGAAGACCGATTTTGAGAGCCCAAACTACCTTTTTTCACCAAAATAACTCGTAAGTCACGGCTTAGAGCGATGAGCTTTTATCGTTGGCTCGTTTCGCATCGAACTAGGTCCAAACCGCTCCAACCTAGCCCTACGAGTGTTTCGTCGGCTTTTATCACTCTCATACCGTGTCACGTATTCCAAGTCCAGTTGGCCCATATCTTCTTAAAGAACTATGAAGGCCGATTTTGACGGCCCAAACTACATTTTTTCACCAAAATAACTCATAAGTCATGGCTTATAGCTATGAGTTTTGGTCGTTGGCCCGTTTTCGGTAGAACTAGGTCCAAACAGACTCAAACCTAGCCTTATAGTTTTTTCATTAGTTTTTACCACACTCATATCGTTTCACGTATTCCAACTCCAGCTTGCCAATATCTTCTTGAAAAACTATGAAGACCGATTTTGAGAGCCCAAACTACCTTTTTTCACCAAAATAACTCGTAAGTCACGGCTTAGAGCGATGAGCTTTTGTCGTTGGCTCGTTTCGCATCGAACTAGGTCCAACTTGCTCCAACCTAGCCCTACGATGTTTCGTCGGCTTTTATCACTCTCATACCGTTTCACGTATTCCAAGTCCAGTTGGCCCATATCTTCTTAAACAACTATGAAGGAAGATTTTGAGAGCCCAAACTACATTTATTCACCAAAATAACTCATAAGTCGTGGCTTATAGCTATGTGTTTTGGTTATTGGCCCGTTTTCGATAGAACTAGGTCCAAACCGCTCCAACCTAGCCCTACGGTGTTTCGTCGGTTTCTATCGCTCTCATACCGTTTCACGTATTCCAAGTCCAGTTGGCCCATATCTTCTTAAAAAACTATAAAGGCTGATTTTAAGGGCCCAAACTACATTTTATCACCAAAATAACTCATAAGTCGTGGCTTATAGCTATGAGTTTTGGTCGTTGGCCCATTTTCGATAGAACTAGGTCAAAACTCGCTCCAACCTAGCCCTACGGTGTTTCCACGGCTTTTATCGCTCTCATACCGTTTCACGTATTCCAAGTCCAGTTGCCCCATATCTTCTTAAAAAACTATGGAGGCTGATTTTGAGGGCCCAATCTACATTTCTTCACCAAAATAACTCATAAGTCGTGGCTTATAGCTATGAGTTTTGGTTGTTGGCCGATTTCGGATAGACCTAGGTCCAAACAGACTCAAACCTAGCTCGACAGCTTTTCCATCAGCTTTTATCACACTCATACCGTTTCACGTATTGCAACTCTAGTTGGCCCGTATCTTCGACAAACTATGAAAGCAGATTTTGAGAGCCCAAACTACATTTTTTCACCAAAATAACTCATAAGTCATGGCTTATAGCTATGAGTTTTGGTCGTTGGCCCGTTTTCGGTAAAATTTGGTCCAAACTCGCTCCAACCTAGCCTTATAGTTTTTTCATCGGTTTTAATCACACTCATATCGTTTCACGTATTCCAACTCCAGTTAGCTCGTATCTTCTTGAAAAGCTATGAAGACCGATTTTGAGAGCCCAAACTACCTTTTTTCACCAAAATAACTCGTAAGTCACGGCTTAGAGCGATGAGCTTTTGTCGTTGGCTCGTTTCGCATCGAACTAGGTCCAAACCGCTCCAACCTAGCCCTACGGTGTTTCGTCGCTTTTATCACTCTCATACCGTGTCACGTATTCCAAGTCCAGCTTGGCCCATATCTTCTTAAAGAACTATGAAGGCTGATTTTGACGGCCCAAACTACATTTTTTCACCAAAATAACTCATAAGTCATGGCTTATAGCTATGAGTTTTGGTCGTTGGTCCGTTTTCGGTAGAACTAGGTCCAAACGAACTCAAACCTAGCCTTATAGTTTTTTCATTAGTTTTTACCACACTCATATCGTTTCACGTATTCCAACTCCAGCTTGCCAATATCTTCTTGAAAAACTATGAACACCGATTTTGAGAGCCCAAACTACCTTTTTTCACCAAAATAACTCGTAAGTCACGGCTTAGAGCGATGAGCTTTTGTCGTTGGCTCGTTTCGCATCGAACTAGGTCCAACTCGCTCCAACCTAGCCCTACAATGTTTCGTCGCTTTTATCACTCTCATACCGTTTCACGTATTCCAAGTCCAGTTGGCCCATATCTTCTTAAAGAACTATGAAGGCCGATTTCGAGGGCCTAAACTACATTTTTTCACCAAAATAACTCATAAGTCGTGGCTTATAGCTATGAGTTTTGGTTGTTTGCCCGTTTAAGATAGACCTAGGTCCAAACAGACTCAAACCTAGCCTCGTTAGTTTTTCCATCGGCTTTTGTCACATTCATACCGTTTCACGTATTCCAACTCTAGTTGGCCCGTATCTTCTTGACAAACTATGAAGGAAGATTTTGAGAGCCCAAACTACATTTATTCACCAAAATAACTCATAAGTCGTGGCTTATAGCTATGTGTTTTGGTTGTTGGCCCGTTTTCGATAGAACTAGGTCCAAACTCGCTCCAACCTAGCCCTACGAGTGTTTCGTCGGTTTCTATCGCTCTCATACCGTTTCACGTATTCCAAGCCCAAGTTGGCGCATATCTTCTTAAAAAACTATAAAGGCTGATTTTGAGGGCCCAAACTACATTTTATCACCAAAATAACTCATAAGTCGTGGCTTATAGCTATGAGTTTTGGTCGTTGTTCCGTTTTCGATAGAACCAGGTCCAAACCGCTCCAACCTAGCCCTACAAGTGTTTCCTCGCTTTTATCGCTCTCATACCGTTTCACGTATTCCAAGTCCAGCTTGGCCCATATCTTCTTTAAAAACTATGAAGGCCGATTTTGAGGGCCCAATCTACATTTCTTCACCAAAATAACTCATAAGTCGTGGCTTATAGCTATGAGTTTTGGTTGTTGGCCGTTTCGGATAGACCTAGGTCCAAACGACTCAAACCTAGCCCGACAGCTTTTCCATCGGCTTTTATCACACTCATACCGTTTCACGTATCGCAACTCTAGTTGGCCCGTATCTTCTTGACAAACTATGAAAGCGATTTTGAGAGCCCAAACAACGTTTTTTCACCAAAATAACTCATAAGTCATGGCTTATAGCTATGAGTTTCGATCGTTGCCCTTTTCCGTAGAACTAGGTCCAAACAGACTCAAACCTAGCCTTACAATTTTTTCATCGGCTTTTATCACACTCATATCGTTTCACGTATTCCAACTCCGATTACCCGTATCTTCATGACAAACTATGAAGACTTATTTTGAGATCCCAAACAACCTTTTTTCACAAAAATAACTCGTAAGTCACGGCTTAGAGCGATGAGGTTTTGTCGTTAGCTCGTTTCGCATCGTACTACGTCCAAACCGCTCCAACCAAGCCCTACAGGTGTTTCGTCGGTTTTATCGCTATCATACCGTTTCACGTATTCCAAGTCCAAGTTGGCCCATATCTTCTTAAAAAACTATGAAGGCTGATTTTGAGGGCCCAATCTACATTTCTTCACCAAAATAACTCATAAGTCGTGGCTTATAGCTATGAGTTTTGGTTGTTGGCCGGTTTCGGATAGACCTAGGTCCAAACAGACTCAAACCTAGCCTCGTTAGTTTTTCCATCGGCTTTTATCACATTCATACCGTTTCACGTATTCCAATTCTAGTTGGCCCGTATCTTCTGAGAAACTATGAAGACCGATTTTGAGATCCTAAACGACCTTTTTTCAAAAAAATAACTCGTAAGTCACGGCTTAGAGCGAGGAGGTTTTGTCGTTGGCCCGTTTCGCAACGAACTAGGTCCAAACTGCTCCAACCTAGCCCTACGAGTGTTTCGTTATTTTTATCGCTCTCATACCGTTTCAAGTATTCGAACTCTAGTTGGCTCGTATCTTCGACAAACTATGAAGGATGATTTTGAGGGCCCAAACTATATTTTTTCACCAAAATAACTCATAAGTCGTGGCTTATAGCTATGAGTTTTGGTTGTTGGCCCGTTTTTGGTAGAACTAGATCCAAACGGCTCAAACCTAGCCTTACAGCTTTTTCATCAGCTTTTATCACACTCATATCGTTTCACATATTCCAACTCCAGGTTAGCCGGTATCTTCGACAAACTATGAAGACCGATTTTGAGAGCCCAAACTACCTTTTTTCACTAAAATAACTCCTAAGTCACAACTTAGAGCGATGAGCTTTTGTCGTTAGCTCGTACCGCATCGAACTCGGTCCAAATTGCTCCAACCTAACCCGATAGTGTTTCGTCGGCTTTTATCGCTCTCATACCGTTCCACGTATTCTAAGTTCAATTGGCCCATATCTTCTTAAAAACCTATGAAGGCCGATTTTGAGGGCCCAAACTACATTTTTTCACCAAAATAACTCATAAGTCGTGGCTTATAGCTATGAGTTTTGGTTGTTGGCCCGTTTCGGATAGACCTAGGTCCAAACAGACTCAAACCTAGCCCGACAGCTTTTCCATCGGCTTTTATCACACTCATACCGTTTCACGTATTCCAACTCTAGTTGGCCCGTATCTTCTTGACAAACTATGAAGGAATATTTTGAGAGCCCAAACTACGTTTTTTCATCGAAATAACTCATAAGTCGTCCCTTATAGCTATGAGTTTTGGTCGTTGGCCCGTTTTCGGTAGAACTAGGTCCAAACGAGCTCAAACCTAGCCTTACGAGCTTTTTCATTAGTTTTTATCACACTCATATCGTTTCACGTATTCCAACTCCACTTAGCCCGTATCTTCTTGAAAAGCTATGAAGACCGATTTTGAGAGCCCAAACTACATTTTGTCACCAAAATAACTCGTAAGTCACGGCTTAGAGCGATGAGCTTTTGTCGTCGGCTCGTTTCGCATCGAACGAGGACTAAACTCGCTCCAACCTAGCCCTACGAGTGTTTCGTCGGCTTTTATGACTCTCATACCGTTTCACGTATTCCAAGTCCAATTGGCCTATATCTTCTTAAACAACTATGAAGGCTGATTTTGAGGGCCCAAACTATATTTTATTCACCAAAATAACTCATAAGTCGTGGCTTATAGCTATGAGTTTTGGTTGTTGGCCCGTTTTAGATAGACTTAGGTCCAAACGGCTCAAACCTAGCCCGACGAGTTTTTCCATCGGTTTTATCACACTCATACCGTTTCACGTATTCCAACTCTAGTTGGCCCGTATCTTCTTGACAAACTATGAAGGAATATTTTGAGAGCCCAAACTACGTTTTTTCATCGAAATAACTCATAAGTCGTCCCTTATAGCTATGAGTTTTGGTCGTTGGCCCGTTTTCGGTAGAACTAGGTCCAAACGGACTCAAACCTAGCCTTACGGCTTTTTCATTAGTTTTTATCACACTCATATCGTTTCACGTATTCCAACTCCACTTAGCCCGTATCTTCTTGAAAAGCTATGAAGGCCGATTTTGAGAGCCCAAACTACATTTTGTCACCAAAATAACTCGTAAGTCACGGCTTAGAGCGATGAGCTTTTGTCGTCGGCTCGTTTCGCATCGAACGAGGACTAAACTCGCTCCAACCTAGCCCTACGAGTGTTTCGTCGGTTTTATGACTCTCATACCGTTTCACGTATTCCAAGTCCAATTGGCCTATATCTTCTTAAACAACTATGAAAGCCGATTTTGAGGGCCCAAACTATATTTTTTCACCAAAATAACTCATAAGTCGTGGCTTATAGCTATGAGTTTTGGTTGTTGGCCCGTTTCGGATAGACCTAGGTCCAAACGGACTCAAACCTAGCCCGTTAGTTTTTCCATCGGTTTTTATCACATTCATACCGTTTCACGTATTCCAACTCTAGTTGGCCCGTATCTTCTTGACAAACTATAAAGGATGATTTTGAGAGCCCAAACTACCTTTTTTCACCAAAATAACTCATAAGTCACAACTTAGAGCGATGAGCTTTTGTCGTCGGCTCGTTTCGCATCGAACTAGGTCTAAACTCGCTCCAACCTAGCCCTACGGTGTTTCGTCGGTTTTATCACTCTCATACCGTTTCACGTATTCCAAGTCCAGTTGGCCTATATCTTCTTAAACAACTATGAAGGCTGATTTTGAGGGCCCAAACTATATTTTATTCACCAAAATAACTCATAAGTCGTGGCTTATAGCTATGAGTTTTGGTTGTTGGTCCGTTTCGGATAGACCTAGGTCCAAACATACTCAAACCTAGCTCGTTAGTTTTTCCATCGGCTTTTATCACATTCATACCGTTTCACGTATTCCAACTCTAGTTGGCCCGTATCTTCTTGACAAACTATAAAGGATGATTTTGAGAGCCCAAACAACGTTTTTTCACCAAAATAACTCATAAGTCATGGCTTATAGCTATGAGTTTTGGTCGTTGGCCCGTTTTCGGTAGAACTAGGTCCAAACAGACTCAAACCTAGCCTTATAGTTTTTTCATTAGTTTTTATCACACTCATATCGTTTCACGTATTCCAACTCCGAGTTAGCCGGTATCTTCTTGAAAAACTATGAATACCGATTTTGAGAGCCCAAACTACCTTTTTTCTCCAAAATAACTCGTAAGTCACGGCTTAGAGCGATGAGCTTTTGTCGTTGGCTCGTTTCGCATCGAACTAGGTCCAAACTCGCTCCAACCTAGCCCTACGGTGTTTCGTCGGTTTTATCACTCTCATACCGTTTCACGTATTCCAAGTCCGAGTTGGCCCATATCTTCTTAAAGAACTATGAAAGCCGATTTTGAGGGCCCAAACTACATTTTTTCACCAAAATAACTCATAAGTCATGGCTTATAGCTATGAGTTTTGGTCGTTGGCCGTTTTCGGTAGAACTAGATCCAAATAGCTCAAACCTAGCCTTATAGTTTTTTCATTAGTTTTTACCACACTCATATCGTTTCACGTATTCCAACTCCGGTTTGCCGGTATCTTCTGAAAAACTATGAAGACCGATTTTGAGAGCCCAAACTACCTTTTTTCACCAAAATAACTCGTAAGTCACGGCTAAGAGCGATGAGCTTTTGTCGTTGGCTCGTTTCGCATCGAACTAGGTCCAAGCTGCTCCAACCTAGCCCTACGGTGTTTCGTCGGTTTTATCACTCTCATACCGTTTCACGTATTCCAAGTCCAGTTGGCCCATATCTTCTTAAAGAACTATGAAGGTCGATTTTGAGGGCCTAAACTACATTTTTTCACCAAAATAACTCATAAGTCGTGGCTTATAGCTATGAGTTTTGGTTGTTTGCCCGTTTAAGATAGACCTAGGTCCAAACAGACTCAAACCTAGCTTCGTTAGTTTTTCCATCGGCTTTTATCACATTCATACCGTTTCACGTATTCCAACTCTAGTTGGCCGTATCTTCTTGACAAACTATGAAGGAAGATTTTGAGAGCCCAAACTACATTTATTCACCAAAATAACTCATAAGTCGTGGCTTATAGCTATGTGTTTTGGTTGTTGGCCCGTTTTCGATAGAACTAGGTCCAAGCTGCTCCAACCTAGCCTACGAGTGTTTCGTCGGTTTCTATCGCTCTCATACCGTTTCACGTATTCCAAGTCCAGTTGGCGCATATCTTCTTAAAAAACTATAAAGGCTGATTTTGAAGGTCCAAACTACATTTTATCACCAAAATAACTCATAAGTCGTGGCTTATAGCTATGAGTTTTGGTCGTTGGCCCGTTTTCGATAGAACTAGGTCCAAACTGCTCCAACCTAGCCCTACGAGCGTTTCGTCGGTTTCTATCGCTTTCATACCGTTTCACGTATTCCAAGTCCAGTTGGCGCATATCTTCTTAAAAAACTATAAAGGCTGATTTTGAAGGTCCAAACTACATTTTATCACCAAAATAACTCATAAGTCGTGGCTTATAGCTATGAGTTTTGGTCGTTGGCCCGTTTTCGATAGAACTAGGTCCAAACTCGCTCCAACCTAGCCCTACGGTGTTTCCTCGGTTTTTATTGCTCTCATACCGTTTCACGTATTCCAAGTCTAGTTGGCCCATATCTTCTTAAACAACTATGAAGGTCGATTTTGAGGGCCCAAACTACATTTTTTCACCAAAATAACTCATAAGTCGTGGCTTATAGCTATCGAGTTTTGGTTGTTGGCCCGTTTTAGAAAGACCTAGGTCCAAACGACTCAAACCTAGCCTGACGGTTTTTCCATAAGTTTTTATCACACTCATACCGTTTCACGTATTCCAACTCTAGTTGGCCCGTATCTTCTGACAAACTATGAAGGAAGATTTTGAGAGCCCAAACTACATTTTTTCACCAAAATAACTCGTAAGTCACGGCTTAGAGCGATGAGCTTTTGTCGTCGGCTCGTTTCACATCGAAGTAGGTCCAAACTCGCTCCAACCTAGCCCTACGGTGTTTCGTCGGCTTTTATCACTCTCATACCGTTTCACGTATTCCAAGTCCAGTTGGTCCATATCTTCTTAAACAACTATAAAGGCCGATTTTGAGGGCCCAAACTACATTTTTTCACCAAAATAACTCATAAGTCGTGGCTTATAGCTATGAGTTTTGGTTGTTGGCTCGTTTCGGATAGACCTAGGTCCAAACGACTCAAACCTAGCCTATTAGTTTTTCCATCGGCTTTTATCACATTCATACCGTTTCACGTATTCCAACTCTAGTTGGCCCGTATCTTCTTGACAAACTATAAAGGAAGATTTTGAGAGCCCAAACTACGTTTTTTCACCAAAATAACTCATAAGTCATGGCTTATAGCTATGAGTTTTGGCCGTTGGCCCGTTTTCGGTAGAACTAGGTCCAAACAGACTCAAACCTAGCCTTGTACTTTTTTCATTAGTTTTTACCACACTCATATCGTTTCACGTATTCCAACTCCGGCTTGCCGGTATCTTCTTGAAAAACTATGAAGACCGATTTTGAGAGCCCAAACTACCTTTTTTCACCAAAATAACTCGTAAGTCACGGCTTAGAGCGATGAGCTTTTGTCGTTGGCTCGTTTCGCATCGAAGTAGGTCCAAACCGCTCCAACCTAGCCCTACGGTGTTTCGTCGGCTTTTATCACTCTTATACCGTTTCACGTATTCCAAGTCCAGTTGGCCTATATCTTCTTAAACAACTATGAAGGCCGATTTTGAGGGCCCAAACTATGTTTTTTCACCAAAATAACTCATAAGTCGTGGCTTATAGCTATGAGTTTTGGTTGTTGGCCCGTTCCGGATAGACCTAAGTCCAAACAGACTCAAACCTAGCTCGTTAGTTTTTCCATCAGCTTTTATCACATTCATACCGTTTCACGTATTCCAACTCTAGTTGGCCCGTATCTTCTTGACAAACTATAAAGGATGATTTTGAGAGCCCAAACTACGTTTTTTCACCAAAATAACTCATAAGTCATGGCTTATAGCTATGAGTTTTGGTCGTTGGCCCGTTTTCGGTAGAACTAGGTCCAAACAGACTCAAACCTAGCCTTATAGTTTTTTCATTAGTTTTTATCACACTCATATCGTTTCACGTATTCCAACTCCAGGTTAGCCGGTATCTTCTTGAAAAACTATGAGGATCGATTTTGAGAGCCCAAACTACTTTTTTTTACCAAAATAACTCGTAAGTCACGGCTTAGAGCGATGAGCTTTTGTCGTTGCCTCGTTTTGCATCGAACTAGGTCCAAACCGCTCCAACCTAGCCCTACGGTGTTTCGTCGGTTTTATCACTCTCATACCGTTTCACGTATTCCAAGTCCAGTTGGCCCATATCTTCTTAAAGATTTATGAAGGCTGATTTTGAGGGCCCAAACTACATTTTTTCACCAAAATAACTCATAAGTCGTGGCTTATAGCTATGAGTTTTGGTTGTTGGCCCGTTTCGGATAGACCTAGGTACAAACAGACTCAAACCTAGCTCGTTAGTTTTTCCATCGGCTTTTATCACATTCATACCGTTTCACGTATTCCAACTCTAGTTGGCCCGTATCTTCTTGACAAACTATGAAAGCAGATTTTGAGAGCCCAAACTACATTTATTCACCAAAATAACTCATAAGTCGTGGCTTATAGCTATGTGTTTTGGTTGTTGGCCCGTTTTCGATAGAACTAGGTCCAAACTCGCTCCAACCTAGCCCTACGGTGTTTCGTCGGTTTCTATCGCTCTCATACCATTTCACGTATTCCAAGTCCAGTTGGTGCATATCTTCTTAAAAAACTATAAAGGCTGATTTTGAAGGTCCAAACTACATTTTATCACCAAAATAACTCATAAGTCGTGGCTTATAGCCATGAGTTTTGGTCGTTGGCCCGTTTTCGATAGAACTAGGTCCAAACTCGCTCCAACCTAGCCCTACGGCGTTTCGTCGGTTTCTATCGCTCTCATACCGTTTCACGTATTCCAAGTCCAGCTTGGCGCATATCTTCTTAAAAAACTATAAAGGCTGATTTTAAGGGCCCAAACTACATTTTATCACCAAAATAACTCATAAGTCGTGGCTTATAGCTATGAGTTTTGGTCGTTGGCCCGTTTTCGATAGAACTAGGTCCAAACTCGCTCCAACCTAGCCCTACGGTGTTTCCTCGGCTTTTATCGCTCTCATACCGTTTCACGTATTCCAAGTCTAGTTGGCCCATATCTTCTTAAAAAACTATGAAGGTCGATTTTGAGAACCCAAACTACATTTATTCACCAAAATAACTCATAAGTCGTGGGTTATAGCTATGTGTTTTGGTCGTTAGCCCATTTCGGATACACCTAAGTCCAAACGACTCTAACCTAGCATGATAGTTTTTCCATCGGGTTTTATCATACTCATACCGTTTCACGTATTCCAACTCTAGTTGGCCCGTATCTTCTTGACAAACTATGAAGGCGGATTTTGAGACCCTAAACTACGTTTTTTCATAAAAATAACTCATAAGTCATGGCTTATAGCTATGAGTTTTGGTCGTTGGCCCGTTTTCGGTAGAACTAGGTCCAAACAGACTCAAACCTAGCCTTACGGCTTTTTCATCGGCTTTTATCACACTCATACCGTTTCACGTATTCCAACTCTAGTTGGCCGTATCTTCTTGAGAAACTATGAAGACCGATTTTGAGATCCCAAACGACCTTTTTTCATAATAATAACTCGTAAGTCACGGCTTAGAGTGAGGAGGTTTTGTCGTTGGCCCGTTTCGCATCGAACTAGGTCCAAGCTGCTCCAACGTAGCCCTACGGTGTTTCGTTAGTTTTTATCGCTCTCATACCGTTTCCAGTATTGCAACTTTAGTTGGCCCGTATCTTCTTGACAAACTATGAAGGATGATTTTGAAGGCCCAAACTACATTTTTTCACCAAAATAACTCATAAGTCGTGGCTTATAGCTATGAGTTTTGGTTGTTAGCCGTTACGAGATAGACCTAAGTCCAAACAGACTCAAACCTAGCTCGACAGCTTTTCCATTAGTTTTTATCACACTCATGTCGTTTCACGTATTCTAACTCCATTTAGCCCGTATCTTCTTTACAAACGATAAAAGCCGATTTTGAGAGCACAAACTACCTTTTTTCACCAAAATAACTCGTAAGTCACGGCTTAGAGCGATGAGCTTTTGTCGTTGGCTCATTTCGCATCGAACTAGGTCCAAGCTCGCTCTAACCTAACCCGACGGTGTTTCGTCGGTTTTTATCGCTCTCATACCGTTTCACGTATTCTAATTCCAATTGGCCCATATCTTCTTAAAAAACTATGAAAGGCGATTTTGAGGGCCCAAACTACATTTTTTCACCAAAATAACTCATAAGTCGTGGCTTATAGCTATGAGTTTTGGTTGTTAGCCCGTTACGGATAGACCTAGGTCCAAACGGCTCAAACCTAGCCTAACGGTTTTTCCATCGGTTTTTACCACACTCATGCCGTTTCACGTATTCCAACTCCATTTAGCCCGTATCTTCTTTACAAATGATAAAGGCCGATTTTGAGAGCATAAACTACCTTTTTTCACCAAAATAACTCGTAAGTCACGGCTTAAAGAGATGAGCTTTTGTCGTTGGCTCATTTCGCATCGAACTAGGTCCAAGCTGCTCCAACCTAACCCGACAGGTGTTTCGTCGGTTTTATCGCTCTCATACCATTTCACGTATTCTAATTCCAATTGGCCCATATCTTCTTAAAAAACTATGAAGGCTGATTTTGAGGGCCCAAACTATATTTTTTCACCAAAATAACTCATAAGTCGTGGCTTATAGCTATGAGTTTTGGTTGTTGGCCCATTTTAGATAGACCTAGGTCCACATAGCTCAAACCTAGCCTTACGGTTTTCCATCGGTTTTTATCACACTCATACCGTTTCACGTATTCCAACTCTAGTTGGCCGTATCTTCTTGAGAAACTATGAAGGCGGATTTTGAGAGCCCAAACTACGTTTTTCACCAAAATAACTCGATAAGTCATGGCTTATAGCTATAAGTTTTGGTCGTTGGCCCGTTTCCGGTAGAACTAGGTCCAAACGACTCAAACCTAGCCTGACGGTTTTTCCATCGGTTTTTATCACACTCATGCCGTTTCACGTATCCAACTCCGGTTAGCCCGTATCTTCGACAAACTATGAAGGCCGATTTTGAGAACCCAAACAACCTTCTTTCACCAAAACAACTCGTAAGTCAAGGCTTAGATCGATGAGCTTTTGTCGTTGGCTCGTTCCGCATCGAACTAGGTCCAAGCTGCTCCAACCTAGCCTACGGTGTTTTGTCGGTTTTATCGCTATCATACCGTTTCACGTATTCCAAGTCCAGTTGGCCCATATCTTCTTAAAAAACTATGAAGGCTGATTTTGAGGGCCCAAACTACGTTTTTTCACCAAAATAACTCATAAGTCATGGCTTATAGCTATGATTTTTGGTCGTTGGCCCGTTTTCGGTAGAACTAGGTCCAAACAGACTCAAACCTAGCCTTACGGCTTTTTCATCGGCTTTTATCACACTCATATCGTTTCACGTATCCAACTCCAGTTAGCCCGTATGTTTTTGACAAACGATAAAGGCCGATTTTGAGAACACAAACAACCTTTTTTCCCCAAAATAACTCGTAAGTCAAGGCTTAGAGCGATGAGCTTTTGCCGTTAACTCGTTTTGCATCGAATTAGGTCCAAACTCGCCGTACCCTAGCCCTACGGTGTTTCGTCGGTTTTTATCGCTATCATACCGTTTCACGTATTCCAAGTCCAGTTGGCCCATATGTTCTTAAAAAACTATGAAGGCTGATTTTGAGGGCCCAAACTATATTTTTTCACCAAAATAACTCATAAGTCGTCGCTTATAGCTACGAGTTTTGGTTGTTGGCCGTTTTCGGTAGAACTAGGTCCAAACGACTCAAACCTAGCCTTATAGTTTTTTCATCGGTTTTTATCACACTCGTATCGTTTCACGTATTCCAACTCCAATTAGCCGGTATCTTCTTGACAAACTATGAACATTGATTTTGAGAGCCCAAACTAGCTTTTTTCACCAAAATAACTCGTAAGGCACGACTTAGAGCGATGAGCTTTTGTCGTTGGCTCGTTTCGCATCGAACTCGTTCCAAGCTTGCTCCAACCTAACCCGATAGTGTTTCGTCGGTTTTATCGCTCTCATACCGTTTCACGTATTCTAAGTCCAATTGTCCCATATCTTCTTAAAAAACTATGAAGGTTGATTTTGAGGGCCCAAACTACATTTGTTCACCAAAATAACTCATAAGTCGTGGCTTATAGCTATGAGTTTTGGTTGTTGGCTCGTTTCGGATAGACCTAGGTCCAAACAGACTCTAACCTAGCTCGATAGTTTTTCCATCGGCTTTTATCACACTCATACCGTTTCACGTATTCCAACTCTAGTTGGCTTCGTATCTTCTTGACAAACTATGAAGGAAGATTTTGAGAGCCCAAACTACGTTTTTTCACCAAAATAGCTCATAAGTCGTGCCTTATAGCTATGAGTTTTGGTCGTTGGCCCGTTTTCGATAGAACTAGGTCCAAACCGCTCCAACCTAGCCCTACGAGTGTTTCGTCGGCTTTTGTCGCTCTCATATCGTTTCACGTATTCCAAGTCCGAGTTGGCCCATATCTTCTTAACGAACTATGAAGGTCGATTTTGAGGGCCCAAACTACATTTTTCCACCAAAATAACTCATATGTCGTGGCTTATAGCTATGAGTTTTGGTTGTTGGCCCGTTTCGGATAGACCTAGGTCCAAACGACTCAAACCTAGCTCGTTAGTTTTTCCATCGGCTTTTATCACATTCATACCGTTTCACGTATTCTAACTCTAGTTGGCCCGTATCTTCTTGACAAACTATGAAGGAAGATTTTGAGAGCCCAAACTACGTTTTTTCACCAAAATAACTCATAAGTCGTGGCTTATAGCTATGAGTTTTGGTCGTTGGCCCGTTTTCGATAGAACTAGGTCCAAACTGCTCCAACCTAGCCCTACGAGTGTTTCGTCGGTTTTATCGCTCTCATATGGTTTCACGTATTCCAAGTCCAGTTGGCCCATATCTTCTTAAAAAACTATGAAGGCTGATTTTAAGAGCCCAAACTACATTTTTCCACCAAAATAACTCATAAGTCGTGGCTTATAGCTATGAGTTTTGGTTGTTGGCCGTTTCGGATAGACCTAGGTCCAAACGACTCAAACCTAGCCTCGGTAGTTTTTCCATCGGCTTTTATCACATTCATACTCGTTTCACGTATTCTAACTCTAGTTGGCCCATATCTTCGACAAACTATGAAGGAAGATTTTGAGAGCCTAAACTACGTTTTTTCACCAAAATAACTCATAAGTCGTGGCTTATAGCTATGAGTTTTGGTCGTTGGCCCGTTTTCGGTAGAACTAGGTCCAAACAGCTCAAACCTAGCCTTACGAGCATTTTCATCGGCTTTTATCACACTCATATCATTTCACGTATCCAACTCCGGTTAGCCCGTATGTTTTTGACAAACGATAAAGGCCGATTTTGAGAACACAAACAACCTTTTTTCCCCAAAATAACTCGTAAGTCAAGGCTTAGAGCGATGAGCTTTTGTCGTTAACCCGTTTCGCATCGAACTAGGTCCAAACTGCTCGTAACCTAACCCTACGGTGTTTCGTCGGCTTTTATCGCTATCATACCGTTTCACGTATTCCAAGTCCAGTTGGCCCATATGTTCTTAAAAAACTATGAAGGCTGATTTTGAGGGCCCAAACTATATTTTTTCACCAAAATAACTCATAAGCCATGGCTTATAGCTATGAGTTTTTGTCGTTGGCCGTTTTCGGTAGAACTAGGTCCAAACTGACTCAAACCTAGCCTTATAGTTTTTTCATCGGTTTTTATCACACTCATATCGTTTTACGTATTCCAACTCCGGTTAGCCCGTACCTTCTTTACAAACTATGAAGGCCGATTTTGAGAGCCTAAACTACATTTTTTCCTCAAATTAACACGTAAGTCACGGCTTAGAGCGATGAGTTTTGTCGTTGGCCCGTTTCGCATCGAACTAGGTCCAAGCTGCTCCAACCTAGCCTTATAGTGTTTCGTCGGTTTTTATCGCTCTCATACCGTTTCACGTATTCCAAGTCCAGTTGGCCCATATCTTCTTAAAAACTATGAAGGCTGATTTTGAGGGCCCAAACTATATTTTTTCACCAAAATAACTCATAAGTCGTGGCTTATAGCTATGAGTTTTGTTTGTTGGATCGTTTCGGATAGACCTAGGTCCAAATAGCTCAAACCTAGCTCGACGGTTTTTCCATCGGCTTTTATCACACTCATACCGTTTCATGCATTCCAACTCTAGTTGGCCCGTATCTTTTGGACAAACTATGAAGGCGGATTTTGAGAGCCCCAACTACGTTTTTTCACAAAAATAACTCATAAGTCATGGCTTATAGCTATGAGTTTTGGTCGTTGGCCCGTTTTCGGTAGAACTAGGTCCAAACGACTCAAACCTAGCCTTACGGTTTTTTCATCGGCTTTTATCACACTCATATCGTTTCACGTATCCAACTCCGGTTAGCCCGTATCTTCGACAAACTATGAAGACCGATTTTGAGAACCCATACAATCTTTTTTCACGAAAATAACTCGTAAGTCAAGGCTTAAAGCGATGAGATTTTGTCGTTGGCCCGTTTCGCATCGAAGTAAGTCCAAACTCGCTCCAACCTAACCCTACGAGTGTTTCGTCGGTTTTATCGCTCTCATACCGTTTCACGTATTCCAAGTCCAGTTGGCCCATATCTTCTTAAAAAACTATGAATGCCGATTTTGAGGGCCCAAACTATATTTTTTCACCAAAATAACTCATAAGTCGTGGCTTATAGCTATGAGTTTTGGTTGTTGGCCCGTTTTAGATAGACCTAGGTCCAAACTCGCTCAAACCTAGCTCGACAGCTTTTCCATCGGCTTTTATCACACTCATCCCGTTTCACGTATTCCAACTCTAGTTGGCCCGTATCTTCTTGACAAACTATGAAGGCGGATTTTGAGAGCCCAAACTACGTTTTTGCACCAAAATAACTCATAAGTCATGGCTTATAGCTATGAGTTTTGGTCGTTGGCCCGTTTTGGGTAGAACTAGGTCCACACAGACTCAAACCTAGCCTTACAGCTTTTTCATCGGCTTTTATCACACTCATATCGTTTTACGTATTCCAACTCCAGTTAGCCCGTACCTTCTTTACAAACTATGAAGACCGATTTTGAGAGCCTAAACTACATTTTTTCCTCAAATTAACACGTAAGTCACGGCTTAGAGCGATGAGTTTTGTCGTTGGCCCGTTTCGCATCGAACTAGGTCCAAACTCGCTCCAACCTAGCCTTATAGTGTTTCGTCGCTTTTATCGCTCTCATACCGTTTCACGTATTCCAAGTCCAAATTGGCCCATATCTTCTTAAAAAACTATGAAGGCCGATTTTGAGGGCCCAAACTATATTTTTTCACCAAAATAACTCATAAGTCGTGGCTTATAGCTATGAGTTTTGTTTGTTGGCTCGTTTCGGATAGACCTAGGTCCAAATAGCTCAAACCTAGCCCGACAGCTTTTCCATCAGCTTTTATCACACTCATACCGTTTCATGCATTCCAACTCTAGTTGGCCCGTATCTTTTTGACAAACTATGAAGGCAGATTTTGAGAGCCCCAACTACGTTTTTTCATAAAAATAACTCATAAGTCATGGCTTATAGCTATGAGTTTTGGTCGTTGGCCCGTTTTCGGTAGAACTAGGTCCAAACAAATCTCAAACCTAGCCTTACAGCTTTTTCATCAGCTTTTATCACACTCATATCGTTTCACGTATCCAACTCCAGCTAGCCCGTATCTTCTTGACAAACTATGAAGACCGATTTCGAGAACCCATACAATCTTTTTTCACGAAAATAACTCGTAAGTCAAGGCTTAGAGCGATGAGATTTTGTCGTTGGCCCGTTTCGCATCGAAGTAGGTCCAAACTAGCTCCAACCTAACCCTACAGGTGTTTTGTCGCTTTTATCGCTCTCATACCGTTTCACGTATTCCAAGTCCAACTTGGCCCATATCTTCTTAAAAAACTATGAATGCCGATTTTGAGGGCCCAAACTATATTTTTTCACCAAAATAACTCATAAGTCGTGGCTTATAGCTATGAGTTTTGGTTGTTGGCCCGTTTCGTATAGACCTAGGTCCAAACTCGCTCAAACCTAGCCTCGAAAGTTTTTCCATCAGCTTTTATCACACTCATACCGTTTCACGTATTCCAACTCTAGTTGGCTCGTATCTTTTTGACAAACTATGAAGGCAGCATTTTGAGAGCCCAAACTACGTTTTTGCACCAAAATAACTCATAAGTCATGGCTTATAGCTATGAGTATTGGTCGTTCGCCCGTTTTGGGTAGAACTAGGTCCAAACAAACTTCAAACCTAGCCTTACAGCTTTTTCATCAGCTTTTATCACACTCATATCGTTTCACGTATCCAACTCCAGCTAGCCCGTATCTTCTTGACAAACTATGAAGACCGATTTTCGAGAACCCATACAATCTTTTTTCACGAAAATAACTCGGTAAGTCAAGGCTTAGAGTGATGAGCTTTTGTCGTTGGCCCGTTTCGCATCGAAGTAGGTCCAAACTCGCTCCAACCTAACCCTACAAGTGTTTCGTCGCTTTTACCGCTCTCATACCGTTTCACGTATTCCAAGTCCAAGCTTGGCCTATATCTTCTTAAAAAACTATGAATGCCGATTTCGAGGGCCCAAACTATATTTTTTCACCAAAATAACTCATAAGTCGAGGCTTATAGCTATGAGTTTTGGTTGTTGGCCCGTTTCGTATAGACCTAGGTCCAAACTCGCTCAAACCTAGCCTCGACAGCTTTTTCCATCGGCTTTTATCACACTCATACCGTTTCACGTATTCCAACTCTAGCTTGGCCCGTATCTTCTTGACAAACTGTGAAGGAAGATTTTGAGAGCCCAAACTATATTTTGTCACCAAAATAACTCATAAGCCATGGCTTATAGCTATGAGTTTTTGTCGTTGGCCCGTTTTCGGTAGAACTAGGTCCAAACAGACTCAAACCTAGCCTTACAGCTTTTTCATCAGCTTTTATCACACTCATATCGTTTTACGTATTCCAACTCCAGCTTAGCCCGTACCTTCTTTACAAACTATGAAGACCGATTTTGAGAGCCTAAACTACATTTTTTCCTCAAATTAACACGTAAGTCACGGCTTAGAGCGATGAGCTTTTGTCGTTGGCCCGTTTCGCATCGAAGTAGGTCCAAACTTCTCCAACCTAACCCGACAGGTGTTTCCTCGCTTTTATCGCTCTCATACCGTTTCACGTATTCCAAGTCCAAGCTTGGCCCATATCTTCTTAAAAAACTATGAATGCCGATTTTGAGGGCCCAAACTATATTTTTTCACCAAAATAACTCATAAGTCGTGGCTTATAGCTATGAGTTTTGGTTGTTGGCCCGTTTCGTATAGACCTAGGTCCAAACTCGCTCAAACCTAGCTCGACAGCTTTTCCATCAGCTTTTATCACACTCATACCGTTTCACGTATTCCAACTCTAGTTGGCCCGTATCTTTTTGACAAACTATGAAGGCAGATTTTGAGAGCCCAAACTACGTTTTTTCACCAAAATAACTCATAAGTCATGGCTTATAGCTATGAGTTTTGGTCGTTGGCCCGTTTTCGGTAGAACTAGGTCCAAACAGACTCAAACCTAGCCTTACAAGCTTTTTCATCAGCTTTTATCACACTCATATCGTTTCACGTATCCAACTCCAGCTAGCCCGTATCTTCTTGACAAACTATGAAGACCGATTTTCGGAACCCATACAATCTTTTTTCACGAAAATAACTCGGTAAGTCAAGGCTTAGAGTGATGAGCTTTTGTCGTTGGCCCGTTTCGCATCGAAGTAGGTCCAAACTCGCTCCAACCTAACCCTACAAGTGTTTCGTCGCTTTTACCGTTCTCATACCGTTTCACGTATTCCAAGTCCAAGCTTGGCCTATATCTTCTTAAAAAACTATGAATGCCGATTTCGAGGGCCCAAACTATATTTTTTCACCAAAATAACTCATAAGTCGAGGCTTATAGTTATGAGTTTTGGTTGTTAGCCCGTTTCGGATAGACCTAGGTCAAAACCGCTCAAACCTAGCCCGAAAGTTTTTCCATCAGCTTTTATCACACTCATACCGTTTCACGTATTCCAACTCTAGTTGGCTCGTATCTTTTTGACAAACTATGAAGGCAGATTTTGAGAGCCCAAACTACGTTTTTGCACCAAAATAACTCATAAGTCATGGCTTATAGCTATGAGTTTTGGTCGTTCGCCCGTTTTGGGTAGAACTAGGTCCAAACAAATCTCAAACCTAGCCTTACAGCTTTTTCATCAGCTTTTATCACACTAATATCGTTTCACGTATTCCAACTCCAAGCTAGCCCGTACCTTCTTTACAAACTATGAAGACCGATTTTGAGAGCCCAAACTACATTTTTTCACGAAAATAACACGAAGTCACGGCTAGAGCGATGAGCTTTTGTCGTTGGCCCGTTTCGCATCGAAGTAGGTCCAAACTTCTCCAACCTAACCCGACAGTTGTTTCCTCGCTTTTATCGCTTTCATACCGTTTCACGTATTCCAAGTCCAAGCTTGGCCCATATCTTCTTAAAAAACTATGAATGCTAATTTCGAGGGCCCAAACTATATTTTTTCACCAAAATAACTCATAAGTCGTGGCTTATAGCTATGAGTTTTGGTTGTTGGCCCGTTTCGTATAGACCTAGGTCCAAACTCGCTCAAACCTAGCCTCGAAAGTTTTTCCATCGCTTTTATCACACTCATACCGTTTCACGTATTCCAACTCTAGTTGGCTCGTATCTTTTTGACAAACTATGAAGGCAGATTTTGAGAGCCCAAACTACGTTTTTGCACCAAAATAACTCATAAGTCATGGCTTATAGCTATGAGTTTTGGTCGTTGGCCCGTTTTCGGTAGAACTAGGTCCAAACAGTCTCAAACCTAGCCTTACCGTTTTTTCATCGCTTTTATCACACTCATATCGTTTCACGTATCCAACTCCAGCTAGCCCGTATCTTCTTGACAAACTATGAAGACCGATTTTGAGAACCCATACAATCTTTTTTCACGAAAATAACTCGTAAGTCAAGGCTTAGAGCGATGAGATTTTGTCGTTGGCCCGTTTCGCATCGAAGTAAGTCCAAACTCGCTCCAACCTAACCCTACAGTTGTTTCGTCGCTTTTATCGCTCTCATACCGTTTCACGTATTCCAAGTCCAATTGGCCCATATCTTCTTAAAAAACTATGAATGCCGATTTCGAGGGCCCAAACTATATTTTTTCACCAAAATAACTCATAAGTCGTGGCTTATAGCTATGAGTTTTGGTTGTTGGCCCGTTTTAGATGGACTCTAGGTCCAAACTCGCTCAAACCTAGCCCGACAGCTTTTTCCATCGCTTTTATCACACTCATCCCGTTTCACGTATTCCAACTCTAGTTGGCCCGTATCTTTTCGACAAACTATGAAGGCAGCATTTTGAGAGCCCAAACTACGTTTTTGCACCAAAATAACTCATAAGTCATGGCTTATAGCTATGAGTTTTGGTCGTTGGCCCGTTTTCGGTAGAACTAGGTCCAAACAGACTCAAACCTAGCCTTACACGTTTTTTCATCGCTTTTATCACACTCATATCGTTTGACGTATTCCAACTCCAGCTAGCCCGTACCTTCTTTACAAACTATGAAGACCGATTTTGAGAGCCTAAACTACATTTTTTCCTCAAATTAACACGTAAGTCACGGCTTAGAGCGATGAGTTTTGTCGTTGGCCCGTTTCGCATCGAACTAGGTCCAAACTCGCTCCAACCTAGCCTTATAGTGTTTCGTCGCTTTTATCGCTCTCATACCGTTTCACGTATTCCAACTCCAAACTCGGCCCATATCTTTTTAAAAAACTATGAAGGCCGATTTTGAGGGCCCAAACTATATTTTTTCACCAAAATAACTCATAAGTCGTGGCTTATAGCTATGAGTTTTGGTTCTTGGCCCGTTTCGTATAGACTCTAGGTCCAAACTCGCTCAAACCTAGCCCGACAACTTTTCCATCGCTTTTATCACACTCATACCGTTTCACGTATTCCAACTCTAGTTGGCCCGTATCTTTTTGACAAACTATGAAGGCAGCATTTTGAGAGCCCAAACTACGTTTTTTCACCAAAATAACTCATAAGTCATGGCTTATAGCTATGAGTTTTGGTCGTTGGCCCGTTTTCGGTAGAACTAGGTCCAAACAGACTCAAACCTAGCCTTACAGCTTTTTCATCAGCTTTTATCACACTCATATCGTTTCACGTATCCAACTCCAGCTAGCCCGTATCTTCGACAAACTATGAAGACCGATTTCGAGAACCCATACAATCTTTTTTCACGAAAATAACTCGTAAGTCAAGGCTTAGAGCGATGAGATTTTGTCGTTGGCCCGTTTAGCATCGAAGTAGGTCCAAACTACTCCAACCTAACCCTACAAGTTGTTTCGTCGCTTTTATCGCTCTCATACCGTTTCACGTATTCCAAGTCCAAGCTTAGCCCATATCTTCTTAAAAACTATGAATGCCGATTTTGAGGGCCCAAACTATATTTTTTCACCAAAATAACTCATAAGTCGTGGCTTATAGCTATGATTTTTGGTTGTTGGACCGTTTCGTATAGACCTAGGTCCAAACCGCTCCAACCTAGCCCGAAAGTTTTTCCATCAGCTTTTATCACACTCATACCGTTTCACGTATTCCAACTCTAGTTGGCTCGTATCTTTTTGACAAACTATGAAGGCAGCATTTTGAGAGCCCAAACTACGTTTTTGCACCAAAATAACTCATAAGTCATGGCTTATAGCTATGAGTTTTGGTCGTTCGCCCGTTTTGGGTAGAACTAGGTCCAAACAAATCTCAAACCTAGCCTTACAGCTTTTTCATCAGCTTTTATCACACCGATATCGTTTCACGTATTCCAACTCCAGTTAGCCCGTACCTTCTTTACAAACTATGAAGACCGATTTTGAGAGCCCAAACTACATTTTTTCACGAAAATAACACGAAGTCACGGCTTAGAGCGATGAGCTTTTGTCGTTGGCCCGTTTCGCATCGAAGTAGGTCCAAACTTCTCCAACCTAACCCGACGGTGTTTTCTCGCTTTTATCGCTCTCATACCGTTTCACGTATTCCAAGTCCAAGCTTGGCCCATATCTTCTTAAAAACTATGAATGCCGATTTCGAGGGCCCAAACTATATTTTTTCACCAAAATAACTCATAAGTCGTGGCTTATAGCTATGAGTTTTGGTTGTTGGCCCGTTTCGTATAGACCTAGGTCCAAACTCGCTCAAACCTAGCCTCGATAGTTTTTCCATCGCTTTTATCACACTCATACCGTTTCACGTATTCCAACTCTAGTTGGCTCGTATCTTTTTGACAAACTATGAAGGCGATTTTGAGAGCCCAAACGACGTTTTTTCACCAAAATACCTCATAAGTCATGGCTTATAGCTATGAGTTTTAGTCGTTCGCCCGTTTTCGGTAGAACTTGGTCCAAACAGACTCAAACCTAGCCTTACAGCTTTTTCATCGCTTTTATCACACTCATATCGTTTCACGTATCCAACTTCGCTTAGCCCGTATCTTCGACAAACTATGAAGACCGATTCCGAGAACCCATACAATCGTTTTTCACGAAAATAACTCGTAAGTCGAGGCTTAGAGCGATGAGCTTTTGTCGTTGACCCGTTTCGCATCGAAGTAGGTCCAAACTCGCTCCAACCTAACCCTACAGGTGTTTCGTCGCTTTTACCGCTCTCATATCGTTTCACGTATTCCAAGTCCAGCTTGGCCTATATCTTCTTAAAAAACTATGAATGCCGATTTCGAGGGCCCAAACTATATTTTTTCACCAAAATAACTCATAAGTCGAGGCTTATAGCTATGAGTTTTGGTTGTTGGCCCGTTTCGGATAGACCTAGGTCCAAACTCGCTCAAACCTAGACCGACAGCTTTTCCATCAGCTTTTATCACACTCATACCGTTTCACGTATTCCAACTCTAGTTGGCTCGTATCTTCTTGACAAACTATGAAGGAAGATTTTGAGAGCCCAAACTATATTTTGTCACCAAAATAACTCATAAGCCATGGCTTATAGCTATGAGTTTTTGTAGTTGGCCCGTTTTCGGTAGAACTAGGTCCAAACAAGCTTCAAACCTAACCTTACAGCTTTTTCATCAGCTTTTATCACACTCATATCGTTTTACGTATTCCAACTCCAGCTAGCCCGTACCTTCTTTACAAACTATGAAGACCGATTTTGAGAGCCTAAACTACATTTTTTCCTCAAATTAACACGTAAGTCACGGCTTAGAGCGATGAGTTTTGTCGTTGGCCCGTTTCGCATCGAACTAGGTCCAAACCGCTCCAACCTAGCCTTATAGTGTTTCGTCGCTTTTATCGCTCTCATACCGCTTCACGTATTCCAAGTCCAAATTCGGCCCATATCTTCTTAAAAAACTATGAAGGCCGATTTCGAGGGCCCAAACTATATTTTTTCACCAAAATAACTCATAAGTCGTGGCTTATAGCTATGAGTTTTGTTTGTTGGCTCGTTTCGTATAGACCTAGGTCCAAATAGCTCAAACCTAGCCTCGACAGCTTTTCCATCAGCTTTTATCACACTCATACCGTTTCATGCATTCCAACTCTAGTTGGCCCGTATCTTTTTGACAAACTATGAAGGCAGCATTTTGAGAGCCCCAACTACGTTTTTTCACAAAAATAACTCATAAGTCATGGCTTATAACTATGAGTTTTGGTCGTTGGCCCGTTTTCGGTAGAACTAGGTCCAAACAGACTCAAACCTAGCCTTACAGCTTTTTCATCAGCTTTTATCACACTCATATCGTTTCACGTATCCAACTCCAGCTAGCCCGTATCTTCGACAAACTATGAAGACCGATTTCGAGAACCCATACAATCTTTTTTCACGAAAATAACTCGTAAGTCAAGGCTTAGAGCGATGAGATTTTGTCGTTGGCCCGTTTTGCATCGAAGTAAGTCCAAACTCGCTCCAACCTAACCCTACAAGTTGTTTCGTCGCTTTTATCGCTCTCATACCGTTTTACGTATTCCAAGTCCAAGCTTGGCCCATATCTTCTTAAAAACTATGAATGCCGATTTCGAGGGCCCAAACTATATTTTTTCACCAAAATAGCTCATAAGTCGTGGCTTCTAGCTATGAGTTTTGGTTGTTGGCCCGTTTTAGATAGACCTAGGTCCAAACCGCTCAAACCTAGCCTCGACAGCTTTTCCATCGGCTTTTATCACACTCATCCCGTTTCACGTATTCCAACTCTAGTTGGCCCGTATCTTCTCGACAAACTATGAAGGCAGATTTTGAGAGCCCAAACTACGTTTTTGCACCAAAATAACTCATAAGTCATGGATTATAGCTATGAGTTTTGGTCGTTCGCCCGTTTTGGGTAGAACTAGGTCCAAACAGACTCAAACCTAGCCTTACAGCTTTTTCATCGCTTTTATCACACCGATATCGTTTCACGTATTCCAACTCCAGCTTAGCCCGTACCTTCTTTACAAACTATGAAGACCGATTTTGAGAGCCCAAACTACATTTTTTCACCAAAATAACAGGAAAGTCACGGCTTAGAGCGATGAGTTTTTGTCGTTGGCCCGTTTTGCATCGAAGTAGGTCCAAACTCGCTCCAACCTAACCCTACGGTGTTTCGTCGCTTTTATCGCTCTCATACCGTTTCACGTATTCCAAGTCCAAGCTTGGCCCATATCTTCTTAAAAACTATGAATGCCGATTTTGAAGGCCCAAACTATATTTTTTCACCAAAATAACTCATAAGTCGTGGCTTATAGCTATGAATTTTGGTTGTTGGCCCGTTTCGTATAGACTCTAGGTCCAAACTCGCTCAAACCTAGCCCGACAGCTTTTCCATCGCTTTTATCACACTCATACCGTTTTACGTATTCCAACTCTAGTTGGCCCGTATCTTTTTGACAAACTATGAAGGCGCATTTTGAGAGCCCAAACTACGTTTTTTCACCAAAATAACTCATAAGTCATGGCTTATAGCTATGAGTTTTAGTCGTTCGCCCGTTTTCGGTAGAACTAGGTCCAAACAGACTCAAACCTAGCCTTACAGCTTTTTCATCAGCTTTTATCACACTCATATCGTTTCACGTATCCAACTTCAGCTAGCCCGTATCTTCGACAAACTATGAAGACCGATTATGAGAACCCATACAATCGTTTTTCACGAAAATAACTCGTAAGTCGAGGCTTAGAGCGATGAGCTTTTGTCGTTGACCCGTTTCGCATCGAAGTAGGTCCAAACCGCTCCAACCTAACCCTACAGTTGTTTCGTCGCTTTTACCGCTCTCATATCGTTTCACGTATTCCAAGTCCAAGCTTGGCCTATATCTTCTTAAAAACTATGAATGCCGATTTTGAGGGCCCAAACTATATTTTTTCACCAAAATAACTCATAAGTCGAGGCTTATAGCTATGAGTTTTGGTTGTTGGCCCGTTTCGTATAGACCTAGGTCCAAACCGCTCAAACCTAGACCGACAGCTTTTCCATCGCCTTTTATCACACTCATACCGTTTCACGTATTCCAACTCTAGTTGGCCCGTATCTTCTTGACAAACTATGAAGGAAGATTTTGAGAGCCCAAACTATATTTTGTTACCAAAATAACTCATAAGCCATGGCTTATAGCTATGAGTTTTTGTCGTTGGCCCGTTTTCGATAGAACTAGGTCCAAACAAACTCAAACCTAGCCTTACAAGCTTTTTCATCGCTTTTATCACACTCATATCGTTTTACATATTCCAACTCCAGCTAGCCCGTACCTTCTTTACAAACTATGAAGACCGATTTTGAGAGCCTAAACTACATTTTTTCCTCAAATTAACACGTAAGTCACGGCTTAGAGCGATGAGTTTTGTCGTTGGCCCGTTTCGCATCGAACTAGGTCCAAACCGCTCCAACCTAGCCTTATAGTGTTTCGTCGCTTTTATCGCTCTCATACCGTTTCACGTATTCCAAGTCCAAATTGGCCCATATCTTCTTAAAAAACTATGAAGGCCGATTTCGAGGGCCCAAACTATATTTTTTCACCAAAATAACTCATAAGTCGTGGCTTATAGCTATGAGTTTTTGTTGTTGGCCGTTTCGTATAGACCTAGGTCCAAACCGCTCAAACCTAGCCTCGACAGCTTTTCCATCGCTTTTATCACACTCATACCGTTTCACGTATTCCAACTCTAGTTGGCCCGTATCTTTTTGACAAACTATGAAGGCAGCATTTTGAGAGCCCAAACTACGTTTTTTCACCAAAATAACTCATAAGTCATGGCTTATAGCTATGAGTTTTGGTCGTTCGCCCGTTTTCGGTAGAACTAGGTCCAAACAGACTCAAACCTAGCCTTACAGCTTTTTCATCAGCTTTTATCACACTCATATCGTTTCACGTATCCAACTCCAGCTAGCCCGTATCTTCGACAAACTATGAGGATCGATTTCGAGAACCCATACAATCTTTTTTCACGAAAATAACTCGTAAGTCAAGGCTTAGAGCGATGAGATTTTGTCGTTGGCCCGTTTCGCATCGAAGTAGGTCCAAACAGCTACAACCTAACCCTACAAGGTGTTTCGTCGCTTTTATCGCTCTCATATCGTTTCACGTATTCCAAGTCCAAGCTTGGCCCATATCTTCTTAAAAAACTATGAATGCCGATTTCGAGGGCCCAAACTATATTTTTTCACCAAAATAACTCATAAGTCATGGCTTATAGCTATGAGTTTTGGTTGTTGGTCCGTTTCGTATAGACGTAGGTCCAAACTCGCTCAAACCTAGCTCGAAAGTTTTTCCATCGCTTTTATCACACTCATACCGTTTCACGTATTCCAACTCTAGTTGGCTCGTATCTTTTTGACAAACTATGAAGGCAGCATTTTGAGAGCCCAAACTACGTTTTTGCACCAAAATAACTCATAAGTCATGGCTTATAGCTACGAGTTTTGGTCGTTCGCCCGTTTTGGGTAGAACTAGGTCCAAACAAATCTCAAACCTAGCCTTACAGCTTTTTCATCAGCTTTTATCACACTCGATATCGTTTCACGTATTCCAACTCCAGCTTAGCCCGTACCTTCTTTACAAACTATGAAGACCGATTTTGAGAGCCCAAACTACATTTTTTCACGAAAATAACACGTAAGTCACAGCTTAGAGCGATGAGCTTTTGTCGTTGGCCCGTTTCGCATCGAAGTAGGTCCAAACTTCTCCAACCTAACCCGACAGTTGTTTCCTCGCTTTTATCGCTCTCATACCGTTTCACGTATTCCAAGTCCAAGCTTGGCCCATATCTTCTTAAAAAACTATGAATGCCGATTTCGAGGGCCCAAACTATATTTTTTCACCAAAATAACTCATAAGTCGTGGCTTATAGCTATGAGTTTTGGTTGTTGGCCCGTTTCGTATAGACCTAGGTCCAAACCGCTCAAACCTAGCCTCGAAAGTTTTTCCATCGCTTTTATCACACTCATACCGTTTCACGTATTCCAACTCTAGCTTGGCTCGTATCTTTTTGACAAACTATGAAGGCAGCATTTTGAGAGCCCAAACTACGTTTTTGCACCAAAATAACTCATAAGTCATGGCTTATAGCTATGAGTTTTGGTCGTTCGCCCGTTTTGGGTAGAACTAGGTCCAAACAAACTCAAACCTAGCCTCGACAGCTTTTTCGTCGCTTTTATCACACTCATACCGTTTCACGTATTCCAACTCTAGTTGGCTCGTATCTTTTTCACAAACTATGAAGGCAGATTTCGAGAGCCCAAACGACGTTTTTTCACCAAAATAACTCATAAGTCATGGCTTATAGCTATGAGTTTTAGTTGTTCGCCCGTTTTCGGTAGAACTAGGTCCAAACAAACTCAAACCTAGCCTTACAAGCTTTTTCATCAGCTTTTCTCACACTCATATCGTTTCATGTATCCAACGTCGCTAGCCCGTATCTTCGACAAACTATGAAGACCGATTCCGAGAACCCATACAATCGTTTTTCGCGAAAATAACTCGTAAGTCGAGGCTTAGAGCGATGAGCTTTTGTCGTTGGCCCGTTTCGCATCGAAGTAGGTCCAAACCGCTCCAACCTAACCCTACGTTGTTTCGTCGCTTTTACCGCTGTCATACCGTTTCACGTATTCCAAGTCCAAGCTTGGCCTATATCTTCTTAAAAACTATGAATGCCGATTTCGAGGGCCCAAACTATATTTTTTCACCAAAATAACTCATAAGTCGAGGCTTATAGCTATGAGTTTTGGTTGTTGGCCCGTTTCGTATAGACGTAGGTCCAAACTACTCAAACCTAGCCCGAAAGTTTTTCCATCAGCTTTTATCACACTCATACCGTTTCACGTATTCCAACTCTAGTTGGCCCGTATCTTCGACAAACTATGAAGGAAGATTTTGAGAGCCCAAACTATATTTTGTCATCAAAATAACTCATAAGCCATAGCTTATAGCTATGAGTTTTTGTCGTTGGCCCGTTTTCGGTAGAACTAGGTCCAAACAAACTCAAACCTAGCCATACAAGCTTTTTCATCAGCTTTTATCACACTCATATCGTTTTACGTATTCCAACTCCAGCTTAGCCCGTACCTTCTTTACAAACTATGAAGACCGATTTTGAGAGCCTAAACTACATTTTTTCCTCAAATTAACACGTAAGTCACGGCTTAGAGCGATGAGTTTTGTCGTTGGCCCGTTTCGCATCGAACTAGGTCCAAACCGCTCCAACCTAGCCTTATAGTGTTTCGTCGCTTTTATCGCTCTCATACCGTTTCACGTATTCCAACTCCAACTCGGCCCATATCTTCTTAAAAACTATGAAGGCCGATTTTGAGGGCCCAAACTATATTTTTTCACCAAAATAACTCATAAGTCGTGGCTTATAGCTATGAGTTTTGTTTGTTGGCCCGTTTCGTATAGACCTAGGTCCAAATAGCTCAAACCTAGCCCGATAGTTTTTCCATCAGCTTTTATCACACTCATACCGTTTCACGTATTCCAACTCTAGTTGGCTCGTATCTTTTTGACAAACTACGAAGGCAGCATTTTGAGAGCCCAAACGACGTTTTTTCACCAAAATACCTCATAAGTCATGGCTTATAGCTATGAGTTTTAGTCGTTCGCCCGTTTTCGTAGAACTTGGTCCAAACAGACTCAAACCTAGCCTTACAGCTTTTTTCATCGCTTTTATCACACTCATATCGTTTCACGTATCCAACTTCAGCTAGCCCGTATCTTCGACAAACTATGAAGACCGATTCGAGAACCCATACAATCGTTTTTCACGAAAATAACTTGTAAGTCGAGGCTTAGAGCGATGAGCTTTTGTCGTTGACCCGTTTCGCATCGAAGTAGGTCCAAACTCGCTCCAACCTAACCCTACAAGTTGTTTCGTCGCTTTTACCGCTCTCATACCGTTTCACGTATTCCAAGTCCAAGCTTGGCGTATATCTTCTTAAAAAACTATGAATGCTAATTTCGAGGGCCCAAACTATATTTTTTCACCAAAATAACTCATAAGTCGAGGCTTATAGCTATGAGTTTTGGTTGTTGGCCCGTTTCGTATAGACTCTAGGTCCAAACTCGCTCAAACCTAGACCGACAGCTTTTCCATCGCCTTTTATCACACTCATACCGTTTCACGTATTCCAACTCTAGCTTGGCTCGTATCTTCGACAAACTATGAAGGAAGATTTTGAGAGCCCAAACTATATTTTGTCACCAAAATAACTCATAAGCCATGGCTTATAGCTATGAGTTTTTGTAGTTGGCCCGTTTTCGGTAGAACTAGGTCCAAACAGATCTCAAACCTAACCTTACAGCTTTTTCATCAGCTTTTATCACACTCATATCGTTTTACGTATTCCAACTCCAGCTAGCCCGTACCTTCTTTACAAACTATGAAGACCGATTTTGAGAGCCTAAACTACATTTTTTCCTCAAATTAACACGTAAGTCACGGCTTAGAGCGATGAGTTTTGTCGTTGGCCCGTTTCGCATCGAACTAGGTCCAAACCGCTCCAACCTAGCCTTATAGTGTTTCGTCGCTTTTATCGCTCTCATACCGTTTCACGTATTCCAAGTCCAAATTGGCCCATATCTTCTTAAAAAACTATGAAGGCCGATTTCGAGGGCCCAAACTATATTTTTTCACCAAAATAACTCATAAGTCGTGGCTTATAGCTATGAGTTTTGTTTGTTGGCTCGTTTCGTATAGACCTAGGTCCAAATAGCTCAAACCTAGCCCGACAGCTTTTCCATCAGCTTTTATCACACTCATACCGTTTCATGCATTCCAACTCTAGTTGGCCCGTATCTTTTTGACAAACTATGAAGGCAGCATTTTGAGAGCCCCAACTACGTTTTTTCACAAAAATAACTCATAAGTCATGGCTTATAACTATGAGTTTTGGTCGTTGGCCCGTTTTCGGTAGAACTAGGTCCAAACAAACTCAAACCTAGCCTTACAGCTTTTTCATCAGCTTTTATCACACTCATATCGTTTCACGTATCCAACTCCAGCTAGCCCGTATCTTCGACAAACTATGAAGACCGATTTCGAGAACCCATACAATCTTTTTTCACGAAAATAACTCGTAAGTCAAGGCTTAGAGCGATGAGATTTTGTCGTCGGCCCGTTTTGCATCGAAGTAAGTCCAAACTCGCTCCAACCTAACCCTACAAGTTGTTTCGTCGCTTTTATCGCTCTCATACCGTTTTACGTATTCCAAGTCCAAGCTTGGCCCATATCTTCTTAAAAACTATGAATGCCGATTTTGAGGGCCCAAACTATATTTTTTCACCAAAATAGCTCATAAGTCGTGGCTTATAGCTATGAGTTTTGGTTGTTGGTCCGTTTTAGATAGACCTAGGTCCAAACCGCTCAAACCTAGCCTCGACAGCTTTTCCATCGCTTTTATCACACTCATCCCGTTTCACGTATTCCAACTCTAGTTGGCCCGTATCTTCTTGACAAACTATGAAGGCAGATTTTGAAAGCCCAAACTACGTTTTTGCACCAAAATAACTCATAAGTCATGGATTATAGCTATGAGTTTTGGTCGTTCGCCCGTTTTGGGTAGAACTAGGTCCAAACAAGCCTCAAACCTAGCCTTACAGCTTTTTCATCGCTTTTATCACACCGATATCGTTTCACGTATTCCAACTCCAGCTTAGCCCGTACCTTCTTTACAAACTATGAAGACCGATTTTGAGAGCCCAAACTACATTTTTTCACCAAAATAACAGGAAAGTCACTGGCTAGAGCGATGAGTTTTTGTCGTTGGCCCGTTTTGCATCGAAGTAGGTCCAAACCGCTCCAACCTAACCCTACAAGTTGTTTCGTCGCTTTTATCGCTCTCATACCGTTTCACGTATTCCAAGTCCAAGCTTGGCCCATATCTTCTTAAAAACTATGAATGCCGATTTTGAGGGCCCAAACTATATTTTTTCACCAAAATAACTCATAAGTCGTGGCTTATAGCTATGAATTTTGGTTGTTGGCCCGTTTCGTATAGACTCTAGGTCCAAACTCGCTCAAACCTAGCCCGACAGCTTTTCCATCGCTTTTATCACACTCATACCGTTTTACGTATTCCAACTCTAGTTGGCCCGTATCTTTTTGACAAACTATGAAGGCAGCATTTTGAGAGCCCAAACTACGTTTTTTCACCAAAATAACTCATAAGTCATGGCTTATAGCTATGAGTTTTAGTCGTTCGCCCGTTTTCGTAGAACTAGGTCCAAACAAACTTCAAACCTAGCCTTACAGCTTTTTCATCAGCTTTTATCACACTCATATCGTTTCACGTATCCAACTTCAGCTAGCCCGTATCTTCGACAAACTATGAAGACCGATTATGAGAACCCATACAATCGTTTTTCACGAAAATAACTCGTAAGTCGAGGCTTAGAGCGATGAGCTTTTGTCGTCGACCCGTTTCGCATCGAAGTAGGTCCAAACCGCTCCAACCTAACCCTACAAGTGTTTCGTCGCTTTTACCGCTCTCATATCGTTTCACGTATTCCAAGTCCAAGCTTGGCCTATATCTTCTTAAAAACTATGAATGCCGATTTCGAGGGCCCAAACTATATTTTTTCACCAAAATAACTCATAAGTCGAGGCTTATAGCTATGAGTTTTGGTTGTCGGCCCGTTTCGTATAGACTCTAGGTCCAAACTCGCTCAAACCTAGACCGACAAGCTTTTCCATCGCCTTTATCACACTCATACCGTTTCACGTATTCCAACTCTAGTTGGCCCGTATCTTCGACAAACTATGAAGGAAGATTTTGAGAGCCCAAACTATATTTTGTTACCAAAATAACTCATAAGCCATGGCTTATAGCTATGAGTTTTTGTCGTTGGCCCGTTTTCGTAGAACTAGGTCCAAACAAATCTCAAACCTAGCCTTACAGCTTTTTCATCAGCTTTTATCACACTCATATCGTTTTACATATTCCAACTCCAGCTAGCCCGTACCTTCTTTACAAACTATGAAGACCGATTTTGAGAGCCTAAACTACATTTTTTCCTCAAATTAACACGTAAGTCACGGCTTAGAGCGATGAGTTTTGTCGTTGGCCCGTTTCGCATCGAACTAGGTCCAAACCGCTCCAACCTAGCCTTATAGTTGTTTCGTCGCTTTTATCGCTCTCATACCGTTTCACGTATTCCAAGTCCAAACTGGCCCATATCTTCTTAAAAAACTATGAAGGCCGATTTTGAGGGCCCAAACTATATTTTTTCACCAAAATAACTCATAAGTCGTGGCTTATAGCTATGAGTTTTTGTTGTTGGCCCGTTTCGTATAGACCTAGGTCCAAACCGCTCAAACCTAGCCCGACAGCTTTTCCATCGCTTTTATCACACTCATACCGTTTCACGTATTCCAACTCTAGTTGGCCCGTATCTTTTTGACAAACTACGAAGGCGCATTTTGAGAGCCCAAACGACGTTTTTTCACCAAAATACCTCATAAGTCATGGCTTATAGCTATGAGTTTTAGTCGTTCGCCCGTTTTCGTAGAACTTGGTCCAAACAGACTCAAACCTAGCCTTACAGCTTTTTCATCAGCTTTTATCACACTCATATCGTTTCACGTATCCAACTTCAGCTAGCCCGTATCTTCGACAAACTATGAAGACCGATTTCGAGAACCCATACAATCGTTTTTCACGAAAATAACTCGTAAGTCGAGGCTTAGAGCGATGAGCTTTTGTCGTTGACCCGTTTCGCATCGAAGTAGGTCCAAACTTCTCCAACCTAACCCGACAAGTTGTTTCGTCGCTTTTATCGCTCTCATACCGTTTCACGTATTCCAAGTCCAAGCTTGGCCCATATCTTCTTAAAAACTATGAATGCCGATTTCGAGGGCCCAAACTATATTTTTTCACCAAAATAACTCATAAGTCGTGGCTTATAGCTACGAGTTTTGGTTGTTGGCCCGTTTCGTATAGACGTAGGTCCAAACTCGCTCAAACCTAGCCCGAAAGTTTTTCCATCGCTTTTATCACAATCATACCGTTTCACGTATTCCAACTCTAGTTGGCTCGTATCTTTTTGACAAACTATGAAGGCAGCATTTTGAGAGCCCAAACTACGTTTTTGCACCAAAATAACTCATAAGTCATGGCTTATAGCTATGAGTTTTGGTCGTTCGCCCGTTTTGGGTAGAACTAGGTCCAAACAAATCTCAAACCTAGCCTTACAGCTTTTTCATCGCTTTTATCACACCGATATCGTTTCACGTATTCCAACTCCAGCTAGCCCGTACCTTCTTTACAAACTATGAAGACCGATTTTGAGAGCCCAAACTACATTTTTTCACGAAAATAACACTGAAGTCACAAGCTAGAGCGATGAGCTTTTGTCGTTGGCCCGTTTCGCATCGAAGTAGGTCCAAACTTCTCCAACCTAACCTCGACAGTTGTTTCCTCGCTTTTATCGCTCTCATACCGTTTCACGTATTCCAAGTCCAAGCTTGGCCCATATCTTCTTAAAAAACTATGAATGCCGATTTCGAGGGCCCAAACTATATTTTTTCACCAAAATAACTCATAAGTCGTGGCTTATAGCTATGAGTTTTGGTTGTTGGTCCGTTTCGTATAGACCTAGGTCCAAACCGCTCAAACCTAGCCTCGAAAGTTTTTCCATCGCTTTTATCACAACTCATACCGTTTCACGTATTCCAACTCTAGCTTGGCTCGTATCTTTTTGACAAACTATGAAGGCAGATTTTGAGAGCCCAAACTACGTTTTTGCACCAAAATAACTCATAAGTCATGGCTTATAGCTATGAGTTTTGGTCGTTCGCCCGTTTTGGGTAGTAACTAGGTCCAAACAAATCTCAAACCTAGCCTCGACAGCTTTTTCGTCGCTTTTATCACACTCATACCGTTTCACGTATTCCAACTCTAGTTGGCTCGTATCTTTTTCACAAACTATGAAGGCGCATTTTGAGAGCCCAAACGACGTTTTTTCACCAAAATAACTCATAAGTCATGGCTTATAGCTACGAGTTTTAGTTGTTCGCCCGTTTTCGTAGAACTAGGTCCAAACAAACTTCAAACCTAGCCTTACAGCTTTTTTCATCAGCTTTTCTCACACTCATATCGTTTCATGTATCCAACGTCGCTAGCCCGTATCTTCGACAAACTATGAAGACCGATTCCGAGAACCCATACAATCGTTTTTCGCGAAAATAACTCGTAAGTCGAGGCTTAGAGCGATGAGCTTTTGTCGTCGGCCCGTTTCGCATCGAAGTAGGTCCAAACCGCTCCAACCTAACCCTACAAGTTGTTTCGTCGCTTTTACGTCGTCATACCGTTTCACGTATTCCAAGTCCAAGCTTGGCCTATATCTTCTTAAAAACTATGAATGCCGATTTCGAGGGCCCAAACTATATTTTTTCACCAAAATAACTCATAAGTCGAGGCTTATAGCTATGAGTTTTGGTTGTCGGCCCGTTTCGTATAGACGTAGGTCCAAACTACTCAAACCTAGCCCGAAAGTTTTTCCATCAGCCTTTTATCACACTCATACCGTTTCACGTATTCCAACTCTAGCTTGGCCCGTATCTTCGACAAACTATGAAGGAAGATTTTGAGAGCCCAAACTATATTTTGTCATCAAAATAACTCATAAGCCATAGCTTATAGCTATGAGTTTTTGTCGTTGGCCCGTTTTCGTAGAACTAGGTCCAAACAAATCTCAAACCTAGCCATACAAGCTTTTTCATCAGCTTTTATCACACTCATATCGTTTTACGTATTCCAACTCCAAGCTAGCCCGTACCTTCTTTACAAACTATGAAGACCGATTTTGAGAGCCTAAACTACATTTTTTCCTCAAATTAACACGTAAGTCACGGCTTAGAGCGATGAGTTTTGTCGTTGGCCCGTTTCGCATCGAACTAGGTCCAAACCGCTCCAACCTAGCCTTATAGTTGTTTCGTCGCTTTTATCGCTCTCATACCGTTTCACGTATTCCAACTCCAACTGGCCCATATCTTCTTAAAAACTATGAAGGCCGATTTCGAGGGCCCAAACTATATTTTTTCACCAAAATAACTCATAAGTCGTGGCTTATAGCTATGAGTTTTGTTTGTTGGCCCGTTTCGTATAGACCTAGGTCCAAATAGCTCAAACCTAGCCCGATAGTTTTTCCATCGCTTTTATCACACTCATACCGTTTCACGTATTCCAACTCTAGTTGGCTCGTATCTTTTTGACAAACTATGAAGGCAGCATTTTGAGAGCCCAAACGACGTTTTTTCACCAAAATACCTCATAAGTCATGGCTTATAGCTATGAGTTTTAGTCGTTCGCCCGTTTTCGTAGAACTTGGTCCAAACAGTCTCAAACCTAGCCTTACAGCTTTTTCATCGCTTTTATCACACTCATATCATTTCACGTATCCAACCTTCAGCTAGCCCGTATCTTCGACAAACTATGAAGACCGATTCCGAGAACCCATACAATCGTTTTTCACGAAAATAACTTGTAAGTCGAGGCTTAGAGCGATGAGCTTTTGTCGTCGACCCGTTTCGCATCGAAGTAGGTCCAAACCGCTCCAACCTAACCCTACAAGTGTTTCGTCGCTTTTACCGCTCTCATACCGTTTCACGTATTCCAAGTCCAAGCTTGGCGTATATCTTCTTAAAAACTATGAATGCTAATTTCGAGGGCCCAAACTATATTTTTTCACCAAAATAACTCATAAGTCGAGGCTTATAGCTATGAGTTTTGGTTGTTGGCCCGTTTCGTATAGACTCTAGGTCCAAACCGCTCAAACCTAGACCGACAGCTTTTTCCATCAGCTTTTATCACACTCATACCGTTTCACGTATTCCAACTCTAGCTTGGCTCGTATCTTCTGACAAACTATGAAGGAAGATTTTGAGAGCCCAAACTATATTTTGTCACCAAAATAACTCATAAGCCATGGCTTATAGCTATGAGTTTTTGTAGTTGGCCCGTTTTCTGTAGAACTAGTCCAAACAGTACTTCAAACCTAACCTTACAGCTTTTTCATCAGCTTTTATCACACTCATATCGTTTTACGTATTCCAACTCCAGCTAGCCCGTACCTTCTTTACAAACTACGAAGACCGATTTCGAGAGCCTAAACTACATTTTTTCCTCAAATTAACACGTAAGTCACGGCTTAGAGCGATGAGTTTTGTCGTTGGCCCGTTTCGCATCGAACTAGGTCCAAACTCGCTCCAACCTAGCCTTATAGTGTTTCGTCGCTTTTATCGCTCTCATACCGTTTCACGTATTCCAAGTCCAACTCGGCCCATATCTTCTTAAAAAACTATGAAGGCCGATTTCGAGGGCCCAAACTATATTTTTTCACCAAAATAACTCATAAGTCGTGGCTTATAGCTACGAGTTTTGTTTGTTGGCTCGTTTCGTATAGACTCTAGTCCAAATAGCTCAAACCTAGCCCGACAGCTTTTCCATCGCTTTTATCACACTCATACCGTTTCATGCATTCCAACTCTAGTTGGCCCGTATCTTTTTGACAAACTATGAAGGCGCATTTTGAGAGCCCCAACTACGTTTTTTCACAAAAATAACTCATAAGTCATGGCTTATAACTATGAGTTTTGGTCGTTGGCCCGTTTTCGTAGAACTAGGTCCAAACAACTCAAACCTAGCCTTACAGCTTTTTCATCGCTTTTATCACACTCATATCGTTTCACGTATCCAACTCCAGCTAGCCCGTATCTTCGACAAACTATGAAGACCGATTTCGAGAACCCATACAATCTTTTTTCACGAAAATAACTCGTAAGTCAAGGCTTAGAGCGATGAGATTTTGTCGTTGGCCCGTTTTGCATCGAAGTAAGTCCAAACCGCTCCAACCTAACCCTACAAGTTGTTTCGTCGCTTTTATCGCTCTCATACCGTTTTACGTATTCCAAGTCCAGCTTGGCCCATATCTTCTTAAAAAACTATGAATGCCGATTTCGAGGGCCCAAACTATATTTTTTCACCAAAATAGCTCATAAGTCGTGGCTTATAGCTATGAGTTTTGGTTGTTGGCCCGTTTTAGATAGACTCTAGGTCCAAACTCGCTCAAACCTAGCCTCGACAGCTTTTCCATCGCTTTTATCACACTCATCCCGTTTCACGTATTCCAACTCTAGTTGGCCCGTATCTTCTTGACAAACTATGAAGGCAGCATTTTGAAAGCCCAAACTACGTTTTTGCACCAAAATAACTCATAAGTCATGGATTATAGCTATGAGTTTTGGTCGTTCGCCCGTTTTGGGTAGAACTAGGTCCAAACAAACTCAAACCTAGCCTTACAGCTTTTTCATCGCTTTTATCACACCGATATCGTTTCACGTATTCCAACTCCAGCTAGCCCGTACCTTCTTTACAAACTATGAAGACCGATTTCGAGAGCCCAAACTACATTTTTTCACCAAAATAACAGAAAGTCACTGCTAGAGCGATGAGTTTTTGTCGTTGGCCCGTTTTGCATCGAAGTAGGTCCAAACCGCTCCAACCTAACCCTACAAGTTGTTTCGTCGCTTTTATCGCTCTCATACCGTTTCACGTATTCCAAGTCCAAGCTTGGCCCATATCTTCTTAAAAACTATGAATGCCGATTTTGAGGGCCCAAACTATATTTTTTCACCAAAATAACTCATAAGTCGTGGCTTATAGCTATGAATTTTGGTTGTTGGCCCGTTTCGTATAGACTCTAGGTCCAAACCGCTCAAACCTAGCCCGACAGCTTTTCCATCGCTTTTATCACACTCATACCGTTTTACGTATTCCAACTCTAGTTGGCCCGTATCTTTTTGACAAACTATGAAGGCAGCATTTTGAGAGCCCAAACTACGTTTTTTCACCAAAATAACTCATAAGTCATGGCTTATAGCTATGAGTTTTAGTCGTTCGCCCGTTTTCGTAGAACTAGGTCCAAACAAATCTCAAACCTAGCCTTACAGCTTTTTCATCAGCTTTTATCACACTCATATCGTTTCACGTATCCAACTTCAGCTAGCCCGTATCTTCGACAAACTATGAAGACCGATTATGAGAACCCATACAATCGTTTTTCACGAAAATAACTCGTAAGTCGAGGCTTAGAGCGATGAGCTTTTGTCGTTGACCCGTTTCGCATCGAAGTAGGTCCAAACCGCTCCAACCTAACCCTACAAGTTGTTTCGTCGCTTTTACCGCTCTCATATCGTTTCACGTATTCCAAGTCCAAGCTTGGCCTATATCTTCTTAAAAAACTATGAATGCCGATTTCGAGGGCCCAAACTATATTTTTTCACCAAAATAACTCATAAGTCGAGGCTTATAGCTATGAGTTTTGGTTGTCGGTCCGTTTCGTATAGACTCTAGGTCCAAACCGCTCAAACCTAGACCGACAGCTTTTCCATCGCCTTTTATCACACTCATACCGTTTCACGTATTCCAACTCTAGTTGGCCCGTATCTTCTGACAAACTATGAAGGAAGATTTTGAGAGCCCAAACTATATTTTGTTACCAAAATAACTCATAAGCCATGGCTTATAGCTATGAGTTTTTGTCGTTGGCCCGTTTTCGGTAGAACTAGGTCCAAACAGACCTCAAACCTAGCCTTACAGCTTTTTCATCAGCTTTTATCACACTCATATCGTTTTACATATTCCAACTCCAGCTTAGCCCGTACCTTCTTTACAAACTATGAAGACCGATTTTGAGAGCCTAAACTACATTTTTTCCTCAAATTAACACGTAAGTCACGGCTTAGAGCGATGAGTTTTGTCGTTGGCCCGTTTCGCATCGAACTAGGTCCAAACCGCTCCAACCTAGCCTTATAGTGTTTCGTCGCTTTTATCGCTCTCATACCGTTTCACGTATTCCAAGTCCAACTCGGCCCATATCTTCTTAAAAACTATGAAGGCCGATTTTGAGGGCCCAAACTATATTTTTTCACCAAAATAACTCATAAGTCGTGGCTTATAGCTATGAGTTTTTGTTGTTGGCCCGTTTCGTATAGACTCTAGTCCAAACTCGCTCAAACCTAGCCCGACAGCTTTTTCCATCGCTTTTATCACACTCATACCGTTTCACGTATTCCAACTCTAGTTGGCCCGTATCTTTTTGACAAACTATGAAGGCGCATTTTGAGAGCCCAAACTACGTTTTTTCACCAAAATAACTCATAAGTCATGGCTTATAGCTATGAGTTTTGGTCGTTCGCCCGTTTTCGTAGAACTAGGTCCAAACAAATCTCAAACCTAGCCTTACAAGCTTTTTCATCAGCTTTTATCACACTCATATCGTTTCACGTATCCAACTCCAGCTAGCCCGTATCTTCGACAAACTATGAGGACCGATTTCGAGAACCCATACAATCTTTTTTCACGAAAATAACTCGTAAGTCAAGGCTTAGAGCGATGAGATTTTGTCGTTGGCCCGTTTCGCATCGAAGTAGGTCCAAACAGCTCACAACCTAACCCTACAAGTTGTTTCGTCGCTTTTATCGCTCTCATACCGTTTCACGTATTCCAAGTCCAAGCTTGGCCCATATCTTCTTAAAAACTATGAATGCCGATTTTGAGGGCCCAAACTATATTTTTTCACCAAAATAACTCATAAGTCGTGGCTTATAGCTATGAGTTTTGGTTGTTGGCCCGTTTCGTATAGACGTAGGTCCAAACTCGCTCAAACCTAGCCCGAAAGTTTTTCCATCGCTTTTATCACACTCATACCGTTTCACGTATTCCAACTCTAGTTGGCTCGTATCTTTTTGACAAACTATGAAGGCAGCATTTTGAGAGCCCAAACTACGTTTTTGCACCAAAATAACTCATAAGTCATGGCTTATAGCTACGAGTTTTGGTCGTTCGCCCGTTTTGGGTAGAACTAGGTCCAAACAAATCTCAAACCTAGCCTTACAGCTTTTTCATCGCTTTTATCACACCGATATCGTTTCACGTATTCCAACTCCAGCTAGCCCGTACCTTCTTTACAAACTATGAAGACCGATTTTGAGAGCCCAAACTACATTTTTTCACGAAAATAACACTGAAGTCACAGCTTAGAGCGATGAGCTTTTGTCGTTGGCCCGTTTCGCATCGAAGTAGGTCCAAACTTCTCCAACCTAACCCGACAGTTGTTTCCTCGCTTTTATCGCTCTCATACCGTTTCACGTATTCCAAGTCCAAGCTTGGCCCATATCTTCTTAAAAACTATGAATGCCGATTTCGAGGGCCCAAACTATATTTTTTCACCAAAATAACTCATAAGTCGTGGCTTATAGCTATGAGTTTTGGTTGTTGGCCCGTTTCGTATAGACCTAGGTCCAAACCGCTCAAACCTAGCCCGAAAGTTTTTCCATCGCTTTTATCACACTCATACCGTTTCACGTATTCCAACTCTAGCTTGGCTCGTATCTTTTTGACAAACTATGAAGGCAGCATTTTGAGAGCCCAAACTACGTTTTTGCACCAAAATAACTCATAAGTCATGGCTTATAGCTATGAGTTTTGGTCGTTCGCCCGTTTTGGGTAGAACTAGGTCCAAACAAACTCAAACCTAGCCCGACAGCTTTTTCGTCGCTTTTATCACACTCATACCGTTTCACGTATTCCAACTCTAGTTGGCTCGTATCTTTTTCACAAACTATGAAGGCAGCATTTCGAGAGCCCAAACGACGTTTTTTCACCAAAATAACTCATAAGTCATGGCTTATAGCTATGAGTTTTAGTTGTTCGCCCGTTTTCGTAGAACTAGGTCCAAACAGACCTCAAACCTAGCCTTACAGCTTTTTTCATCAGCTTTTCTCACACTCATATCGTTTCATGTATCCAACGTCGCTTAGCCCGTATCTTCGACAAACTATGAAGACCGATTCCGAGAACCCATACAATCGTTTTTCGCGAAAATAACTCGTAAGTCGAGGCTTAGAGCGATGAGCTTTTGTCGTCGGCCCGTTTCGCATCGAAGTAGGTCCAAACCGCTCCAACCTAACCCTACAAGTTGTTTCGTCGCTTTTACCGCCTCATACCGTTTCACGTATTCCAAGTCCAAGCTTGGCCTATATCTTCTTAAAAACTATGAATGCCGATTTCGAGGGCCCAAACTATATTTTTTCACCAAAATAACTCATAAGTCGAGGCTTATAGCTATGAGTTTTGGTTGTTGGCCCGTTTCGTATAGACGTAGGTCCAAACTACTCAAACCTAGCCCGAAAGTTTTTCCATCAGCTTTTATCACACTCATACCGTTTCACGTATTCCAACTCTAGCTTGGCCCGTATCTTCTTGACAAACTATGAAGGAAGATTTTGAGAGCCCAAACTATATTTTGTCATCAAAATAACTCATAAGCCATAGCTTATAGCTATGAGTTTTTGTCGTTGGCCCGTTTTCGTAGAACTAGGTCCAAACAAGTCTCAAACCTAGCCATACAAGCTTTTTTCATCGCTTTTATCACACTCATATCGTTTTACGTATTCCAACTCCAGCTAGCCCGTACCTTCTTTACAAACTATGAAGACCGATTTTGAGAGCCTAAACTACATTTTTTCCTCAAATTAACACGTAAGTCACGGCTTAGAGCGATGAGTTTTGTCGTTGGCCCGTTTCGCATCGAACTAGGTCCAAACCGCTCCAACCTAGCCTTATAGTGTTTCGTCGCTTTTATCGCTCTCATACCGTTTCACGTATTCCAACTCCAAACTGGCCCATATCTTCTTAAAAACTATGAAGGCCGATTTCGAGGGCCCAAACTATATTTTTTCACCAAAATAACTCATAAGTCGTGGCTTATAGCTATGAGTTTTGTTTGTTGGCTCGTTTCGTATAGACCTAGGTCCAAATAGCTCAAACCTAGCCCGACAGCTTTTTCCATCAGCTTTTATCACACTCATACCGTTTCACGTATTCCAACTCTAGTTGGCCCGTATCTTTTTGACAAACTATGAAGGCAGCATTTCGAGAGCCCCAACTACGTTTTTTCACAAAAATAACTCATAAGTCATGGCTTATAGCTATGAGTTTTGGTCGTTGGCCCGTTTTCTGTAGAACTAGGTCCCAACATATCTCAAACCTAGCCTTACAAGCTTTTTCATCAGCTTTTATCACACTCATATCGTTTTACGTATTCCAACTCCAGCTTATCCAGTATCTTCGACAAACTATGAAGACCGATTTTGAGAGCCCAAACTACCTTTTTTCACCAAAATAACTCGTAAGTCACGGCTTAGAGCGATGAGCTTTTGTCGTTGGCCCATTTCGCATCGAACTAGGTCCAAACTACTCCAACCTAGCCCTACAAGTTGTTTCATCGCTTTTATCGCTATCATACCGTTTCACGTATTCCAAGTCCAACTTGGCCCATATCTTCTTAAAAACTATGAATGCCGATTTTGAGGGCCCAAACTATATTTTTTCACCAAAATAACTCATAAGTCGTGGCTTATAGCTATGAGTTTTGGTTGTCGGCCCGTTTCGTATAGACTCTAGGTCCAAACTCGCTCAAACCTAGCCTCGACAAGCTTTTCCATCAGCTTTTATCACACTCATACCGTTTCACGTATTCCAACTCTAGCTTGGCTCGTATCTTTTTGACAAACTACGAAGGCAGCATTTTGAGAGCCCAAACTACGTTTTTTCACCAAAATAACTCATAAGTCATGGCTTATAGCTATGAGTGTTGGTCGTTCGCCCGTTTTCGTAGAACTAGGTCCAAACAAATCTCAAACCTAGCCTTACAGCTTTTTCATCAGCTTTTATCACACTCATATCGTTTCACGTATCCAACTCAGCTTAGCCCGTATCTTCTTGACAAACTATGAAGACCGATTTTGAGAACCCATACAATCTTTTTTCACGAAAATAACTCGTAAGTCAAGGCTTAGAGCGATGAGATTTTGTCGTTGGCCCGTTTCGCATCGAAGTAGGTCCAAACTCGCTCCAACCTAACCCTACAAGTTGTTTCGTCGCTTTTATCGCTCTCATACCGTTTCACGTATTCCAAGTCCAAGCTTGGCCCATATCTTCTTAAAAAACTATGAATGCCGATTTCGAGGGCCCAAACTATATTTTTTCACCAAAATAACTCATAAGTCGTGGCGTATAGCTATGAGTTTTGGTTGTTGGCCCGTTTCGTATAGACTCTAGGTCCAAACCGCTCAAACCTAGCCCGACAGCTTTTTCCATCGCTTTTATCACACTCATACCGTTTCACGTATTCCAACTCTAGTTGGCTCGTATCTTTTTGACAAACTATGAAGGCAGCATTTTGAGAGCCCAAACTACGTTTTTGCACCAAAATAACTCATAAGTCATGGCTTATAGCTATGAGTTTTGGTCGTTCGCCCGTTTTGGGTAGTAACTAGGTCCAAACAAATCTCAAACCTAGCCTTACAGCTTTTTCATCAGCTTTTATCACACCGATATCGTTTCACGTATTCCAACTCCAGCTTAGCCCGTACCTTCTTTACAAACTATGAAGACCGATTTCGAGAGCCCAAACTACATTTTTTCACGAAAATAACACGTAAGTCAAGGCTTAGAGCGATGAGCTTTTGTCGTTGGCCCGTTTCGCATCGAAGTAGGTCCAAACTTCTCCAACCTAACCCGACGTTGTTTCCTCGCTTTTATCGCTCTCATACCGTTTCACGTATTCCAAGTCCAGCTTGGCCCATATCTTCTTAAAAACTATGAATGCCGATTTCGAGGGCCCAAACTATATTTTTTCACCAAAATAACTCATAAGTCGTGGCTTATAGCTATGAGTTTTGGTTGTTGGCCCGTTTCGTATAGACGTAGGTCCAAACTCGCTCAAACCTAGCCCGAAAGTTTTTCCATCGCTTTTATCACACTCATACCGTTTCACGTATTCCAACTCTAGTTGGCTCGTATCTTTTTGACAAACTATGAAGGCAGATTTTGAGAGCCCAAACTACGTTTTTGCACCAAAATAACTCATAAGTCATGGCTTATAGCTATGAGTTTTGGTCGTTCGCCCGTTTTGGGTAGAACTAGGTCCAAACAAATCTCAAACCTAGCCTTACAGCTTTTTCATCGCTTTTATCACACCGATATCGTTTCACGTATTCCAACTCCAGCTAGCCCGTACCTTCTTTACAAACTATGAAGACCGATTTTGAGAGCCCAAACTACATTTTTTCACGAAAATAACACGAAGTCACGGCTTAGATCGATGAGCTTTTGTCGTTGGCCCGTTTCGCATCGAAGTAGGTCCAAACTTCTCCAACCTAACCCGACAGTTGTTTGCTCGCTTTTATCGCTCTCATACCGTTTCACGTATTCCAAGTCCAAGCTTGGCCCATATCTTCTTAAAAACTATGAATGCCGATTTCGAGGGCCCAAACTATATTTTTTCACCAAAATAACTCATAAGTCGTGGCTTATAGCTATGAGTTTTGGTTGTTGGCCCGTTTTAGATAGACCTAGGTCCAAACTCGCTCAAACCTAGCCCGACAGCTTTTTCCATCGCTTTTATCACACTCATACCGTTTCACGTATTCCAACTCTAGTTGGCTCGTATCTTTTTCACAAACTATGAAGGCAGCATTTTGAGAGCCCAAACGACGTTTTTTCACCAAAATAACTCATAAGTCATGGCTTATAGCTATGAGTTTTAGTTGTTCGCCCGTTTTCGGTAGAACTAGGTCCAAACGAACCTCAAACCTAGCCTTACAAGCTTTTTCATCAGCTTTTCTCACACTCATATCGTTTCATGTATCCAACGTCGCTAGCCCGTATCTTCTGACAAACTATGAAGACCGATTCCGAGAACCCATACAATCGTTTTTCGCGAAAATAACTCGTAAGTCGAGGCTTAGAGCGATGAGCTTTTGTCGTTGGCCCGTTTCGCATCGAAGTAGTTCCAAACTCGCTCCAACCTAACCCTACAAGTTGTTTCGTCGCTTTACCGCTCTCATACCGTTTCACGTATTCCAAGTCCAAGCTTGGCCTATATCTTCTTAAAAAACTATGAATGCCGATTTCGAGGGCCCAAACGATATTTTTTCACCAAAATAACTCATAAGTCGAGGCTTATAGCTATGAGTTTTGGTTGTTGGCCCGTTTCGTATAGACCTAGGTCCAAACCGCTCAAACCTAGCCCGACAGCTTTTCCATCAGCTTTTATCACACTCATACCGTTTCACGTATTCCAACTCTAGTTGGCCCGTATCTTCTTGACAAACTATGAAGGAAGATTTTGAGAGCCCAAACTATATTTTGTCATCAAAATAACTCATAAGCCATAGCTTATAGCTATGAGTTTTTGTCATTGGCCCGTTTTCGGTAGAACTAGGTCCAAACAAACCTCAAACCTAGCCTTACAAGCTTTTTTCATCGCTTTTATCACACTCATATCGTTTTACGTATTCCAACTCCAGCTAGCCCGTACCTTCTTTACAAACTATGAAGACCGATTTTGAGAGCCTAAACTACATTTTTTCCTCAAATTAACACGTAAGTCACGGCTTAGAGCGATGAGTTTTGTCGTTGGCCCGTTTCGCATCGAACTAGGTCCAAACCGCTCCAACCTAGCCTTATAGTGTTTCGTCGCTTTTATCGCTCTCATACCGTTTCACGTATTCCAAGTCCAAATTGGCCCATATCTTCTTAAAAACTATGAAGGCCGATTTTGAGGGCCCAAACTATATTTTTTCACCAAAATAACTCATAAGTCGTGGCTTATAGCTATGAGTTTTGTTTGTTGGCTCGTTTCGTATAGACCTAGGTCCAAATAGCTCAAACCTAGCCTCGACAGCTTTTCCATCGCTTTTATCACACTCATATCGTTTCACGTATTCCAACTCTAGTTGGCCCGTATCTTTTTGACAAACTATGAAGGCAGCATTTTGAGAGCCCCAACTACGTTTTTTCACAAAAATAACTCATAAGTCATGGCTTATAGCTATGAGTTTTGGTCGTTGGCCCGTTTTCGTAGAACTAGGTCCAAACAAGTCTCAAACCTAGCCTTACAGCTTTTTCATCAGCTTTTATCACACTCATATCGTTTTACGTATTCCAACTCCAGCTATCCAAGTATCTTCGACAAACTATGAAGACCGATTTCGAGAGCCCAAACTACCTTTTTTCACCAAAATAACTCGTAAGTCACGGCTAGAGCGATGAGCTTTTGTCGTTGGCCCATTTCGCATCGAACTAGGTCCAAACTACTCCAACCTAGCCCTACAAGTTGTTTCATCGCTTTTATCGCTATCATACCGTTTCACGTATTCCAAGTCCAAGCTTGGCCCATATCTTCTTAAAAAACTATGAATGCCGATTTTGAGGGCCCAAACTATATTTTTTCACCAAAATAACTCATAAGTCGTGGCTTATAGCTATGAGTTTTGGTTGTTGGCCCGTTTCATATAGACCTAGGTCCAAACCGCTCAAACCTAGCCCGACAGCTTTTCCATCGCTTTTATCACACTCATACCGTTTCACGTATTCCAACTCTAGTTGGCTTCGTATCTTTTTGACAAACTATGAAGGCAGCATTTTGAGAGCCCAAACTACGTTTTTTCACCAAAATAACTCATAAGGCATGGCTTATAGCTATGAGTGTTGGTCGTTCGCCCGTTTTCGTAGAACTAGGTCCAAACAGATCTCAAACCTAGCCTTACAGCTTTTTCATCGCTTTTATCACACTCATATCGTTTCACGTATCCAACTCAGCTTAGCCCGTATCTTCTGACAAACTATGAAGACCGATTTTGAGAACCCATACAATCTTTTTTCACGAAAATAACTCGTAAGTCAAGGCTTAGAGCGATGAGATTTTGTCGTTGGCCCGTTTCGCATCGAAGTAAGTCCAAACTCGCTCCAACTTAACCCTACAAGTGTTTCGTCGCTTTTATCGCTCTCATACCGTTTCACGTATTCCAAGTCCAAGCTTGGCCCATATCTTCTTAAAAACTATGAATGCCGATTTCGAGGGCCCAAACTATATTTTTTCACCAAAATAACTCATAAGTCGTGGCGTATAGCTATGAGTTTTGGTTGTTGGCCCGTTTCGTATAGACCTAGGTCCAAACTCGCTCAAACCTAGCCGTAAAGTTTTTCTATCGCTTTTATCACACTCATACCGTTTCACGTATTCCAACTCTAGCTTGGCTCGTATCTTTTTGACAAACTATGAAGGCAGCATTTTGAGAGCCCAAACTACGTTTTTGCACCAAAATAACTCATAAGTCATGGCTTATAGCTATGAGTTTTGGTCGTTCGCCCATTTTGGGTAGAACTAGGTCCAAACAAACTTCAAACCTAGCCTTACAAGCTTTTTCATCAGCTTTTATCACACCGATATCGTTTCACGTATTCCAACTCCAGCTTAGCCCGTACCTTCTTTACAAACTATGAAGACCGATTTTGAGAGCCCAAACTACATTTTTTCACGAAAATAACACGTAAGTCACGGCTAGAGCGATGAGCTTTTGTCGTTGGCCCGTTTCGCATCGAAGTAGGTCCAAACTTCTCCAACCTAACCCGACAGTTGTTTCCTCGCTTTTATCGCTCTCATACCGTTTTACGTATTCCAAGTCCAAGCTTGGCCCATATCTTCTTAAAAAACTATGAATGCCGATTTCGAGGGCCCAAACTATATTTTTTCACCAAAATAACTCATAAGTCGTGGCTTATAGCTACGAGTTTTGGTTGTTGGCCCGTTTCATATAGACCTAGGTCCAAACTCGCTCAAACCTAGCCCGACAGCTTTTTCCATCGCTTTTATCACACTCATACCGTTTCACGTATTCCAACTCTAGTTGGCTTCGTATCTTTTTGACAAACTATGAAGGCAGATTTTGAGAGCCCAAACTACGTTTTTTCACCAAAATAACTCATAAGTCATGGCTTATAGCTATGACTTTTGGTCGTTCGCCCGTTTTGGGTAGAACTAGGTCCAAACAAATCTCAAACCTAGCCTTATAGTTTTTTCATCGCTTTTATCACACCGATATCGTTTCACGTATTCCAACTCCAGCTTAGCCCGTACCTTCTTTACAAACTATGAAGACCGATTTCGAGAGCCCAAACTACATTTTTTCACGAAAATAACACGAAGTCACGGCTTAGATCGATGAGCTTTTGTCGTTGGCCCGTTTCGCATCGAAGTAGGTCCAAACTTCTCCAACCTAACCCGACGAGTGTTTGCTCGCTTTTATCGCTCTCATACCGTTTCACGTATTCCAAGTCCAAGCTTGGCCCATATCTTCTTAAAAAACTATGAATGCCGATTTCGAGGGCCCAAACTATATTTTTTCACCAAAATAACTCATAAGTCGTGGCTTATAGCTATGAGTTTTGGTTGTTGGCCCGTTTTAGATAAACCTAGGTCCAAACTCGCTCAAACCTAGCCCGACAGCTTTTCCATCAGCTTTTATCACACTCATACCGTTTCACGTATTCCAACTCTAGCTTGGCTCGTATCTTTTTGACAAACTATGAAGGCAGATTTTGAGAGCCCAAACGACGTTTTTTCACCAAAATAACTCATAAGTAATGGCTTATAGCTATGAGTTTTAGTCGTTCGCCCGTTTTCGGTAGAACTAGGTCCAAACAAATCTCAAACCTAGCCTTACAGCTTTTTCATCGCTTTTATCACACTCATATCGTTTCACGTATCCAACTTCAGCTAGCCCGTATCTTCGACAAACTATGAAGACCGATTATGAGAACCCATACAATCGTTTTTCACGAAAATAACTCATAAGTCGAGGCTTAGAGCGATGAGCTTTTGTCGTTGGCCCGTTTCGTATCGAAGTAGGTCCAAACCGCTCCAACCTAACCCCGCAAGTGTTTCGTCGCTTTACCGCTCTCATACCGTTTCACGTATTCCAAGTCCAAGCTTGGCCTATATCTTCTTAAAAACTATGAATGCCGATTTCGAGGGCCCAAACTATATTTTTTCACCAAAATAACTCATAAGTCGAGGCTTATAGCTATGAGTTTTGGTTGTTGGCCCGTTTCGTATAGACCTAGGTCCAAACCGCTCAAACCTAGCCCGACAGCTTTTTCCATCGCCTTTATCACACTCATACCGTTTCACGTATTCCAACTCTAGTTGGCCCGTATCTTCTTGACAAACTATGAAGGAAGATTTTGAGAGCCCCAACTACGTTTTTTCACAAAAATAACTCATAAGTCATGGCTTATAGCTATGAGTTTTGGTCGTTGGCCCGTTTTCGTAGAACTAGGTCCAAACGAATCTCAAACCTAGCCTTACAGCTTTTTTCATCAGCTTTTATCACACTCATATCGTTTTATGTATTCCAACTCCAGCTTAGCCCGTACCTTCTTTACAAACTATGAAGACCGATTTTGAGAGCCTAAACTACATTTTTTCCTCAAATTAACACGTAAGTCACGGCTTAGAGCGATAAGTTTTGTCGTTGGCCCGTTTCGCATCGAACTAGATCCAAACCGCTCCAACCTAGCCTTATCGTATTTCGTCGCTTTTATCGCTCTCATACCGTTTCATGTATTCCATGTCCAACTCGGCCCATATCTTCTTAAAAACTATGAAGGCCGATTTCGAGGGCCCAAACTATATTTTTTCACCAAAATAACTCATAAGTCATGGCTTATAGCTATGAGTTTTGTTTGTTGGCTCGTTTCGTATAGACCTAGGTCCAAATAGCTCAAACCTAGCCTCGACAGCTTTTTCCATCAGCTTTTATCACACTCATACCGTTTCATGCATTCCAACTCTAGTTGGCCCGTATCTTTTTGACAAACTATGAAGGCAGCATTTTGAGAGCCCCAACTACGTTTTTTCACAAAAATAACTCATAAGTCATGGCTTATAGCTATGAGTTTTGGTCGTTCGCCCGTTTTCGTAGAACTAGGTCCAAACAAACTTCAAACCTAGCCTTACAAGCTTTTTCATCAGCTTTTATCACACTCATATCGTTTCACGTATCCAACTCCAAGCTAGCCCGTATCTTCTGACAAACTATGAAGACCGATTTCGAGAACCCATACAATCTTTTTTCACGAAAATAACTCGTAAGTCAAGGCTTAGAGCGATGAGATTTTGTCGTTGGCCCGTTTCGCATCGAAGTAAGTCCAAACCGCTCCAACTTAACCCTACAAGTTGTTTCGTCGCTTTTACCGCTCTCATACCGTTTCACGTATTCCAAGTCCAACTCGGCCCATATCTTCTTAAAAACTATGAAGGCCGATTTTGAGGGCCCAAACTATATTTTTTCACCAAAATAACTCATAAGTCGTGGCTTATAGCTATGAGTTTTGGTTGTTGGTCCGTTTCGTATAGACTCTAGGTCCAAACTCGCTCAAACCTAACCCGACAGCTTTTCCATCGCTTTTATCACACTCATACCGTTTCACGTATTCCAACTCTAGTTGGCCCGTATCTTTTTGACAAACTATGAAGGCAGCATTTTGAGAGCCCAAACTACGTTTTTTCACCAAAATAACTCATAAGTCATGGCTTATAGCTATGAGTTTTGGTCGTTCGCCCGTTTTCGTAGAACTAGGTCCAAACAAACTTCAAACCTAGCCTTACAAGCTTTTTTCATCAGCTTTTATCACACCGATATCGTTTCACGTATTCCAACTCCAGCTAACCCGTACCTTCTTTACAAACTATGAAGACCGATTTTGAGAGCCCAAACTACATTTTTTCACCAAAATAACACGAAGTCACGGCTTAGAGCGATGAGCTTTTGTCGTTGGCCCGTTTCGCATCGAAGTAGGTCCAAACTTCTCCAACCTAACCCGACAAGTTGTTTCCTCAATTTTTATCGCTCTCATACCGTTTCACGTATTCCAAGTCCAAGCTTGGCCCATATCTTCTTAAAAAACTATGAATGCCGATTTCGAGGGTCCAAACTATATTTTTTCACCAAAATAACTCATAAGTCGTGGCTTATAGCTATGAGTTTTGGTTGTTGGCCTGCTTCGTATAGACTCTAGGTCCAAACTCGCTCAAACCTAGCCTCGACAGCTTTTTCGTCGCTTTTATCACACTCATACCGTTTCACGAATTCCAACTCTAGCTTGGCTCGTATCTTTTTGACAAACTATGAAGGCAGCATTTTGAGAGCCCAAACGACGTTTTTTCACCAAAATAACTCATAAGACATGGCTTATAGCTATGAGTTTTAGTCGTTCGCCCGTTTTGGGTAGAACTAGGTCCAAACAAATCTCAAACCTAGCCTTACAGCTTTTTCATCAGCTTTTATCACACTCATATCGTTTCACGTATCCAACTTCGCTAGCCCGTATCTTCTTAACAAACTATGAAGACCGATTCCGAGAACCCATACAATCTTTTTTCACGAAAATAACTCGTAAGTCAAGGCTTAGAGCGATGAGCTTTTGTCGTCGGCCCGTTTCGCATCGAAGTAGGTCCAAACCGCTCCAACCTAACCCTACAAGTTGTTTCATCGCTTTACCGCTCTCATACCGTTTCACGTATTCCAAGTCCAAGCTTGGCCTATATCTTCTTAAAAAACTATGAATGCCGATTTCGAGGGCCCAAACTATATTTTTTCACCAAAATAACTCATAAGTCGTGGCTTATAGCTATGAGTTTTGGTTGTCGGTCCGTTTCGTATAGACCTAGGTCCAAACTCGCTCAAACCTAGCCCGACCGTTTTTCCATCGCCTTTTATCACACTCATACCGTTTCACGTATTCCAACTCTAGTTGGCCCGTATCTTCTGACAAACTATGAAGGAAGATTTTGAGAGCCCAAACTATATTTTGTTACCAAAATAACTCATAAGCCAAGGCTTATAGCTATGAGTTTTTGTCGTTGGCCCGTTTTCGTAGAACTAGGTCCAAACGAATCTCAAACCTAGCCTCGACAGCTTTTCCATCAGCTTTTATCACACTCATACCGTTTCATGCATTCCAACTCTAGTTGGCCCGTATCTTTTTGACAAACTATGAAGGCAGATTTCGAGAGCGCAAACTACGTTTTTTCACTAAAATAACTCATAAGTCATGGCTTATAGCTATGAGTTTTGGTCGTTGGCCCGTTTTCGTAGAACTAGGTCCAAACAAACTCAAACCTAGCCTTACAAGCTTTTTCATCAGCTTTTATCACACTCATATCGTTTCACGTATCCAACTCCAGCTAGCCCGTATCTTCGACAAACTATGAAGACCGATTTTGAGAACCCATACAATCTTTTTTCACGAAAATAACTCGTAAGTCAAGGCTTAGAGCGATGAGATTTTGTCGTTGGCCCGTTTCGCATCGAAGTAGGTCCAAACTCGCTCCAACCTAACCCTACAAGTGTTTCGTCGCTTTTATCGCTCTCATACCGTTTTACGTATTCCAAGTCCAGCTTGGCCCATATCTTCTTAAAAACTATGAATGCCGATTTTGAGGGCCCAAACTATATTTTTTCACCAAAATAACTCATAAGTCGTGGCTTATAGCTATGAGTTTTTGTTGTTGGCCCATTTCGTATAGACCTAGGTCCAAACTATTCAAACCTAACCCGACAGTTGTTTCCATTAGTTTTTATCACACTCATACCGTTTCACGTATTCCAACTCTAGTTGGCCCGTATCTTTTTGACAAACTATGAAGGCAGCATTTTGAGAGCCCAAACTACGTTTTTTCACCAAAATAACTCATAAGCCATGGCTTATAGCTATGAGTTTTTGTCGTTCGCCCGTTTTCGTAGAACTAGGTCCAAACAAACTCAAACCTAGCCTTACAAGCTTTTTCATCAGCTTTTATCACACTCATATCGTTTCACGTATCCAACTCGCTTAGCCCGTATCTTCGACAAACTATGAAGACCGATTTTGAGAACCCATACAATCTTTTTTCACGAAAATAACTCGTAAGTCAAGGCTTAGAGCGATGAGATTTTGTCGTCGGCCCGTTTCGCATCGAAGTAGGTCCAAAGTGCTCCAACCAAACCCTACAATGTTTCGTCGCTTTTATCGCTCTCATACCGTTTTACGTATTCCAAGTCCAAGCTTGGCCCATATCTTCTTAAAAACTATGAATGCCGATTTCGAGGGCCCAAACTATATTTTTTCACCAAAATAACTCATAAGTCGTGGCTTATAGCTATGAGTTTTTGTTGTTGGCCCATTTCGTATAGACCTAGGTCCAAACTATTCAAACCTAACCTCGACAGTTGTTTCCATTAGTTTTTATCACACTCATACCGTTTCACGTATTCCAACTCTAGTTGGCCCGTATCTTTTTGACAAACTATGAAGGCAGCATTTTGAGAGCCCAAACTACGTTTTTTCACCAAAATAACTCATAAGCCATGGCTTATAGCTATGAGTTTTTGTCGTTCGCCCGTTTTCGTAGAACTAGGTCCAAACAAACTTCAAACCTAGCCTTACAGCTTTTTCATCGCTTTTATCACACTCATATCGTTTCACGTATCCAACTCCAAGCTAGCCCGTATCTTCTGACAAACTATGAAGACCGATTTCGAGAACCCATACAATCTTTTTTCACGAAAATAACTCGTAAGTCAAGGCTTAGAGCGATGAGATTTTGTCGTTGGCCCGTTTCGCATCGAAGTAGGTCCAAACTCGCTCCAACCTAACCCTACAGTTGTTTCGTCGCTTTTATCGCTCTCATACCGTTTCACGTATTCCAAGTCTAGCTTGGCCCATATCTTCTTAAAAAACTATGAATGCCGATTTCGAGGGCCCAAACTATATTTTTTCACCAAAATAACTCATAAGTCGTGGCTTATAGCTATGAGTTTTGTTTGTTGGCTCGTTTCGTATAGACCTAGGTCCAAATCAGCTCAAACCTAGCCCGACAGCTTTTCCATCAGCTTTTATCACACTCATATCGTTTCACGTATTCCAACTCTAGTTGGCCCGTATCTTTTTGACAAACTATGAAGGCAGCATTTTGAGAGCCCCAACTACGTTTTTTCACCAAAATAACTCATAAGTCATGGCTTATAGCTATGAGTTTTGGTCGTTGGCCCGTTTTCGGTAGAACTAGGTCCAAACAGACTCAAACCTAGCCTTACAGCTTTTTCATCAGCTTTTATCACACTCATATCGTTTCACGTATTCCAACTCCAGCTAGTCCGTATCTTCGACAAACTATGAAGACCGATTTTGAGAGCCCAAACTACCTTTTTTCACCAAAATAACTCGTAAGTCACGGCTAGAGCGATGAGCTTTTGTCGTTGGCCCGTTTCGCATCGAACTAGGTCCAAACTACTCCAACCTAACCCTACAAGTTGTTTCATCGCTTTTATCGCTATCATACCGTTTCACGTATTCCAAGTCCAACTTGGCCCATATCTTCTTAAAAACTATGAATGCCGATTTCGAGGGCCCAAACTATATTTTTTCACCAAAATAACTCATAAGTCGTGGCTTATAGCTATGAGTTTTGGTTGTTGGCCCGTTTCATATAGACCTAGGTCCAAACTCGCTCAAACCTAGCCTCGACAGCTTTTCCATCGCTTTTATCACACTCATACCGTTTCACGTATTCCAACTCTAGCTTGGCTCGTATCTTTTTGACAAACTATGAAGGCAGCATTTTGAGAGCCCAAACTACGTTTTTTCACCAAAATAACTCATAAGGCATGGCTTATAGCTATGAGTGTTGGTCGTTCGCCCGTTTTCGGTAGAACTAGGTCCAAACAGACTCAAACCTAGCCTTACAGCTTTTTCATCAGCTTTTATCACACTCATATCGTTTCACGTATCCAACTCCAGCTTAGCCCGTATCTTCTTGACAAACTATGAAGACCGATTTTGAGAACCCATACAATCTTTTTTCACGAAAATAACTCGTAAGTCAAGGCTAGAGCGATGAGATTTTGTCGTCGGCCCGTTTCGCATCGAAGTAAGTCCAAACTCGCTCCAACTTAACCCTACAAGTTGTTTCGTCGCTTTTATCGCTCTCATACCGTTTCACGTATTCCAAGTCCAAGCTTGGCCCATATCTTCTTAAAAACTATGAATGCCGATTTCGAGGGCCCAAACTATATTTTTTCACCAAAATAACTCATAAGTCGTGGCGTATAGCTATGAGTTTTGGTTGTTGGCCCGTTTCGTATAGACCTAGGTCCAAACTCGCTCAAACCTAGCCCGAAAGTTTTTCCATCAGCTTTTATCACACTCATACCGTTTCACGTATTCCAACTCTAGCTTGGCTCGTATCTTTTTGACAAACTATGAAGGCAGATTTTGAGAGCCCAAACTACGTTTTTGCACCAAAATAACTCATAAGTCATGGCTTATAGCTATGAGTTTTGGTCGTTCGCCCATTTTGGGTAGAACTAGGTCCAAACAAACTTCAAACCTAGCCTTACAGCTTTTTCATCGCTTTTATCACACCGATATCGTTTCACGTATTCCAACTCCAGCTAGCCCGTACCTTCTTTACAAACTATGAAGACCGATTTCGAGAGCCCAAACTACATTTTTTCACGAAAATAACACGTAAGTCACGGCTTAGAGCGATGAGCTTTTGTCGTTGGCCCGTTTCGCATCGAAGTAGGTCCAAACTTCTCCAACCTAACCCGACAAGTGTTTCCTCGCTTTTATCGCTCTCATACCGTTTCACGTATTCCAAGTCCAAGCTTGGCCCATATCTTCTTAAAAACTATGAATGCCGATTTCGAGGGCCCAAACTATATTTTTTCACCAAAATAACTCATAAGTCGTGGCTTATAGCTACGAGTTTTGGTTGTTGGCCCGTTTCATATAGACTCTAGGTCCAAACCGCTCAAACCTAGCCTCGACAGCTTTTCCATCGCTTTTATCACACTCATACCGTTTCACGTATTCCAACTCTAGTTGGCCTCGTATCTTTTTGACAAACTATGAAGGCAGCATTTTGAGAGCCCAAACTACGTTTTTTCACCAAAATAACTCATAAGTCATGGCTTATAGCTATGAGTTTTGGTCGTTCGCCCGTTTTCGGTAGAACTAGGTCCAAACAAATCTCAAACCTAGCCTTATAGTTTTTTCATCAGCTTTTATCACACCGATATCGTTTCACGTATTCCAACTCCAGCTAGCCCGTACCTTCTTTACAAACTATGAAGACCGATTTCGAGAGCCCAAACTACATTTTTTCACGAAAATAACACGTAAGTCACGGCTTAGATCGATGAGCTTTTGTCGTTGGCCCGTTTCGCATCGAAGTAGGTCCAAACTTCTCCAACCTAACCCGACAGTTGTTTCGCTCGCTTTTATCGCTCTCATACCGTTTCACGTATTCCAAGTCCAAGCTTGGCCCATATCTTCTTAAAAACTATGAATGCCGATTTTGAGGGCCCAAACTATATTTTTTCACCAAAATAACTCATAAGTCGTGGCTTATAGCTATGAGTTTTGGTTGTTGGCCCGTTTCAGTATAGACTCTAGGTCCAAACTCGCTCAAACCTAGCCCGACAGCTTTTCCATCAGCTTTTATCACACTCATACCGTTTCACGTATTCCAACTCTAGCTTGGCTCGTATCTTTTTGACAAACTATGAAGGCAGATTTTGAGAGCCCAAACGACGTTTTTTCACCAAAATAACTCATAAGTAATGGCTTATAGCTATGAGTTTTAGTCGTTCGCCCGTTTTCGGTAGAACTAGGTCCAAACAAGTCTCAAACCTAGCCTTACAAGCTTTTTTCATCGCTTTTATCACACTCATATCGTTTCACGTATCCAACTTCAGCTTAGCCCGTATCTTCTTGACAAACTATGAAGACCGATTATCGAGAACCCATACAATCGTTTTTCACGAAAATAACTCATAAGTCGAGGCTTAGAGCGATGAGCTTTTGTCGTTGGCCCGTTTCGTATCGAAGTAGG